>QEPC01009171.1:2738979-2792019 GCA_003113815.1 Sphenodon punctatus | reverse complement strand
GGGTGGGTTAGGGTTATGGTGTTTCGCCCCCATCCTGTTTTATTGTTTTAACTTCCGTGGCCTTGTTTTAAATATTGCTGTTTGTTTTAAACTGTTTTATAGTGTTTTTATGTATTTGAAAGTTGCTGGAAGCCGCCCCGAGCTGGTTACAGGAGGGTGCGGGGTATAAATTATTGAAATAAATAAATAAATAAATAATAAGAGGCCAGTGGGGAGGTAATTCTTCAAGACCCCATGGTCTGTAGAAGGACTGGTTGAGAATTCTTTGGCCCAGTTTTATGTACCTAATCCATCTAAGAGTAAGCAGACTACAGATGTCATTACCTCCTGACTGGATTACTGTAATGCACTCTACGTGGGGCTGCCCTTGGCGATGGTCCGGAGGCTCCAGCTGGTGCAGAATGCGGTGGCCCGCCTCCTAACGGGGATGGGCCACCGCGAACACATTACACCAGTGCTCCGGACTCTGCGCTGGCTACCTATTGTCTTCCAGGCCCAATTCAAGGTTTTGGTTACAACCTATAAAGCCCTAAACAGTTTGGGTCCTGGTTACCTGCAAGACCGCCTCAAGCCTTGGGTCATTTCACGGCCCCTGTGGTCAGCCTGGGGTGCCCAACTTGAGGTCCCCCGACTACACCGAGTGGCTACTGCGGGGAGGGCGTTCTCGGTGGCCGCGCCTTGGCTGTGGAACTCTCTCACGTTGGAGGCCCAGATCTACCCTCTTTTCATACGTGTTGTAAGACCTAGTTGTTCCGCCGGGCCTTCGTGGGGTGGGGTAGGGTTCGGGGTATTTGCTAGCCGCTATTTTATGTGTCATATTTTATGTGCCCACTTTATTTATATTTATGATTGTATTTTAATGATTTTACTGTTATGTGTTAGTGTTATATTTTATGTTGTACACCGCCCCGAGTTGCCAATGTGCAAGAGGGCACAGGCTACAAATCTTTCATAAAGTAAAGATGTCTGGAAACTACAATTGATAGCGCACCAATTAGCATTTATAAATTACCCTAAACCGCGTGGGCTGCTAGTCCAGGGGGAGCAGAAAATTCATTTTGTTAAACTGACTAATAGGTTTAGTCCTGGATTAGTTGTGGTTGCTGATATTGCCAAGATCAAATACTTCTATAATTACTGCTCTGCTAGAGCATTAGTTACTTTCAAATAAAATACAATAGCGGAGAAAGTTTATAGAAAGAAACGGTTATAATCTAAGGAAGCTTTGCAAATTACTAGATGATTTAAAGATCTGGCCCCTCCCCATATCCTGTTTGCTGATTTAGGAAGTAGGGGGAACAGTAAGAAGAGAGAACATGGGGCATTTAAGCGAAAGGGTCTATCTTCAGTAAATGCGATAAATCTACAAGAGGAAGGGTTAAGAGGTGAAATGGCAGAAATGCTAGAATCATCTCTGGATTCTTCTGCTCTTGTCAAGGAGACATTGGAATGGGAAGCTCTTAAAAGAGATAATGGGGAAGTTACACTAGGGAGCTTTTCCTCTGTAGAAGAGGTTTTGTCAGACTGCAGGGATGTTCTCCCTTTTACTGACTTTGAAAAAGAAATAGGATATAAGAACTTGGTCAGAACTTCAGAGGAAGAGGCGGTCAGATGAAGGTTACAACGGATATACCTGAGGAGGAAGTTGATGTTTTAAGCCACTTTAAGGAACTTCTGAGACAAAAGCAAGATAATATTCTTGGAAGTATGAGTGTATTATGTGATAAGCTGTTTAAACAAAGGGAGCCCTTATCAAACATGTCTGTTATCCCCCATGATCCACAGGCAAGAGTTGAATATAAGGACTCAGAGTTATTGGAGAACTCCGTACTAGTGGATGGTGTCACTGATCCAGGAGTGATATTTACTAAAAAAGAAAAGGCAACAAATCAGCCCCTTACTGAAGAAAACTGGCTTCAGTCTAGGTTTTTCAATCCCTATGAATTAGGCTCTGAGGGGCCAGGGCAGTCCTATTTCCAGGAAGGTCAGGTACAGTTTGATCTTGGTACTCAGAATGATGTTGAACCCAAGATAACAGACTTACTGGATAATTCCTGCTGCCAAGTAATAGGAAATATGAAGGAGGGATGGTCCTATAAAGATGATCCCCCCCCCCCCCTAGTTTTTTTGATAAGTCAACGGAGAATTTTAGAATCTGAAGAGGCTCCTTAAAGATGGACGGCTGGGGGCCCAGTGTGTTATGATACCTTTGTTATAGATCAGGATATAGTTAAAGGGCCTGTGATGGGCCCAGTATGTTAGGATGCCAGTGAAACAGAAGATGTTTCTCTGGAGTCTAGCTGACTGTGGAAGGTCAGTCAGAGGGGGCCTCTGTCTATCTCCGTTCTCATGGAATATAGCAGGTTACTGGCTAAATTGGGGGATGGGGATTTTTGTAATTTTATAGAGAATTTTGACATCCTGTTACAGGAAATGTGGTGGTACAGAGCCATTTTTCTGGAAAGGGTTTGCATGTTTTAACATCCCAAACACCCCTTCAAAGGTGGGGGGTAGACACCATGCAGGCTTGCTAAGTTTAGTTGTAAATAAATCAGGATGGGTAGTCAAGCAGCTCCCTTCATGTCCTGACATCGGTGTAATGGTAGAACTCTTCCTCCTTGACTCTCCCTCCTGGATTTTGGTAAATGTATATATTTCTCCCTCTGCTAGGAAGGAAGAAGTCACTCAGAAATGGGATCTGTTTACTGACTACCTAGATTCTCATTGGTTAGCTTCTCCACAGGGAAATTTAATAGTTGCAGGAGATTTTAATGCCCAACTTGGGGGCATGTGTTGATCTGACGAGGATTACGTGTTGTGTTGGCAAATGAAATTCATGGAATCAATATTCCTGTATTCAAGGATTTTAGATCCAATGTGGCAGGAGTGAGACTTCAACAATTGCTAGTTTGTTTCTGAGAACGGTTAATGGCTCATTTACTAATTCCTCGACTTCAGATTTCAAATTTATCTCCAGAGTGGGAATCAAGCATAATGGATTATATCTTGATTGACCCAGTCTTGTGGTCAAGTATAATAGATTTTTGGATTGAGGGCTGCCCTGAAATTGAACATTGCCCCTTATTTTTACAGGTTAATATTGAGAATTCTCATAAAAGAATTGCTTGGCTGAATGAACAACAGAGCCTAGCTATTATGGGCAATAGCCTTACATCAGTTTGGGCAAATAGGAGACAAGTGGAATGGTCAGTTAGCTTTCACATGGGCAATTGCTTTGCAAGCAGATGATTTAAGGGTACTTAGACAACAGGTATCGGAGGTAGGGACGGGCGAACAGAACGCGGTTCGGGTGTTCGGTCTGAAACCCGAGTTCGGGTTCAGTGGTTCGGTTCAACTGAATTCGGTTTGGCCGAACTTAGCCGAACATTCAAAAATAGCGAAACTGAAACAGAAATGCAATCAAAACCAAAACCTAATTTTCGGCCCTGGAAAGACGTTTTTCCTACCCTGAACTCATCAGAACACGACCGGACTGTTCGGTCGTTCGAGAGTTCGGTTTGGACGTCCGAATAGACTGAGTTTGGGCCGAACTCTGAACATCCGAACCGCGTTCGTCCATCCCTAATTGGAGGCAGATGCAAGTCATGCCGTGCTTGAACCTTGCCAGCAGTTATTTAGTTTTCTTAAACCATATTTTTGCACCCTGGTGAGAAATTTGAGCCAACAATTAAAAAGAGCTAGAGGAGCACCCAGATATGATCAGGAATGCATGGTAAAAAGAAACTATTAAATAAAGAACTAAGGCCCTAAAAGAGGGTGATTTGATGGCACAGAATTAGAGAGAGCTGCGTAAAGAATACAAAATTCTGACACGTAAAAAGAAATTGTTATTTGCAGAGCTGCAGTGGGGAAAATTACAAGAAGCCATTAAGGCCAAAGACTCCAAAAGCTTTTGGCAATTGGTGAGCAAAGGTATGGGTAAATATGTAGTAAATCTGGAAGCAAATATTACAGCAGAACACTGAGTAAGCTATTTATTGGTTCAATTTGCAGCCTATCAGGAAGATGTGAGGAATGACCAATATAGACTATTCTATTTCTGGAGATATGTCACTTTGTAACGTGACAAATGATGCAATACATGGCTTTATTAGGATGCAAAAAAATAATAAGGCTCCAGAACCAGATGCAGTTCCAGCAGAACTTTATTCGTATTATAGATACGGGTGGCTTCCAGTTTTGGTGACCTGGTTTAATTCTATTATAGACACAGGCATCATCCCCAATTCTTGGAAAGGGAGCATTAATGTTTCCATTCACAATAGAGGTTTGAGAGAGAAGTCTGAGTTGTACCGACCTATTAGCCTGATCAACATCTCTGCCAAATTATTTGGACATCTGCTCAGTCATCTAATGGTCTGGGTAAGGGAAGGGGATATCCTATATGAATATGAGGCAGGATTCAGATCAGGATATTCCACAGTAGACCATCTGTATATGCTTCAATTACTGAGATATAAGTATGTCAACTTTAAGAAATCACCGTTATATGTGGCAGCAGCTTTCGACTCCATGGCTAGATCAATTCTTTGGGGGAAACTGGATACAGTTTAGATCCCCCTTTGCTTAGGCTGATAGTGTCTTACCATTCTAACACATGGGCACAGGTAAGGTGGGGTCTGTCAGGGGAGATGTATTCTTGTCCCACTCCTATTTAATCTTTATATGATTTACATAATTGTGGACATGCTGGATGGGGATCTGCACGCCCCCCCGCCCCCAATTTGCTGACTACCATAGTGCCGATATTAATGTATGCTGACGATGCGGTGATCCTTTCTAGAACCCCAAAAGGACTGCAAATGGATATTACTAAATTTGAAAATCTCTGTGCTAGGAACAAGCTTTGTGTAAATTATGGAAAAACCAAAATAATGGCCTGGGGTCCTGGGGTGAAGCAGCATCACTGGCAGATGGGTCAAAATGAAATTGAGAGAGTGAATAGATATAAAAATCTGGGCCTCTGGTTATCTTTAGATAACTCATGGAAGCAGCATTTGAAAATGGTTAAAACCAAAGTGCTTCACTTTGCCTGTGCCATCTGGCCAGAAAATCTACACTAGCTCTGTTAAAAGCTTACAATGCTGTAGTAAACTCTGTTGATTTACGGTGCAGAGATCTGGAGCATGGTAACTGGAGAGGACATTGAAATCTTGCAGAATAAGTTACAGCACTTTGTTGGGGGTTTCACCCTCTTTTCCAGCTGCCTTTCTAAGATTGAAAACAACTCTGGACTCTGTGGGCACCAAAGTGGTCATCTGCGTCTTAACTTACTGGCTCAGGGTCTTGACGTCTTCACCTGGTTGCTTTCCTAAAATCTGCCTACTTGAGGATAGTGCCCTTATGCCAGCTAGGCAATCCATATGGTTGTCATTTGTCATCTACACCTTGAGGACAGTGGGACTGGGTGATGCTTGTCCAATGTATCCGAGATATTGCCAGGCAAAACGATCTTGCTGTGGTCCACTTCTCCCGGATTACCCCTTTGTACACTTTCGTTAAACACACTTGGGGCATGGAGAAGTACCTGAAAGCTGACCTTAAGGTGAAGTTGAGACTGGTCCTGACTAGATTGCACTATGAACAGATGCCCTCAGCGCTCCTTGAGGGGTGCAAGACTGGGATACTTAGATGCAAGAGATACTGCCCCAGGTGCCAGGAGATAATTGAAGATACTATTCATTATGTTTTAGAATGTCCCCTGTTTGAGACTATTCGTTCCAAACTTCTGTTCCTCTTACCATCTAGTTTAAAGGCATAAAACAAACTGGAAAAGAAGGCCTGGATCCTCCAACAGGAGGATGAGGGTTTTCTGTAATGATTAGCATTATTTGCAGCGCAAGCTGAGGAGATACGTCATCATTATGTATCCAAAAAAGAATAAAATTGTCTATAGATATGGGTTACTATTAAGATCTGAAGTAATTAATTCATTCAGAGGGAATTCTGCTCAGTTCAAATTGGGTTTTCCAGGGGCCAAGCAGTCCTGTGTTTGGACTTCGTAGAAGAGCTAGGATATTTGATCTTTTTAGAGCCCCATAGGTTTCTTATTGCTTGGTTAGTCCACAGTATTTATTTTGGTTATCTGCCCATTATTTATCATAGTATGTTGTCCCTTAAGGAAGTTGTTGAGTTAATTTCTACCTTCTATAGAAATTATTGTGGGAAAGTACTTTTGTGATGATGTAAATTAGTAACTATGTGACAATTGCTGTTAAATTAACTGTTTGGGGCAAGTATAGCGCAAACTAATCCCTGAACAAATTTTGACAATTACGTATTTGTATATTTGTTTAATTTTATTCTATTCTACTTTAGTTGGAAAAATTATGCAGCATTTATTGTATTAATATGTAACTTTTCATATATTTTTATATCATGTATTATATGATGTACCTTCTATCTTTTTTACCTGTAAATGCTTAATTTTTGGCCATGGCGAAAGCAAGTGCCATTAATAAACTGAACTGACTGAACTTCACTACAGTGTGAAACTATAGAGAAGATGATATTACAATGACACAACACGATAACATGTTCTTTATTCAACATCTGCATGTCCTTTTTAAAAATAGATCTAAAAATTATTTCTGGTGTTTGTTTAGCAAGAGTGGTTTACACGGAGTTCTGCCGTATGTATTGTATATCTACATGTATACTTCATGGCAGAAAGGGGAAATGTACAATTGACAGTTTCAAACAGCATATATATTTTTATAAAAAAACCTTTTAATTCTCCTGAAGTTTACATACAAAGAATAAATGGATCATCATCCTATTTTCTCAATCAGCTTTGGTGCAGGGTTTAAAATTACATAAAATCTGCTGTATGGTAAATTTCACATGTTTTAAAAACATGAATCCTGAGTAAGTGTCGGAAAACAGCACTGACTAAAAGAATAGAATCCCTTCATTATTAAAATAAACAGCTTTTATGTCCTATCACAGAACAAGCAAGTGAACAGGCAGCTGGTGTGTATTCAACACACTGTCTTGAATACTCACTGCAAATCTGTATTTTGAGCAAAAAATAAAATGGCAGATTATGCACAACAGTAAAAAGCATCTTAAATTGATGCATCTGGGATATTTTTTAAACCACAAAAATCAGAGCGTATCTTTTCTTGGTGCAGACATTGAATAGTTAAATCCATCAGATAACTGCACTCGGCAAAGTGTTGCACTTAGTAGAGCTCCCTAGCCAGGGCTGCACTGCAACAGGAATATTGGTGTTCAAACAGGCAGTGACTTTTTTACATTCAAAATTAAAATAAAATACAAATCTCAAAATATTATTAGAATCCACCCAAGGCTTCATGTAAGCAACAAGTTCTGGCCACTTTGGTAACTGAAGTTACTAACTTTCTAAAACCTGTAGGTCCTGTACAGAGAACAGGAGGCCTGGTTTTAGCAAGGCAGCATTATAACAAGGTACTTGTAAGTTGAGCATAAAGAACTTTGTATTGTGGAACCCGCTATTCAATGTTCAAATAAAGTTTTATATTCCACATGGTGAAAGTGCATAGGAGTGGGATACTGCTTGAGCTGCAAGAATCCTCTCACAGTATTAAGGTCTTTCATCATTCTGTGAACTGCGTCAGTCTAAAGTCAGCGAAATGGAGTTGAGCTTTTGGAAACTCTATTGTGAGTTTTTTAAGCATGTTTTCTCATCTCCTGGCTGTCGCTCCTCTTCTTCATCAGCTTCCTCAATAACCTGAATTTCATCTGTTTGAGGTAATGATGAGTTTTCTGTCTGTTGTTTACTCACATCAGCTTTATTTTTTTCTTCTTCTTCAATCACTTTCTTCCATCTTTTGTGGTTTTCACTCAAATGATGCATTAGCTGAGAAGATATTTGCCGTCTGCTTTTTCTTCTTTGTAGCGCTGTAAAATTTAAAAAGATATTTTTCATATCCTAGAGCCCAACCAAATACAGAGTAATTATTCTGTTTAGCAGCAGCATAGTAAAAAGTGAACATGCTATTGTATGTAGTAGGTGTAAGTTTTTATCTCAATATAGCAAATAAAAGACAGATGTTCAATCACAACTAATACCATTTTTCTGTGTTTAATATCAAAATTCAGGGAAGTTAGAAGAAATAACATACTTCAGGTTGCAAGTATGAAAATTCCTTACCTGTAACTACAGTTCTCTTATACATTCAGACACATTTGAATGACCATGGCCCTTTTCACACGAGATGCCTCCTCAAACACGTGTGCAACTGCCCGTGTGAACAAGGTAGTCAGCGTGTGCGTGTTCCCGCAGCCCACCCATCTACATGCATGGAGCAACCAGGAAGGATCTGCTAGAGGAAACCAGATGGATGGCAGAAGAACCTCAAAAAGGAAAACAAAAAGGACTGCATGGCTCTGCATGACCAGGCGGTCAGTCCAGGACTGAGCATCTGTGGGAGAGGCACCATGCGGCCACCCACCTCCTTGAGCAGAAGAGGTCCTATGCCACGCTGGAGAGAGCCACCGCGAGAGACAAACCAGCTGCTCAGGGAGGCTATAGGTCTACTGCAGGGACCCCTCCAGCACGATATGGGAACCTATGATGTGGTGGGTGGGCTGGCCACACCACAACACCTGCTTGCCCTCCCACAGGTGGCCATGCTCCCTCTCCAACTCATCTGCCAGACGTGGTTTCCTCAGCAGCAACTCCCACCTGGCCAGGACCATCTGGGCCACCTCCCTCCTGTAGCTCCCCAGGAACACTAATTGAGGGCCCCCTCTGAGGTAGCCCCGCTCCTGGTTTCAATCCCTCAGACTCCATAGCCCTCCTCCAACTCCCTCCACCTACAGCACAACCCCCAAAACCTCCAATGCACCAACTGCCCCAGCAGGAGGTAGGTAGGGTGCACATATAGCTGCTTGCAGCAAACAATGGGAGGAGAGGGCCACTTGGGGAGCCACCACGGAGGCAGTGGCAGCCGTGTCCATGAGCCACAGACGGGGACCACCACATGGAGGTGATCCTATAGAAAACCATACGGGGGACACAGCTTTCTGGCCAGTAATGCAATACCATCACTCTATCTGTATTGGGACCGGTGCTGTTTAATGTATTCATTCATGATTTGGAAAAGGGTGTTAAGAGTGAGGTGATCAAATTTGCAGATGACACCAAGTTAATTAAGGTAGTTAAAACACGAGCAGACTGTGAGGAACTGCAACGGAATCTTACGACACTGGGTGCCTGGACATCTAAATGGCAAATGAGATTTAATGTGGACAAGTGCATAATGATGCACGGAGGGAAAAATAATCCAAACTATGTGTACACAATGCTGGGTACTACGCTTACAACTCAGGAAAAGGATCTGGAGGTGGTTGTAGACAACACAATGAAATCCACAGCGCAGTGTGCAGCAGCAGTCAAAGAAGCAAACAGAATTTTAGGAATTATTCAGAAGGGGATAGAGAATAAAACTGAGGATGTCATAATGCCTCTATACAAATCAATGGTGCGACCGCACCTCGAATATCATGTGCAGTTCTGTTCACCCCAACTGAAAAAAGACATAGCTGAACCAGAAAAGGTACCGAGAAGGGCAAAAAAATGAACAAGGGCATGGAAGGGCTCCCGTATGAGAAGAGGCTTGGTAGGTTGCGGCTCTTCAGCTTGGAGAAGAGACGACTGAGAGGAGATATGACAGAGGTCTATAAAATCATGAGTGGTGTGGAACTAATAAACAAGGAAGTTATTTACCCTCTTAGCTAGTACTAGAACTAGGGGACACTCCATTAAACTCATGGGTGGCAAGTTTATTATTATTAATTATTATTATAATAAGCATTTATATAGCACCAGCAATGTACCTGGCACTTTACAAAAAATAAGATGGACACGGTCCCTGCCTGAGAGTTTACAATCTAAAGACAGGGGGAGGGGAGACAGAGAAGGGGGAACAGAGGATGAGACAAGGGATGCGACATTCATGAGGATGCGAGAAAGGTACACTTTCTTGGCCTGGTTACAGTAAATTGGGAGTTTATAGATAGCAGGTGGGGGATAATCCTGGGTGGGGATGATTAGCAGGAGTTTGGAGGGGCGGAGCTGAAGAGGTGGGTTTTGAGGAGGGACTTGGAAGGTGTGGAGGGTGGGAGCAAGGCGGATGAGGGCAGGGAGGGAGTTCCAGGCGTGCGGGGCAGCAAGAGAGAAGGGATGAAGGCGGTTGGGGGAGCAGGGAGGCGTGGGAGGGTGAGGGAGGGAATGGAAAAGAAAATATTTTTTCACTCAGCATATAATTGGGTTGTGGAATCTACTGCCAGAGGCTGTGGTAAGGGCCAGTACTATAGCTGATTTTAATAGAAGTTTGGACAAGTTTCTGGAAGTTAGGTCCATTAGCACGTATTAGCCAGACAGGATCAGGGAACATGACGGTAGCTGGGGGAAAACAACAGGGAATGGATCCCCCATTGTAACCTATTGGGTGCTTCTCCCAAGCTACTGATTGGCCACTGTTGGAGACAGGATGCTGGGCTAGATGGACCATTGGTCTGAGCCAGTATGGCACTACTTATGTTCTTATTCACAGGTACAACAACCAACCCCAGATGTGAAGCACCAGGAGGAGAAAGTCCCAGGCTGGGCCAAGCCAGAAGTGGCCTAGGCGAGTGGCCGTGGAGAATAGGGACCAGAACCCCGTCCCTGGAGGTGGGGTGAAGCGTAGAGGGAGGCCTCACAAGAACCCGCCCCCTCCGAGGAAGACTGCTAAAAGTAAATAATAAAAATATGTTGCACTTGATACCTGGCTGTTTTGGAGTAATTGCAGTGGGACCATAGGAATGTGTTAGCGCTCAGCTATGCACGCGTATTCTGAGCACTGACAGGGAACGAAGACCTTATAGAACCTGGGCAGCCATGTCCCACAGGTAAGCTGCCAGGGTGCACAGATAGGCATATCCTGGGGCATCTATGGGGGGGGACAGGGCCCTGGTAGGTACAGGGCCCTGGTAGGTGCCCATGACTACTACCCTGGGGAGGGACCACGAAGAACAGCAGCTGTGTGCCTGGGTCCCATTGCCATCCACCTGAGGAGATGCAGGTGACAATAGGGAGTCCCTCCCCTTCTGAGATCTGCCAACTTGGGGATCCAAGAACAGCACCCAGATGGGTGAAAGCGGGGGTCACCACATGGCCCATGGCCAAGGAGAGTAGCAAGGTGGTAGCAAAGGAAAATGTACAAGTGGATAATGCTAAAGGTACTATTTAATTACAGTGCCCATACATACAAACACAACCTGAACCAGAGAGGCTTGGGCAGTGGAATGTTGTGGTCAGAGCGCTGCCTGCTGCCTTGCAATGTGGTGGCACAGGTCATCCCTGTTCTCATCGGAGATCCTCTTGAAGGCACCACCCTGCACATGCTGGTAGATAGGCACAGGATCAACACGTTTATTTATATTTATTTATTATAAACATTTATTAGCCGCCCCCTCATGCCCACGGCATCTTGGGGCGGCTTACAACATAACACACACAAATAAAATACCCTAAAAAATCCATTAAAAAATATACAACCACATTCATCAAATTTTAAAATATCATAAAAATATCTTTAAAATACCCCCCAACTACCCCATCCTCCCCTCCGAAGGCTTGGGTGAACAGCCAGGTCTTACAGGCTCAATGAAATGCCAACAAACCTGGGCCCAGGCAGACTTCCTCTGGGAGAGAGTTCCAAAGCTGCTTGGCCCGGCCACCAAGAACGCCCTCTCCATTGTGGCCCCCCGTTTTACACAGGGGACCTCCAGAAAGGCGCCCCCGGTGGACTGAAGGGATTGCTCTGAGGTGTGGAGGGTGAGGCGGTCCCCGAGGTATGAGGGGCCCAGACTATGCAGGGCTTTATAGATCAACACTAACATCTTGAATCTGGCTCGGTACGCTATAGGCAGCCAGTGCAGAGTACGGAGCACAGGTGTTATGTGCGCCCGTCGCCCCGTTCCTGTAAGGAGATGGGCTGCCGCATTCTGCACTAGCTGCAGCCTCCGAACCAGAAACAAGGGAAGCCACATGTAAAGCGCATTGCAGTAGACTAGCCTCGAGGTGATGAAGGCGTGAATGAGAGTGGCCAAGTCAGGCCTGGAGATGTATGAACACAGCCTTCATACCAGATACAGCTGTCAGAAGGCAGCCTTAGCCACCATCTCCACCTGCTGATCCAGACGGAGACCTGAGTCCAACACCACCCCCAGACTCTGAACCTGCTGGGCTACAGGACGACGGACCCCCCCCATAAGGGGAGCCAGTACCTCCCTCGCCCTTCCCAACACCATCACCTCCGTCTTTTCGGGGTTAAGCTTCAGTCTGCCTTGCCACATCCAATTCGCCACGGTCTCCAAACATTGGGGAAGTAATGAGACAGCAGGACCTGTGTCAGTTGAAAACGAGAGGTACAGCTGAGTATCATCAGCATATTGGTGACATTGCACCCTGAACCCTCTCACGATCTCCCCCAGGGGCTGCATATACACATTAAATAATAACGGAGACAAGATCGAATCCTGCGGAACACCACAGGTCAAGGCCCGAGGGCTTGATGTTTCAGCCCCCAGCACCACCCGCTGGCTTCTCCACGAGAGGAATGAGCGGAACCACCCTAGGACAGTCCCGTCCAGACCCCCCAGTCATCTCAGCAGCAGCCCATGGTCCACAGTGTCAAACGCGGCTGAGAAATCTAGCAGGATCAGAAATGTTGAACATCCTGTGTCCATCTCCCGGCGGAGATCATCCACCAAGGCCACCAACGCCATCTCAGTACCACAGCCGGGGTGGAACCCAGACTGAAAATGGTCAAGGAAACCGATGCTATCCAAATGCGCCTGGAGCTGCAGTGCCTCTGCCCGTTCAATAACCTTCCCTAAAAAGGGAAGATTAGGGACGGGTCGGTAACTGGCGAGTGCGTCCACATCCAAGGATGGCTTCTTCAGCAGGGGGCACACCACAGCCTCCTTGAGACTGGGTGACAATCTCCCCTGCCAAAGGGACACGTTCACTACCCTCGCCAGCACCATCCCTAAAGTCTCCCTGGAGGCTTTCACCAACCAGGACGGGCACGGATCTAATTCACAACTAGTGGCTCTAACAGACCCCAGAACATTCACTGCATTGGCTGGCGTCACTTCCTGAAACTCATCCCAGAAAGATCGATCCGACGGTGCCTCCATAACCTCGTGCCCCTCGCTTACTGCTTCCAATCCGGTGTCAAAGTTACTCTGGATCTGAGCAATCTTGTGTGCAAAGTAGATGGCAAACTCTTCACAGTGGGCCTGGGACAAGTCCCCGTCCAGGCGGAGGGAGGCCGGACTGACCAGCCCCCGCACCACCCAGAACAGCTCCGCTAGACATGACTTTGCAGACGCTATGAGGTCAGCAAAGAACTCCTTCTTTTCTGTCCTCACAGCCTCAACATAGGACCGCAAATGGGTCCTCTGGAGAAGTCTGTCAGATTCAGAGTGAGCCCGGTGCCAGTGTCGCTCTAGTCTCCTACCTGCCTGTTTCATACCCCTCAGTAAACCAAGGGCCCCTGCAGTGACGAGACGGAGGGAGAAGACGTCTCAGAGCCACCCTGTCAAAGGCCTCTTCCAGCAAGATTTTCCAATGCTGGACAAGCCCATCGACAGAGTGACCGTCGGGGTCTACTGTTGCAGTTCCATCAGCCTCCGAGGGCAGACCAACCTAACTGGTTCATTCCCCTTCTGAAGGAGGTGCGCTGAGAGACTGGCCTGTAGGAGATAAGATCTGTCCATGACAAGGGCGTGATCCTAACATCCCCTACTAACGGATTACCCGCCTCAAGGCCAGAACAGAAGATCAGGTCGAGGGTGTGCCCCCCCACATGGGTCGGACTGTTGACCACTTGGGACAAGTCCATGGTTGCCATGGCGGCCATGAACTCACACTCTGCTCCTACAAGGCCAGCGTTGGCATGGTCGTTGAAGTCCCCCAGGACCAAGGTCCTGGAGGAGTTCAGCGCCCCCTCCGAGGCTAGCTCTGCTAGAGCGGCAAGGGATGCTGCCGGACAGGAAGGGGCCCGGTATACCAGCAGCACCCCAAGGTTGCCCCCAACCAAATAAAACACCACGTGGAGGGCCTCAATACCTGGAATCCCCCAAACTGGATATCTCCTAACTGGCCATCTCTCTCTAAAAATAATAGTTACACCTCCCCATCCCCATCCCCCCGTGCGGGGCTGGTGCTGCACAGCATACCCGGCTGGAATGAGGTCCGCTAAAACTGGTCCTGCCTCCTCGTCCAGCCAAGTTTCTGTAATACATGCAAGGTCCGCTGCCTCATCCAGGATCAAATCCCGGATCACTGGGGCCTTATTGACTGCGGACCTTGCATTCAGCAGCAGCAGCCATTTACAGGTGGACCTTAGACCCCGATCCTCTCTCACCCTCAGTGGGGGTTGCTGCAGCAGCGATTGTCCAGGGCAGCCCTGCAGGTCTCACATATATTTTGCAGTACACACACAACCACCACCAAAATGGCGGTCTTGGTCAGGTAAAAATGGCTTCTATTCCACAGCAGCATCTTCACCATCCTGAACGCCTGTTCCACAATGCAACCTGCAGAGCACAGGCCTCATTGAAGAGGATATATACTGGTGTCGTGGCAACAGGGTAGGTCTTCATAAGCCATGGCATAAGCCGGTATACTGGATCACCTATTACCACAGGCAGCATTGGAACACCCTTTATCACTTGGTAAAGGCTGGGGGTGATTTCACCCTGGAACATTCGGGCAAAGAAAGAGGATTCTGGCGTCATGGCTCCTACCCGAGATGCTTGTGAAGACGTCACTCCATGGTGGTCTGTGACTGCGGGGAGGTTCACTGAAAACTGTTCCTTCCTGTTGAGATAGTCGTCCTTGCTATGTGGGGGATGGATTATGGTGATATGGGCACTATCAATGGTCCCAATGCAGTGTAGGAAGCCAAAGTGTGACCTTTTCAGGATCTACGAACTGTATAACACTCTCCATCAGGTGCTCAAAAATCAGCTCGCAGACCTCATGCAGGATGCCAGTGACGGTTGATGTCCCCACACCAAACTGCTGTGCCGCACCGCAGAACGGTCAGGGTTCATCAGGTGCCAAACTGCTATAGTCACACATTGCCCAACAGGATCAGATCCCTCATGTTGGGTATGGCAGTCATTGATTCCGGGTGCACTGATCCCTGAGAAGTTCTTATGGGTGCCCTTTCTGTCCCTTTTCTGGGCATTGGCGACCATTCCGTGTCCTGTTTCAGGATGCCTTCTTCTTGTGGTCATGTCTGTTGGGTCTCTGCGCCCTGCCCCCCCCAATTGGCTTTGACCGCTAGGGCTGCTCCCTGGCAGCCTGCCCGCCATATTGCGCCTTGATCCTGGGCAGTGTCCCTCTTCCATTGTGAGTGGTCATGTCCCTTTATCTTGGCCTGGTCTTGGTTTGGATCTGACCCCATGGGCTGTTAGTGGTATTGCCCCCCAGTATGCCCCCATTCCGCTGACTGCAGCCATGGCTTCAGGGAGCAATGGAGGAGCGCAAGTCCGTAAGTGTCCCATATCTGTTGACTTTGCACAATGGCTCATGGCCTGACACCTCCCTCGGGCTCCTTTATAGGGCGGACAGTTGCCTGTCTGGTCATGGCTTAACCAGACGGTGTTCACCCTGGGGTTAACCATGGGTGCTTGGGTTATGCTTGTGGACTCTGTGGGCCCTTGTACCCTGCATATGGCCCCATCCCCTCCTGATGGTCTTCTCTTTCCCTCCCCATTACGAGTCTTTGCTTGAGTGCCTGCATCTCCTTGTAGTGATTGCTGCAGACCTGTAGTGGGTGGTGGCTGGCTTCTGAGTCTACAGGGAGATCTGTGAGTTACCCCACTGCATGCATACCTCTTCCCCCCAACCATGTTTGGTTTGGGCTAATGGGTACTGTTGATCTTTGCCCCATCCTTATTAGGATCTCTCTCTCTCTACTTTAGTGCAGGAGATGATCTCCGAGAGGGTCCGGGAGCAGGGAGAGATAATGGAGCTGCTGCTCCATATTCTCCACATTATGGACAGGGCCCAGAGTGCATGGTGGAGCAGGGTCCGGGGACGGCGCCCCTACTGATCCTCCCCAGCGCAAAACTTACTGTTTAGTTCAACCAAGCTTTTGTTTAAATGAAGAGTTCTGTTTTTGTTTGTATACAGCACTGTCTGTGATCTCCTTCCCGCAGGGGATGGTCTACTATAGTGGTTCAGGTTGGTGGTGGTGTGGGGTGATTGCGAGACTGGCCCTGAGTCTGTGGGCGTGTGCTCCCTGTGGGGCAGTGCTTTCATTGTTTGCGTGCTGTTCTTAGTTTTCCCTTTGGCCCCCGTCATCGCGCTTTGGCCTGCTCCCGTGATTAACTTTGCTACCGTCTCCCCCACCCAACCCTGGTATCCCTGTCTCTATCTTCGATGGTTCATGTGCTGTGGTTGAGAGTTCCCTGGGTGTCCCTACCCATTGCTGCTTGCTTTCCTTGGGACCATTGTGCTTCCACCTTCCCTTTGCACTTGCATGGTGTGGGGCTGTACCTTTGCCCTGTGCACCCCTGCACTGTAAATTGCACTGTGTTTCACCTTGGCTGAATGGGTATTGTTGGACAGCACCTCTCGTCTTGGTATCCTCCCCTCCTGCACCCATCTTGCCTGTTGCTGGGCTGCATGGGGGTCCAGTGCTGCCCTGTTACATCATGGTGTGTGGGGGACTGGTGGGTACCACGAGCAGTGGCACTTGCCTGCAAGCACCCCATGTGTTCCTTGGTGGAGTTAGCTTACAGTCTGCTCCTCCAGTTCTACATACGGTTTGGGGTTGTGTGTGCTGTGGTGACCCGTGTGCTGGGCACAGGGCTGTTTATGCCTTCGGCCCTTGTTGCCTTCCCCGTTTTCATCCCTGTTACCTCCCTCGCTGCATTCCCCCTTTTCCCTGGGTGGACTCTGGACTGCCTGTTAGTGTTTTGGGCTCTCTAGCACAAGGCTGTCTGACAGGTGTCTGGCAGCTGGAGCACTGCTACTTTTTTGTTCCGCTTTGCCTTCCCCTGTCCCTTTTCCCCTGCCTGCCCAGAGTCTGTCTGGGAATGAGTAGTGACATGTGCTGTGGGTTTGTTTGCCCTCCCTTGGCCATGTTGCTACGTCATGCAGCAGGGTGTGGATTTCTCTCCGATCGGTGTGAATGCTATCTGTGTAACCAGCGAGCATGATCGGAGTGTTAGTGCTGGGTGGGTGGGTGCCATGACCTCCCTGGACCTCCCATAACTCCCCGGGGTAGCGTCCATTTGAAACACTCCTCATGCCTCACCCTTAGGTGGGCGAAGTGTGGGTGCCCACACCCATCTCCGCCAACCCGGGCCTCGGCAGTGTCCGTTAGAAAAGGGCCCATATTTGTGAATGTACAGGTGCCACTTGAAGAACTTTAATTATAATGCAAAAACTAACGTAGTAGTCAGTTTTATTCCTGTTTACATATCAGCAGCCAAATGAAATAAAAATGATAATTATTATGTATAATATCAACATGTATCCAAATAAATTTCAAGTGTGCTAACTCAAGAAAATATCTAGTCTTACTTGGACTAAGGTCATCTTCCATTTCTTCATCTTCACTATCCAACTCCTCTTCGTCATCATCACCATCATCTTCAGCACTTGGTACATTCTCTTCCTCAATCCATTTGCCTGGAAGCAAGCCAGCTGCATCGTAGGAATTGCAAAGGGGACCAACAATGTGAGTAATAAAAGATTCTTGCAGTTTTGCAAGTTGAGGAGAAGAACGGTCCATGAAGGGGCTTATTGGTAAACCAAGCCTAGCTTCTTCATCTCCCTGAAAAGTTTAGAAAACAAGAAGGCCTTTATGATCAAGTGTTTAAAACTGAACAGGCATCAAGCTGATGTCAAGTGATTAAAAGAGATATAATAAAATAATGTCAACGATTTTTGTATTAATGTATGGAAAAATGATTTAACATGATTTATGGAGTCCAGTCCCCACATGGCTACAAAGAGAAAAAGAAGGGAGTCAGAGTCCCACAGTTAAGGATCATCTAGGCCAGTCCCCTGTGCCAACACATAATTAACCATACAATAACCATCTGCACAGAAAAATTCATCCAAGAACCAGAAACAAAAAATCTGCCACAAGTAGGGATGCGGATCAACCAAAGCACACTGATGCCTGCATCAACAGGGAACAAATTTAGAAAAAGAAAGATTAATATGTCCAAACAGGTGAGCCACACCCATGCTACAGGCGAAGGCAAAAAACCCTCACAGTCAACTGCCAATCTGCCCAGAGGGAAAATTCCTTCCCAATACAACCCCAAATATGGTAATCAGTTAGACTTCAAGAGTGCATGCAGACACCAGCAGCCAGGCACTTTACATTATAGTTACAGTACCCAGGTTTCAGAATGGCCCATCAGTCCTTTCCAAGACCTTCTCTGTTTCTGTGTGCATTGTGGAACATAACTGAATCCTCCATGCATATGGTGGCGAGATCCGGCTTGTAAGGACTGCTAAATCTGCCCCTATGCAGTTGGGTAGGAAGTGAGCCAAGAATGAGTTTGGACACCACCTGCTACGCTAACTAAGGAAAAGGAAAACATAAGTCACTGGTGACAGCAAATTTTCTATTTCTTCTGAGGAACAGTGGAAACCGAGAATAGTGACTACAGCATGAAAGATTTTTGCATTTTTATGAGCTGAGGAGAAGTGTTGCCCATGAAAGTGCTAATAGTTAACTCTCTAAAGGTTACAAAGCTTAAGATTTGTTTTGTTTTGTAAGCACCTCTCCAAAATTGCTGCTCAGGTGTCAGAAAAAGGGACCAAAGATGCAGCTGTAGTTGAAAATCTTTAAAAAGGGCTCCAGAGGCTATCCTTGAAACTACAGACCAGTGAGCCTGATATCAGTGCCAGGCAAACTAGTGGAAATGGTTGTTAAGAACAGAATTACCAGGCATATTGATAAACACAACATAATAGGGAAAAGTCAACATGGATTTAGCAAAGGGAAGTCGTGTCTCACTAATCTATTGGAATTTTTTGAGGGTGTAATGCGGAGGTCAATACAGTGTATCTAGATTTTCAGAAAGCATCTGATAAGGTCCCTCAAGAGACTCTTGAGGAAATTAAATAGTCATGGGATAGGAGGCAGTGTCTTATCATAATAATAATAATAATAATAATAATTTATTTATATAGCACCACCAGCGGTGCACCTGGCACTGTACAATCAGTAGTTATGGACAGGTCCCTAACCCAAAGGAAGGAGAGACAATGATACATTCATGAAGTTGAGAAAATGCAGATGCATGTGCTTAAACTTAGTTACAGGGAAGAGATTCTTTGTGAGGGAGGGAAGATGATGTAATTTCACTCATGATGAGCCAGGGAAAGCCTGACAGAAAAGGCAGGTTTTCAGAAGGGATTTGAAAGTTCGGAGGGAGGGAGCAGAATGAATGTATCCAGGGAAACATATCATGATCCATAGGAAATAAAGAGTAGGACTAAATGGTCAGTTTATCACAGTGGAGAGAAGTAGCTAGTGGAGTGCCCCAGGGATCTGTACTGGGACTGGTGGTGTTTACAATATCATTAATGATTTGGAAAAGGGAGTAAAGAGTGAGGTGATCAAATCTGCAGGTGACACAAAGTTATTCAAGGTAGTTAAAACCTGAGCAGACTGAGGAATTGCAGGAGGATCTTGCAAGACTGGCTGACTGGGCATCTAAATGGCAGATTACATTTTATCTTAACAAGTGCAAAGTGATGCACATAGGGAAAATAATCCAGATTATATGTACATAACCAAAACAAAAAAACTTAACAGTTGAAAAAAAAACCTTAAATGCAGAGTTTTCTTAAAATACAAACAAAAAACCAATTCAGTACAATTACAATTCAAAAAACCTTTCACTCCATACATTGCAACAAAACAAATGCCAAAAAACATAGAAATTAATTCACAATTAGAGCAACATTTAATATTTTATCCTCATCAACATACATGTAATATATGTACTAAATTCCTTACCATACATTAAGCCTGTTTCTACATAACTTCATTGTGTACAACAAATTGTATAATGTCTACACTCACATTCTTTACTTCATTGTATGAACTGTACACAATTTGTATACATGTAAATAACAGACTTAATGCGCTCTGACAAAAGTGTTCCTTGTTGAATTATGATAATTAATTACAGTTTCATAACTGTAAAATGTGCAAGTTTAGTTATTGATAAAAATGAATTAAAGTATGTATGGTAAGGAATTGCAATGTATGGAGTGGAAGGTTTTTTGAACTGTAATTGTACTGAATTGTTTTTTTGTTTGTATTATATGCATTTAAGTTTTTTAAAAAACTGTTAAGCTTTTTGTTTTGGTTAATTTCTTGGTTTTGGGGGAGGTGGGGCTTTGGGATGTTGCAGGGGGTGGCGGGAGCTATGGGCGGGCGTTGGGGTGGCAGGTAGGGGGGTGTTTGTTGGTGTCTATGTGTGTGTGGTGTCTGTGTGGGCATCTGTTGGGGGATGAGTGTGTGTGTGTGGGGAGATGTTGCTGTGGGTGTGTGGGTGTCTGTGTGAGTGTGGGGGCTGTCTGTGGGTGTGGGTGATGTGGGGTTGTCTGTGTGGGTGTGGGGGTGTATGTGTGTGGTAGTGTGTGGGAGTATCTGTAGGGGTGGGTGTTTGTGGGGGGGCTTGTGTGTGTGATCACTAATAATAATAATTAATTAATATACCAAGAAATATATTACATTATTGTGTAATATATTAGATATCAATTATATTAGATCATTGTGATATTAATAGCTGATACCATTAATTAGCAATATAATAATTTCTTTCCTGCTTTGTTATGTGTTGTGATGTAACCCTTTTGCTGTCCAGCTGTTGCAAGCGCTAGTCCACCTGCGGGGAGCCCGCGTCCTGTTTGCAGCAAGCCCTTATCAGGGCTCTGGGTAATTAGGGGTTAGAGGTGGCCGATAAGGGAGCCCGGCTGGAGCTGTGCTCGGTAATGGCTTCACAGCTGGAGGGATGGAGGTTTGTGCGGGGCTTGGGTTTCAGGTCGGGTGGGTTTCAGGTCGGGGCAGGGGGGATGGAGGTTTGCGCAGGGCTTGGGGGGGTTCGGGTCAGGGCGGGGGAATGGAACGGGGGACTGGGGGATGGAGCAGAAGGGGAATGGAGCGGAAGGGGAATCCCATACTCTTCTAGTCCCACTCACGTCATTCAAATGGGAATCCCTGCTTAGCCTGTCTGTCGTGGGGAATCCCTTTCCCACTCTTCTGTCAAAGCAGGATGGAATCCCCTCCCCCCCCTTTCCATCCCAGTGGAGGGAATCCCCGACTGTCCTGTCACCCATCCATCCTCAAACACTACAGGATTCCGGGGGAAGGAGATTGCTCTGGATCCGTCCTTTGTCGAAGGCAGGGGTCAAGGAGGGACTTTAAGCTGCCAGTCAGAACTCTCCCAATGGCTGAAGCGCTTGCTTGAGGGGAGCAGGAGTGGCCCCCAGTCTATCCTGTCCTTGCTGGGAACTCGATGGATGGGTCTGAGCCTCCATCCCGATCGGGGCGGGCAGTAGCAGCAGCAGCAGCAGCTCATCCTATTGCCCCGCTTGTGGGGGCCGGGGAGGGGAGGCATCCCAAGTAAGTGCTGCTATCGTTGCATGGCTGTGGTGCTCCGTTAAGTAGCAGCAGTGGACGGGCCGGCTGTAGCAGCAGGGGTCTCCCCCAGGTAGGCACCGGCCGGGCGGGAGTGCAGGGGGGCGGCCCCAAGGGAATGGAGTCTATTGCAGCCCTCATCTAGAGTCGGATGAGTGAGAGGCTGGCACGAAAGCGGTGCCTCCCCCTCCCCCGTGCAGCGCAGTAGGCGCCTAGCGCTTGGGGGCGAGACTGAGGCAAGAGCGTGCTGGCGTGTCTGGCCTGAGCCAGGAGAAGAGCCCCCTCTTCCATCCTGCAGCTCCGGAGCCCGTGCGGCTGGAGAGGAAATAAATTCATGAAGGAGCCGACAGGAGGCGAGAACTTCAGCTGCTGAAACGGGGGGAGGACGACAAGTGGCCCCCGGGTCTTGCTGCAGCTCCTGCCTCGGCCCGCCCCTGACTAAGTATAAATAGCTGCCTAGCCGCCGCCGCCGCCAGCTTATCCCGTGCTGCCCATCCTGGAGAGGGAGGACCCACGCACAACCCGAACCCAGCAGCAGGTGGGACAGACGGACCCTTCCTCCCTCACCCCCCAGTGTGAACTGGCGCCTCTGTCCCCGCCCTCTTCTCGGCTCCCCGCCTGCAGTCGGGTCAGCTCGGCAAACTCTGGCCGGTGATTGAGAGAGCCCCCCCGGGGCTGCCGCCTGTAGCCCTAGCCATGTGACAGCGGGGCTTGGAGGGGGTTTCAGGTCATGGGGGTGTTTCAGTTCGGGGCGGGGGGATGGATCAGGGGGAGCAGGACATTTGCGTGCGGCTGGAGGGGTTCAGGTCGGGGGGATGGAGCAGGGGGGGCGGGCGTTTTGGAGGGGCTCAGGAAAGTAGACTCACGTAACATTCCTGATGCTCTTTTTTGCCTGTGAGCAGCTGCTCTACTGAGCATGTGCGAGCCAGCAGGACCGTGCTGTGTTTTGCCGGTGAACAGCTGCTCTACTGCGCATGTGCGAACCAGCAGAACTGATTTTTTGATCACTAATAACTCGGTTTTGGCTGCATCAATCAGTATCATTTTTCAAAAGAACTTGTTATTGATCTCATTCTCTAAGCCTGTGAAGTTTGGGGGCTCAACTCATCCAGGGGGAGGATAATATTGATGATTCAAATACGCGAGGATGGTGTGCATTTTGACCACAACCAATTAACGTTTAAGCAGTTATAACATTTTATTTTCCTAATGGATCTTTTTCAGACTTTGTGGATATGATGGTCCTCATAACTTACAGTCATGGTTAAATTTTCAGAAATGTAGGTCAAGCGGTTTCTTCAAAATCAGTCCTTCAGCAGCCCCCTGTTTATAATGAACAGTGGCTGTGCATTTAAGCTTCAGGCAGCTACTGCTGCCTGAAAATAATGCTGGGTTCTAAATTAGGAGTTAACACTCAAAAGAAGGATCTTGGGAGTCATTGTGAACAATATACTGAAATCCTCAGCTCAGTGTGCGGTAATGGCAATCAAAAAAGCAAATAGAATGTTAGGAATTATTCGGAAAGGGATAGAGAATAAAATTGAAAATATTATTGTGGCAGTGCAGAGTTAAGGGAGCTAGCATCAACAGAATAGTGAAGGTAATACTTGAGGCCCAGGTGCTGAAATGAGATTGGATCATGCCTGATCCAAACAAACCCAGGAGTTGGGAGGTTGTTCCCCAAATCTGAAGGGTCTGGACTGGCCAAGAGGAACTGTGCCTGCAGAACCTGTGAGTAAGGAGAATCTGTGTATATTATGAAGAGAAACTGTATAGACTATATAAGGTGATAGGACATGTGTAAATAGACAGACACCTGAAGAGACAGTGACTTTCCTGGGCTGCATTCTGCAAAGACTCAACCCAGGTAACCTCAACCCTGCTACAATCATAATGCCCTCTATGTAAATCTATGGTGCAACCGCACCTTGAATGTTGTGTGCAGTTCTGGTCGACCCAATTCAAAAAAGATATAGTAGAACTAGAAAAGGTACAGAGAAGGGCAACAAAATGATAAAGGGTATGGAACAGCTTCCATATGACAAGAGACTTTATGAGGTTAGGGCTCTTCAGCTTGGAGAAGAGCAGCGTGGAACGAGTTAATAGGGAGCTGTTATGTTCACTCTCAATTAGTACCAGAACTAGGGGACACTCCACAAATTTAACTGGCAGCAGATTTAAAACAAATAAAAGAGTATTTTTTCACTCAACGCACAATTAATTTGTGGAATTTGTTGCCAGAAGATGTGATCAAAGGTAGTAGTATAGATGGGTTTAAAAAAGGATTCGATAAATTCTTGGTGGGTAGGTTAATTAACGGCTATTAGCCAAGTCGGTATGGGGGACATAACCTCTTAGGTTTGGGAGCTGGGAGTGAACAACAGGCCCATTATGACCTGTTGGGTACTTCTCCTAAGCGACCGAGATTGGCCACTGTTAGAAACAGGATGCTGGACTCAATGGACCATTGGTCTGACCCAGTATGGCACTACTTATGTTCTTAATGTGCACACAGCTGGCATCCTTTAAGTTGCAGAAAAGTGATTCCGTTAAAGCTGAAAAGATAAGTATTGACCCTGATACAAGTATTGTGATTGATTCTAAGTGTCAAGAAGTTGGATAAATTATAATGAACATTCTGTGGGTTTGGTTTCTTTCATCCTACTGTGTGTGTAATCTGTGTTGTTGTTAAATAGCAAGGACTATCAGAGAGAAAATACAGCACCATACTAAGTGTTTTTATAGGGTGTCTTTGGGTAAGCAGAGATCTTAGGCAACACCATCAGTTATGTTAATGAACTATTAATTGAGCTGCAGTCTGCTGGCAGCTCCAGAAAGGGCCTCCTACTCCCCACCAATGAACAGGGGAAGACATAGCACTGGGCCCAGGGGAAGCTACAATCCTATTCCCAGCTCTCAAGATGTGGGAGGGTTCCTGCCCTTCCCTAACTGCCCCTGGCACCTCTCCGTGGCTAATACGCTGCCTGACCCTACCTGGGAAGAGAAGGGGAGGAGAGAAGGGCAAGGAACACAGGGAAAAGAGGGGGGGGGGGGAAACCCCAGAAAGGAAGGAAAGGAATAGTGAACAGTGTGGAATAAGCCCTGACCGCTCTGGGCAAAAGGATTCCGGGCTCTGAAGAAACTGGTCTGCCCCCCTGGGTGGAGACCATTGGAATCCTGTTTGCTGTCTGGTGGGTGTTGCCAAAACTAGCACCAGAATGTCCACATTCACTGGGGACAGAGAAAGCTGGGGAGGCAAGCAGGGGGTTCCACACTAGGGTTCTTGAATCTGGGCCTGGGGAAAGGGTGGGTTCCTTTGCAGGAGAAGGAGAACTTGAACAAGTGTTCCTAGGCAGCATCCATGGACCTCCAGGGGCTATCTACCCTTGGCGATGCCTCCTAAACCTCCGTGCCTATACATGAAGGGAGAGGAACTTGGGGAAGTCAACCACCAGCCACAGAGTAACATTTCCCATATGGCCCTTCAGGGGGAGAGAGCAAAATGGACTGCTCCTGTCACTGAGGCAGGTGCCTGGTCAGCAGGGACCAGGACCTAGATCCAGGGGAAGTCCAGAAGCAAGGCGAGTGGTTGTGACTCCTGGGCTGCCATGGGGATTGGGCCTGGCCGTGGTGAAGGAGTGCACAGAGCAGGGAAAAAGTCCCTGGGGAGAGTGGGCCTACAGATGTGAGTTAGCCTCTGACTAGGAGGTAAAGCTCCTAGCTGGGTTCAGGGAAAAAGCACTTACCATCTTGGCACGCTGCTGCTGCAGCTGATCTGGGAGGTCCCAGGAATCATGCTCTACTGCACTAGAGACCAGTGGAGAGTGACTGGCCACTGACCTCTGGCCTCCCCACAGTGTGGAGGGGACAGGTGGAAGCAGGCATCAGCCTTCTCCATGGAGTCACAGAAATGCCACTTGGCACGTACAGGCTCAGTGTCAAGAGAAGGGAGCTGCTGTTCCAGTCCTCCCTTACCCCTTATCTCTGCCACAGTGCAGGACAATGAGGGCGGAGGGGAGAAAGTCCCTGCCTGGTGGTTTCCCTGACTGTACCCCCATCCCCCAGTGGGGTGGGGGAAGGAAAGGGAAATGGGACTGAGAGAGATGGGAGGAGGCATTGAGGAACGGCTGTCTTGCTTCTACCTGCCTGAGGGGAGAAAGCTCCTTGCTGTCTCCAGATAGAGGGAGAGACAAAAAGAAAGAAAAGGAAAAAGGATTAAGAGACAGGAAAACACATTTTAACCCTGACTATAGGGAGAACACAGAGAATACTGCTTAATTGGTAGAAGTAGGACAAGTCTGGAAGGTTCCACAAGGGGGTTGGCTCCCCCCCTGAGTAGAGGCTGTCAGTCATCTTATTGATTCTGCCTACTGCTGGAAGGAGGGCTCAGCACAGTTCTGAGAGGGAGAGAAAAACATGCTAGTTATAAAGCAGCTGGACAATACCCCTCACTTTAAAAGACAGAAATGATTTTCCTATGGAATTTAATTAGGAATAACTGCAAAAAAGAGGCAAATGCTTTGTTCCAAGAGAGGTTATCATCTATCAGTTTTCTCAAATGCCGTTTTTAAATGGGCATGGCTGGGGGGCGGGTCCATGTGTGCTGTGTGGAGCGCACACGCATGACCGGTGAGTGAAGAACAGGCCAGGCATTGGTGTGCGATGGGCGTGCGCCTCTACCCACACACAGTTGGGTCTGCCCCCGCACAAAGCATCCCAGATCTTTTGTTGATTCTCTGCGCGTGGGCCTGACTGGGTGGCATGTGGGTCACAGGAGAGCGCGCCCCCTCACACCGCCTTTAGACGGGCATCTGGATGCGTTGGGGAATAGGTGGACCTGCGTGGGCACGTCTCATTTGAAAATGGCTAAAATATGTCTATTCTGGACTGGACCTACCTGCTCATAAAATTCATTAACTATGCCTTCTGTCCATTTCAAGTGCAGAACTCTAACTTTTGCTGGACCATTAATATCTGCCAGTTTGATGCATATTTGACACACTAGTAGGCGGTCATTCTCATTGCTCCATTCTATACCATTACTGTTCACATCGTTGACCTGTTTGAGAAAACACAAATTTTTTAGTGCTGGATATTTTTGAAAATTAAATCCATTGCTCGGTTTGCTAACTTTTAAAAATATTTGCATAATGTACATCTCTTAATTTTTCTACAGTATTTTTAGTCTTTTTGAGAAACCAGAACGGTTCCCCACCCCAGGTTTCCAGAAACATAATTTATTACTAAAAACAGAAAATCAGATTTTAAAATATTGTTGTTAGGTTTCATATTCTCTACTGAATTACATGCAGAGTTATTGTTCTTAGCTATTTGGAGCATTGCTTTATTGTCTTTTTCCATCTTTAAAACAACCTTTCACAAAGTCCCTATTTTCATGTTCCACCACAGACTTTTTCTTTCAGTTAAAAGGTCAAATTATCCTATTTGCATATGTTTCAAATACTTTACAAACTAACTTTTAAAAATAAGAATTGTTCAGTGTCAGGGTGGAATTGCATGTTATAAATTTATTTTGGAAACAGTTCTATCTTGAATGAAAAGGCTTAGCTACATCTTCCTACAGGTTTAACTAAGCTTTATCATTCCAAATTCTTTGACTTCAGCTTAATAAAATCAATATGCATTTAGCTATAGTGCTATAATAAGAGTACAATCTCATGAGTTAAGTACAGGTATTAGAATGTATATCAAACCTTGGCATTAAATTCAGCAAGGAAATCAAAATGCTTCTTGAGATCTGTTGCAAGAATTGCTTCTATCACCAAGAAACGAAACCGCTTGAATTCTACATGATCAAGATTAGGAAGAAAATTGTATTCTTGCTGAGATAAGAAGAGGCTCCATGCAGAAGCAGCATGATGGTTTTCCAGAACTGATCTGTCATTGTACAGCACAGCCTATAAAGAAATTATAAATTCAAATAAGGTTTTAAGATTCAAAGCTTATTTTAAATTCAAAAATATAAGGACACTAACACTGAAAGTGTTTGAAATAGTAATTTGCTTTCCATTCCTGAAGGTTGAACAGAATTGCAGGTTTGTTTTTTGACTTTTTGGTTTAAGAGAGAGGTGATGTACAATAAAATGAAATAGAAGGAAATATCAAACAAGTTCAGTTTTTAATCCAGTAAGAATTTTAAAAAATTCATTCAGGTTTTGCTCCATGTAATTACTAAACCATTTTGTATTACTTAAAAGCAGTCTCCCCCAACAAAACAAAAATCCCAATCTAATGAAAATTGTTTTCTGTAGATAATCCTTGGCTAGCATACAATTCTCTCCAGCACTTCCTAGTAGAACTACTATTCATAAAAAGCATGGGACTATCTACTCATGTTCCAGTGCAATTTCAGCCAGCAATTACTAAAATTGATACTTGGCTGAGAGACAAAAATCAATATTCTGGAAAGATGAACTGTAATTATTTTTAAACCAGGATTTACTGTATGCAATCCCACTGGAAATAATTAGGAAACAACATTTCACTGTACCTCACATAAAATTACAATCGATGAAAAAAAATGTAACTAAATGCAAAACTTCGCTGAGGGGTGTTGTAAATATATAATAGCTTTTACAGCACTTTTGAATAAATTAAGATCTAAAATAATTGTAAGCAGGAACAAGGACATTGAGGGTTTTTTGTATTAAGCAATATGTCTGATTTTGGTCTAGGACTTGTCTTATTTAACTTAGGGGATATATGTGATATTACCATGGCGTGTTAAGTATTTGTATTGTATTTTTTGTGTATGTATCTGCCCTGGGAGATGTTGAATTATAGTATATTAGAACTTTTTTTTTTTTTGTTAAAGCAATTAGGATTATGACAAAAGCTAATCCTTAATGAACTGGGGAGAAAAAATAATTGTAAGCAATCCACAAAAATAAGTAACACCATGTACAAAGTTATAATTAAGAAAAAGCCAAAGCCTTCTATGAAGAACAAGTCATTCACAAATTCTAGCAATGTGAGAAAAAGTTATTTACTGGTAACACTTGTTCTATAAGATGGCACTTGTTCTGTGCATTCTCATAACTGGGATACGCACTTCAGCAAAGAGACATACTATTTGGTATGTCTCTTTAAGTAGCAAGCTTCCCGAGAACAATCTACCCGTCTCCTCAAGACAACTTCCAGTAGGTGTGCTAAGGTGATACTATATAGCCAGGCCCATCTACAGCCACCCCAGTTCCTTTTATCCCTCATCCCAGAGAGCCCTAGGAAGAGACTCCGAGAGCGCAAAGAAAGAGTACAAGATGTGAAAACGCACAGAGCAACACAGAGAGAAACCATATGAGAAAGAGGGGGGAGGTTACCATGCTTTGGGTAGCCTTACCCCAATCTAGGCAGCCAAGGACATGTCGTGGAGCAGCCTTAACCAACATGGGATTAGATGCCCTTGACTCACCACGCAGGGAGCACTGCTGCAGGGCTTTGAGTGGCGAGTGCTTTTTCCTGTTGCACATGGCCACGTCACAGCTGGGGGTGGGATCTCGGTCAGGTTGGGGGAGAGAGGCAGGGCAGGACCAGGTGCCAGGTTGTGCGGCCAGCACTGCAGTCTGTCCTGGCCATGGTGGTAGCTCCAGCAGTGGTTGGTCTGCCTGGCTCTCCACGCTGGCCCTGCAGTGTGGCGGTGGCAGCAATGGTCTGCCATGAGGCTACACAGGGATTGGGCCGGTGCTGCTCGTCTGGCTGAACCCTGACTCCCTCTCTTAGTGATAACATATATGGGACTAACAGAACAGAAAGAAATGGGAACAGAAAGAATAACTAAAAAGGACCTCAATGTAGATGCATATGTCGCTAATAAAACTGGAGTTCTCTTATTTATTTTTTATTTATTTATTATTTATTTTTTACAACTTATATCCTGCCCTTCCCTGAAGGCTCAGGGTGGCTACTGCATTATACAAACAAGTCAAACAGAATTTGTTTGCTTTTTCATAGTACAAATTTAAAATACTATAGGAATACACAGCATATACAGGCATATCATTGGTGCAGTTGGCATTGACATTTTTTGTAGCTTTAGGCAAGTTATAGTTTCTCTTAAAGATCCACTATCACAAATTGGTAAAATCAGATTGTTTCTCAAGATTACAAAGTTTGCAGTTGCAAACAATGTTGTAAGTAATCTCATTAAAGCTAATTAAATAGAACATGAATAATGAATGAGGTTTTAGGTTTACTGGGCTGTGCATAGAACTAATTACACATTCTGCGCCATATTTATTGATAAAGGGAAGTTTTGTTTTCTAAGTTATTAAAAAAAACAACCACATCATGATAAAATTTCAAACCCATAGGTTAGCTTACGTTTAGCCTGTGCTATCCAGATCAGACTTTATGGTTTCACTGGTCTCTTCTGACATTTAATTATGACTTTATGAATAAATGGATTAGACTGGAAAAATGTGAGTGTCACAAATAGCTAGATTCTGTTCCTCCACACACACGGAACAGATCAATTAAGTCCCTTACATTCATTGAGTAAAAAGGGAAATTAGATTCAAGTAGGGAGAGTTAAGTTATGTTTAACTCAGTTTGGGAACTTGCAAATCTGTTTTTATCATGGTATACCTTGTTTCCATTTCTTTGATGTAAGGAAAGAGATGTAACTTCATATGCCCAACAGCACAGATTTCTGAGGATTTTTCCATCTATATCAGACATCTAGCGCACATAGAATAATTCTTATCAGTCATTTGGTACAATCCATTGTGCTAATGGAGGTGGACCTAACATCTGGAGAGTTTTGAATGCTAAAGATCAGTTTATTGAGTCAACCAGAATTTGAATAGTCACGCCAAACAAATTTCTATAAAGGCATTCAGCTAACTGTTAGGCTTGCAAATAAACTATTTGTTTTTTTCAAGAGATTAGATCTTTTAATATGCAAAAAGAAGACAGGGTAACTACATGGGAACCATACAGAGATGGTGAGAGACTGACATTATACCTCAATCCTTGGTATCTCATTCTAGTTTGGTCGCACAGACAGATGGAAAGACTTAGAGGGACTGATTGATGTGAGCACAGACTAATTAAATAACAATTAACTTTTTCTCTCTTTGAGGTTAGGAGCCCTGGCTAGCTAATATCTATGGTCAGATTTTTGGCAGGTAGAATGTGTATTTATTTTCTAGTAATGTGCTGTTTTATGGTCACACTACTTTAAACTTGTTTTGCTTAAAATGTAATAGAACCTGGCTGTATTGGTTTAGTGCATGATATTTATTCATACAGACGACTTCTTAGTGACCACCTGCCTGTTTGATAATGTTACTGCGATACCAGGGTGAGAACTTGCCAACTGTCAGGAAACATAAAAGATTTGGGATATATGGATCCTAAATATTTACAATTTTATTTATATTTATTTTATTTATAAAATAATTTACTATCCCTCCCCTCCTGCTCCAAGCAGTGCAGCGCAGCTTACAACGTTAAAACACATAAAATCCATAAAACCAAGAAATACAATAAAAACAGAATGCACAAAACCAAACCGTCCCCCTCCCCATCCCACCCCACCTCCTTCGCCAAAAGCCAGGGGGAACAGCCAGGTTTTACTCATACGACAGAAGGAGAGGAGATCCAGGGTGACACGGGCCTCCACCAGGAGGGAGTTCTACAGCCTAGGTGCGGCCATTGAGAAGGTCTCTCCATAGTGGCCCCTGGGTCACATGGTGCACCTTGAGAAGGACGCTCCCAGAGAATTGCAGAGGCTGCTCCAGAGCGCGGAGAACAAGGCGGCCCCGCGGGTAAGTTGGGCCAAGGGCGTATAGGGCTTGGAAGACTATAGGCAGCCAGTGCAGAGTCCAGAGCACCGGTGTAATGTGCTCACAGCAACCCATCCCTTTAAGGAGATGGATCGCAGCATTCTGCACTAGCTGCAGTCTTTGGACCGTCACCATAGGTAATCCCACGTAGAGTACGTTGCAGTAGTCCAATCTCGAGGTAATGAAAGCATGGATGATTGTCACCAGATCACTATCTGAAACATACGGTCGAAACTGTCGCACCAGATGTAATTGGTGAAACGCACTCCTCGTCACAGCCCCCACCTGGAGAATCCAGGTGGAGCTGCGGATCGAGGAGAATGCCCAGACTACAGACCTCGGATACCAGGGGAGGACAGACCCAATCAATGATGGGAACCGTCGCATCCACTGCCCTTCCCTGCACCATCACCTCCATCTTGTTGGGATTCAACTTCAGTTGGCTCGCCCTCATTCAATCCCCAACAGCCGCCAAACATCGGATAAGCACCAAGACTGCCAAGTGTGGATCAGATGAAAATGAGAGGTAGAGTTGGGTATCATCAGCATATTGATGACACTGCATCCCATACTATCTCATGACCTCGCCAAGTGGCTGCATATACACATTGAACAAAAGCAGGGACAGAATAGAACCTTGTGGGACACCCCAAGTGAGGTCCCGTGCAGATGAAGAACAATCCCCAAGCACCACATGCTGAGTTCTCCTGGCCAGGAAAGAGCGGAACCAGTCAAGGACGATCCCAACCACTCCAGCTCGATCCCGCAAGCAAGTCACCAACATCGCATGGTCAACAGTCACAAAAGCAGCCAACAGATGTAACAAAATTAGCAGGGTTGAACGACCCTGATCTAATTCACAGTGAAGGTCGTCAAACAAGGCCACAAGCACAGTGTCTGTGTCATAGCCCGGACGAAAACCAGACTGAAAGGGATCCAGATAACCAGTGTGGTCTAGATGCCCCTGCAGCTGCTGGGTCACCATCTGCTCAATAACCTTCTCTAAAAAGGGAAGGTTAGAGACTGGCCGATAACTGGCGAGGGAGTCAACGTCAAGTGATGGTTTTTTGAGCAGAGGCTGCACCACCACCTCTTTGAGGCAGCCCGGCACTCTGCCCTCCTGAAGGGAGGCAATGATCGCCCCTGCCCCTGCTCCACTGGCTCCTGGCTGGCCTTAACCAGTCAGGACGGGCATGAGTCAAGTTCACAAAAGGTGGCCCTAACAGCCAAGAACATCCCCTGTCCTGGCAGATGACACCAACTGAAATTGATCCCATGAAACTGGACAAGGTGGGGATTCCACAAACTCTGGTTCGCCCACTGCAATAAATGCGGTGTTGAAGTTGTGGTGAATCTGAGCGATTTTCTCTGCAAAATAATCACCAAACATGTCACAGTGGGCATTAGATACCTCTGATTCCAGGCGGAGGGAGGGAGGACTGATCAACCCCCTCACCACCCAGAAAAGCTCCGGAATAGATGCAATGATGTGACTAGAGAGTGAAGGTGTGCCCAGAATCTGAAAGAAGTTAGACCATGTTTCCCAGATACTTGGTTTTAAACAAGGTTTGGGGTGGTGGCTGCGCATATGCTTCCATGGGGTTGGACCTCATTGTCTAAGTATTTGTGACAGTGGGGTTCTAACCAGATAATAGTAGTGGCATTTAAAAGTTTTTAAAAATTGTAATATTCATGTTCAAGGGGATGGAAATTCCTAAAGGCCAACCCGATGCATAACAGTATAAGTGCCAATAACTACATTTAGTTGTATCAAGTTATTGTGTTTGCATGTTTGCTATATGTAAATGTCTTTTGATGCACACGGTGCACACTTTGGAATTTATCCACTTGAAGAGTGCTATTCAAGATAAATTACCTATCAGTATCCTTGCTCATCTATTTAGAGATTTGAAGAGTACCTAATAAAATGGCCCAACTGAAACAAGAAATATTCTACAGAATAATATTTATTTTCAATCATTTTCTTACATTGATAAATCTGAAAACATTTAAATTAGCCTTCCAGTAAAACTTTTCTTACCTGAGGGGCATTTGTAGCCACTAGAAAAGCATTTGTACGACCTGGGTGATCATAGTCATGCATGGCAGCTGCTACATACAAAGCCATCAATTCCAGTGCAGGAATATTTGATGCCAAGCATCCATAGTTGTCATCAACAATAGAGCAACTCTTTGAAGAAATATAGGAAACGTGACCAGGTGAAATTCCACTATCGATATCTAAGACAATTGAAAGCATCAAAACATTAAACCAGTTAGGAATGTGTGTGTCCTTGGTAAGCATCTTCAAAAGTCATACCAAAATTTCTTGACCAAAACATTTTACTAATATATTCTCAATGTAAATTATCCTTCTGTCTATGGAACAACTTTATCCTTTGCAGAAAAATATTTTTTTAAATTAAAAAAAAGATCACAGGGGAAGATAGGTGGTCTAAATCCAGGTGTTTCTACTAACACTTTCCATTGTAAAAGGATCATTGTGCCTATTTTTAAAAGGCTTCAATCTTCTTTGGTTGTAGCAGACCTTTGATATTAGCAAGGAAGAAAAATGAAAATTACTCACCTTGAACTGACATACTTTGAGAGGGCCTCTGGTATATTTACACCTTTATAAGACAATGCTGCATGCAACATCTTGTTGGAACCTTCTGGAGAACACTGCTGGAGCAGTTCTGCTCCATAATGCTCCTTGTGCTGAGCTCTCCTGCTGAAAGCAAGTCTATAAAAGGATGGGGCATATTAACTGCCTCTTTTCCTTCTCACCCATATCTCTTGAGTACCAATGTGACGTCTGGTGGACTTTTAGGTTGGTGAGGTGGTGGGTGGGGCCACCTTTAAAATTCCACACGTGATCGATGGTTACTTGATTCACACAATGAATGAAAAACCCCACAGTGTATGCAGAACTAAAAACTACACAATGCTTGTAGCATACAATAGTGAGAAAAGTGCAAAGCTCTGTGAAAAAATCAAAAACCAACATTTGCTCCTGCAGATCAGATGCTAGAAAAATCTTTTGGCAGGTCAAGGCAAAGTCTTTTTAAAAAGACATATGTATACATGATTTCTTTCACTTTTAAAATTTGCCATTTTAAAAAGAAGAATCCACCCAGGAGAAAAACCGTCAATATGTCAGGGATGTGAGCAAAGCTTCAGGAGAAGTTGGGGCATTCATTATACATCAGAGAATCCACACAATGGAGAACCCTTACATGTGCTCTAACTGAGAAATGCTACAGGGGGAGGGCTCAGCCCTTGGTACACACCAGAGAACCCACCATACCAGGAAAAGGCTCTAAAAATGCCTAACTGTGGGGAAAACTTCAGTGTGAACCTCAGTATTGATATGCATGAAAGAACCCAAACAGTTCCCTCATTCCCACCCCCATCTCAGCTGCATTTGCAGTTGCGAGAGAGGGAGCCCATGAATAGAAGAGATCATTTTGGAGGCAGCATGGGGCAGAATATTTTAGGAAACCATATAGCTCAGCTACTGAGCCACACTGATAGTCTTGCATTTCTAATCCCTCACCCTCAGACCAGCTCCTCTCATCCCTGCTCTCCTTCCCTTACACCAGGGATGGGTAACCTCAGGCCTGGAGGCTAAATATGGTCCATTTCCAGTTCCAGGATCTGGCACTTAGACCCAGTTCCTACCGTCAATTTATTTAATTAATTAATTTATTTATATTTAAGAACTGAATATTTGAGTTCAGAGTAAGGGACCAGAGAGGAGGACATGCACACAAGATCCATGTGACTTCAGACTTCAAAAACGAAAGTTCTGGGAAAGCAAATCCAGATTTTGAACCTCAGCTCATGATGCTGGAACATTTGGAATTGACCACCTTGTATACAGGGTTTCCTCTCCCAAAGTGCTGACTTAACTGATGTCACTCAAAGTGTTCTACTTTTCCTCTTTACGTCCCTGAATTAGGCAGTGTCCACTGACTATTCTTGAGGAAATTAATGACCGTTAAATCTGGATTAAGCCGAAGGGGATGCTCTCCCCACTGGGCCATGCAAGCAGATTCTGAAATTCACCAGCACAGCAGGTGACAGGTCATGCAGCTAGATTGCTCATATACATTTTACAAGCAGAAGGCTAGCTGTGTGTTAAAAATAGGGATGATTAGATAAGAACATAACAAGTGTCATACTAGGTCAGACCAGTGGTCCATCAAGCCCAGCATCCCATCCCTGAAAGTGAACAATCTCTTTCTCTTGGGAGAAGTACTCAACAGGTCACAATGAGCAATCCACTCCCTGTTCTTCCAACCCTCAACAGTAAGAGGTTACATTCCCAAAACCTACTTGGCTAATAGCCATTAATGGACCTATCTTCCAACAACTTATCCAACCCCTTTTAAAAGCTAGCTACACTACCGACCGTGACCACTTTCTCTGGCAGTAAGTTCCACAAGTGAATTGTGTGCTGAATGAAAAAATACTCTTATTTGTTTCAACTCTGCTACCAGTTAATTTCATGGAGTGTCCCCTTGTTTTAGTATTCTTAGAGAGGGTAAATAACTGCTCCCTATTTATGTGTTCCACATCACTCATCTTAAGTTTTATTCTCTATCCCTTTCCAAATGATTCCTAACATTCGGTTTGCTTTTTTGACCGCTGCTGAACACTGAGCTGAAGATTTCAATGTATTGTCCACAATGACTCCAAGATCCCTCTCTTGAGTGGTACTATTTAGAACCCAGCACTGTATACATATAGTTTGGGTTATTTTCCCCTATGTGCATCACTTTGCACTTGACCACATTAAATTTCATCTCCCATTTGGATGCCCAGTCACCCAGTCTCGCAAGATCCTTCTGCAATTCTTCACAGTCCACTTGGGTTTTAACTACCTTGAATAATTTTGTGTCATTTGCAAATTTGATCACCTCACTCTTTACTCTTTTCTTTAGATCATTAATGAATATATTAAACAACACCGGACCTAGTATAGATCCATGGGGCTCTCCACTGTGATAACTGATCATTTAGTCCTACTCTTTGCTTCCTATCTTTTAACCAGTTGCCAATCCATCATAGGACACTGCCTTTTAGCCCATAATTAATTTCCTCAAGAGTCTTTCATGAGAGACCTTATCAAATGCCTTCTGAAAGTCCAGATACACTATATCAAGAACCAGCTCACCCCTATCCACATGCTTCTTTACGCCCTCAAAGAATGCCAATAGGTTAGTGAGGCATGACTTCCTTTTCCTAAATCCATGTTGACTCTCCCCCATTAAGCTACGCTTATCAATATGCTCAGTAATTTTGTTCTTAACGACTGTTTCCACCAGTTTTCCCAGCACTGACATCTGGCTCTCTGGTCTGTAGTTGTCAGGATCACCTCTGAAGCCCTTTTTAAACACTGGCATTACATTCACTACCCTCCAATCCCATGGTACAGTGGCAGATTTAAGCGATAGGCTACAAATTACCAACAACAGGTCTGCAATTTCATATTTAAGTTCCTTCAGAAGCCAGGGATGAATATCATCTAGTCCTGGTGATTTGCTACAATTCAGTTTGTCAGTTTGCTCCAGAACCTCCTCCAGAGTCACACTGATTTGGGACAGTTCTTCCAATTTATCGCCTACAAAGACTTGGTCTGGCAAAGATTTTGGGCTTCGGGCTGTAAATGGATCACTAGGAAGGCCTGGGGAAAAAAATCTCTCTTACTCATACAGAGCTCACTGCATGGATGGTCTAATGAATGAAGTGATGGGTAAGGATGCAGTGTCTTCTCCCACCGGATAACCACTGCTAAGTCCTGTTTGCAGGACCAAGAAGTCTTTAGTGCAGGGGAGGGGATCCAGTTCTTATCCCCAAGCACTGAAAGGCTGCACTGAGGGGAAAGAAGCAGAGATGAGGGGATGCACACAAGGATTGGGGACTGATCTAGGGCACAGATCCATAAGCGGGACCCTCCTCTTCCTGAGTGCATGCTGTAAGCACATTCACCTCTAACTTTTATGTGACTCTCAGAGCTTTTACTAATTTTTCAGTTGGTCCCTTGGAGGGAAAAGGTTCCCCATCTCAGATATAGCACTTTCAGTAACCTTCATACAAGCTCCCAGAGCAGTGAACAGAAAAAATAATCAAAAAATCCTTAATATCCCAAATTCCCAGTAGCATCAGACTGCTTGTCGAGCATGGGGCAAAATTCAAAGGGGCTAACACTATTTCCCCCTTTTAAAAACACTAAACCCACACAAGGCTACATGCAAACTGCAAAGCAATCATTTTTGAAGTGTTCATCTGCAACCGAAAGACTGAATAAAAGTAGTCAGCAAATAAATTCTTTGGAAAACTTCTATATTCTGTCTGTAATTCTTTCCACTATATGAGCCCACCAAAATATTCCAACCAATGTAAACATTCAAAGTCCAACAAAAAGTTTCTCAACATTGAATTAGTCCAATACCCTGAAACAGTGTCCCTTAATCACTGTCCCATGTTAGCAGACAGCTCAGCTGTGGTTTCAGCTCCATCTGGAGGGAAAAAAATCAAAGAGAACTCCAGCACTCTATCCAGACAAGATGGCTGCTACTGAGAAAGAAGGTGGAGAAATGCTGGCCCTGCTGAAGCAAGTTGCAGAAGTTATCAATGAAGTGAAATCATCAGTAATGCCTATGAAAGCAGAAATAGCAGCAATGAACTCCACGCTTACCTTCCTCAACACTTGTGTAACTGATGTTGAGGAGCACATCTCTGCTGTGGAGGACACAGATGAACATATGCAAGCTGAATTAGCTGAATCTGACAAGAAAATTAAACTGCTTAAGGCAAGACTTACAGACCCAGAAGGCAGGTCCACAAGGAAGAGCCTCAGAATTGTGAGGTTCCCTGAAGGAGAAGCCACTTGAGTTTATCCCCAAACTCTTAACCACAATCCTCAACTTGCCTGAATACCTGCCCTTTGATACTGAAAGGGAATATTGAACACTGGCACCTAAACCAACCCTAGGAGCCAAGCCCTGAGCTTTCATTTTTTGCTTTTTAAAATACCGAGTCAAAGAGCAAATCATACAGAAAGCAAGGAAGAAGAAAGAACTGTACTGGGGGGAATCTCAGCGCAAAATCATATTCCAAGATTTTGCGCCTGTGTTACGGGGGTGCGGGTATCACACGAGCACGCTTTCACTCTTGGATGCGGGACGTGGTCAGAGCAAGGAACTCTGGGGACTAGTTGCCCGTCAGGATAGTGTGTGGGCCCTTCCTTGTGCAAGCACAATTGGAAGTTCAGGCCCCTATCATCATAGGGCGCTGCTGACCACGGACCCACTGTTGCCCCACACTCTGTTCCACTCTCTACGCACGCTCGGGGGGAGAGGTGTAAGGGAGACACCCCGGGGGGTGCAGGGGCCCAGGTTCGGGGAAGGGGGTAGCGGGTACGGACACTCACCTCCGAACTGCAGGGTACCAAGACAAGGGTAGGCAGGGCACTCACCTCACAACCACCGTCCACTCTCACTCCACACACTCACAAGTTAAGGGATTTAGGCAGGGATCCAAACACACGGGCAACTCTTTATCCACACAGTCTCTGCACTCTCAGACGAAGTCACACAAGGGGGCCGGTTTCAACAATCACCAGCGCCGTTTCCCAGGCGGCGCTGGCTTTTATAACCCAGGCCCCGCCCTGGTGCGAGCCCGCAGCCGCTCTGATCGGCGCTGCGGGGGCGGGGGACACGCTACAGCTGGGTTCCTCTGAGGGGGCGGGGCCTTCTCCTGACGCTCCTCTACGTTCCTGAAGGGCGTTCCCTGTAACTGCGGGACACGCCCTTCCTGACTCTCTGTCTCTGGGGGTGTGGCCTCCAAGCCCTGTTTTCCTCCTGGAACGTGCGGGGGGCGTGTCTCCGCTCCCCGCGGTACTAGCGGCTCTTTCTCTGACTGGGTCCCCTCCGGCGCCACCGGAGGGGAGCCCCCATGCGGTCCTTGCCCTTGCGGGCTATCAGGTGGGTCTGGGCCACGCGGAGGTTGTTTTGCGGGCCCAAGTCCCCGCTCGCCCCGCGTGCCGCGCAACCTGCCCCGCCCGCCACTGACAGCCTGACATAGTAGAACGCAGGATGGCATTCACCATAGCCTGAGAAATGGCAAAAGGAAATACTTTATCAGATTTCAACCTTGTTTTTGCTTAAGCGTATCATCTTGCAGCTATATCATTAGATGCAGGGAAAGCCTTTGATCATAGTATAGCCTGGGACTACCTCTTCTCTGTACTAACTAGATTTGGAGGCCAGCTTATCTCTTGGGTCCAACTCCTATATTCAGATCTAGTATCCAGGGTGGCTACCAATGGTATCACTTAAAGCTCATTTCAGCTGTGTAGGGGAGCAAAACAGGGTTGCCCCCATCACTCCTGCTGTTTGACCTAACCTTAGAACCATTAGCTATTGCAATCAGTTCTCATGCAAGTATGGATTCAATGGAATCAAGGTAGGTCGAATTGAGCACAAGCTAAAGATATATGTTGATGATGCTCTGTTTTCTATATCTCATTCAGAGAAAACTATCCCAGAAAAAACTATCCCAAACTTAATCAGATCAGATTAACACATTTGAACGGTATGGGTTCTATTCATTAATCCAAAATTTATTGTGGTAGCAATGTGCTGTACACATCAAACAAAATAAAATACCAGACATTACAACAATAAAGAATATGCAAATACCTTCATAATTAGTACAATAATTCCCATATATATTCTGTGCCTCTCCCCACTAGTCAGCGTCAAGATATTAGCCCGCACCCGAAGTCAACTTTCTTGTTTTCCATAAGCTGAGCAAAATTTAGCAACTTGTAACATGGTATAATCATCAACATCATTCAGAAGTACTATCATAGTTTCATTCTGGGGGCAGTGGCGCATTGTGGAAATAATAGGTGCCGGGTATATATCCTGGGGGACTGAATACAGCTGACAATAAAAAAAAACATATGTGGTAAGGATTCAGTCGCCTCTTGATTACACTGTTGGCAATATCTCTTCTGGTATGGAATTCCAGCATATCTGTCCTCTACAACCACAGAGGGCAGAAGGTTAAATCTCACCAGGAGAAAAGCCACTTTAAGTCCCCATTGTGGAAGCCTGCCTAAGTATAGAGCTCCTTTGGAGAGCTATATATACAGTAAAAGAGCGATATATTCTAGCAACCATTTCCTTTGAAAATGCCTCTCTATTTGTCTGCAGTTTCAAATCACTGATCCTAAATTTAAATAATGCTAAGGCCCTATCATAGTTCATGGAGAGAAGGTATGTGTTCAGTATAAATTCTGGGTATAAAATAAACTGAACTAAATCCGAAATCTTGGGTATCACTAGCCTAACACATAGGGAACTTTTTGCTCAATGAGAGTTCAAGTGGCAATCTAAAGCACTCAAGTATTTGGGGATATTGATTCCTAAAGATCTAAATACTATAGTTAAAATTAACATGGATGATATCATGCCCCAGATTGTTCTAGATATTGGAATGTGGAAATCTCTATCCCTGAGTCTCTGAGGAAAGTCAACGTAATTAAGATGAACATTCTGCTACGAATTCTGTATATCCTAAAAGGCCTGCCAGTTAACATTTCCTAGTCTTATTTCAAGAAATGTAACAACATACTTAAAATATGTTAATGGGATGAGGGTAATATTCCTCCATTGACCTTAATTATCATAAATGTTTCATCTTAAGTCAAGCTCATTATGGCTACAGTCAGTCACAAATGATATATTCAAATCCTTCCAAGTGATGCAAGCAGGAATTCCACCTAACAAACTCTGCTGCATGGCAATTCATACAGCTTAAACATCAAGTTACCCAAATAATAAATATGATTTTACATAAATCTATTCTTGTTCTTCCCCAAAACCTAATCCTGGGCTTTGTCCAAAAAAATTGAGGCTTTCTGGGGTGCAAGCAATCTGGTTTAATAGGCCAGCTCCAGTTGCTAAAAGAATAATCTTACAAAGGTGGAAAAGGAGGTCTTCCCCACACATCAAACATTGCTTCCGTGAAATGCAAATCTTACTGCCATGGAGGGTCTAGCATTCAGAAGTCAAGGGATTCCAGACAAATTTGAGACGATATGGTCGAACTTCCTAGAGGTAGTGGTTTAACAATGTTACCAACATTTTTGTCCCCCGCCCCTTCCTGATCCTTCTCTTTGGTCTCCCTTGTTGCAGTCTGCAACGGGGAGACCAAAGGGAACGATCAGGAGTGTGTGTTTGTGCGTGTGCGGGGGTGACACAAAATTTATTTATTTTGATTTATATCCCACCCTATCCCCTGAGGTTCAGGCAGCTTACAATAAACACATAAAATAAACACCCCATTTACCCCTCCCCCCCACAAACTCCCCCTATCCCTGTCCATTGAATTCCTCGCCAAACAAAAAGTTCTTAAACGGCCTCTGGAAGACATTCAAACTAGGGCTCAGGCGAGCCTCCAAGGGAAGGGAGTGATAAAGCTGTGGGACAGCCACCGAGAATGCCTCTCTGCGGGCCCGAGTCATATGAAACTGGGCCAGCTATGGAATCCACAAGAGGGCACCTTCGGCAGATCTTAAGGACCATGAAAAGACATGAGAAAGATGGTCCTTCAGATATGTAGGGCCCAAGCTGTTTAGAGCTTTAAAGGTCAAAACCAGTACCTTGAATTGTGACTGGACCACTATAGGCAGTCAGTGCAGACTCTTAAGCACTGGTGTAATGTGCTCCCAGTAACCCACCTCCGTCAAGAGGCGGACCACTGCATTCTGCATCAGCTGCAGCCCCCGAACAGGCTTCAAGGGCAGCCTTATGTAGAGTGCATGGCAAGGCAAAACTGGCAATGCCTCCCCAATAATAAAAATGCAGAGTGCGCAGGGACAAGCCAGCCACCCCAAACCACATGGCAAGGCAAAGCTGGCACCCCTCCATAAACATAAAGATACAGAGTGTGCAGGGGCAAACCAACCACTCCAAACCACATCAAAGGCAAAGTTGGCACACCCCAAACATAAAAATGTAAAGTACGCAGGGGCAAACCAATCACCCCAAACCACATGGGAACATAAAGCTGGCATCTCCTCCCCAAACATAAAAATGCAAAGTGCACAGGGGCAAACCACATGTCATGGAAAACCTGGCACACACCCCTTCCCAAACAAAAATGCATAGAACGCAATGGCAAACCAAGCAACCAAACCCTCCCCCCACGATCACACCCCCTTCCCTCCCCACAACACACCTCCCCTCCCTTCCCCTTCCCACACACAACACCCCCCCTCCCATCTCCCCTACAACACGCCCCCCCCAACCCCCCTCTCACCACACATACAAAAGCTCTCCCTGTGGGGTCCTGGCCACATGACTGCACTGATCACCTGCTCGGCACTGGTGCAGGCCAGGACCCATCAGGGGAAGATTCATTCAAAAAGCCTCCCTACTGTGTGGCTCAGAGGACCTGTGCGGGGAGGCTGGGGCAAGGGGCCAGGGGTGTCAGGAAGGTGTCTGCCTGGATGTCCCCAAACCCCAAGGAGCACCCCACATCCCCATGCAGGTCCTGTTCACCGCATGGTGTGGAGGCTCTTTTCTTCTTTCAGTGACTCCTTACCTTCTCCCAACTGGATTGCATGCATGCGCCCTTCACAGTTGTGAGAATGTACGGAGCCACCTCAAAGAACCTTGGTTACAAGGTAGAGTAGGTTGCTTCCTTGTTACCAAGGTTCTTCGAGATGGCTCCTACATTCTCACAACTTTGAAGTGTGCATGCGCAACCCAGCTGCCAGAATGTATGGAGCCATCTCCATGAACTATCCCTCTTCCGTCTGCCCTTGGCCACAGCATCAGTGAGTTGATTGGTGCCAGTGCAGGGCCAGGAGCCAACGGGGATGGCTGGTTAGAAGAGGCTCCCCACTTGTTCACAGGAATCTTGAGTTAATAGGTTCAGGCTTTTGAGGCCTAGATCATGGTTTGCATATTACTCATATTTACTCATATATTTACTTATATTTACTCACATTCATTTATATCACATATATATGCATTTATTCAGTTGGAGTTATTAGTTAGAAACAGAGTGAAGTGGTGTTAGTGTGTTAAAAGGCAGAACACAGCCAGGTCATCTTAAGGCGGTTATAGATGGTGAAACTGGAACTATGAGGTGAGCAACAGGAAAAGAGGTCTTGAGGGAAAGAGCTACTGGAATTAAGAAATGACAGTTGTAACCGACCTTTTCATGATAATAAGGTAATAGGAAGGAAAGTAGCTCACTGCAAAATGTAGACATGTTTTAGTAATGTTCAAGTAACTTTCCATGACAAACTTATGGACGTGTAGAGTTAACGGGTTATGATTGGTTGGAGGTATGAGATTATTATTGGAACACGTAAGTTTCCTGGGTGGATAATGGGAGGAGATCAAAGGTAATAAAAATGGTGGACCAAATGCCAGAGGGCACTTCTTTTCACTTCTTTCCTATCTCTCTCTTGTTTTTACGTGTATTGTGGTCCGGATCGATCGACTCCCTATTCACTTCAGGAGCGGGTCTGCTGAGTGATAGGTAACTATTGGTAAAACTTAAGACATGCACAGAACTCCTAGCATAGTTTATAGACCAGAGACAGATGACCTTCAGCAATATTTTCAGAGATTGTATGCACGATATTGGCCTATAAGATTGTATGTTCTGTTGGCCTGCATATCAATAATATTTGTGATATTCTATACAATCGTGGAGTTTTCTCTGTTTCTTCATTTGATACTTGCTTCTAATAAAACAGTTGATTTTTCAACAAATCTGACTCAGTCAATGTCTCTGAATCAGTGTTACCCAACAGGAGAACCCAGTAGTAATAACTAAATGAGTTTCTAAAGACACAAAGATAATCAGAGCCTCCAAAAATAATCAATAATTAGAAATCAATAAGTAATCAATAATCCTGTGGGCAACACACTGCGTGGTCCACAGGGCCTGCACAGGGAGGCTGGGGCAGGCAGGGGTTGCACAGCAGTAGTGGGGTTGATAACTGCGTATTTTTAGCTAAGCCTTGCACTTTGGGATAAAAGCATGAAACTTTCCACACATGCTCTCTCTCTATATGAGATCATTTTTTGAGGTAGGGCCCACCATCAGCCATCTTGATTTCAAGAAGGTGGCCCTCAAGAGTTGAAATTGTCAACATTAAGCCTACAGGAGGTAATATTAATGGGCAAATACAGTGTGTTTGGGCTTGTTTCAAACAAAACCATAGTATAGGCTATTTTATGAAGCTTGGCCTGTCTGCCATTTTGATTTCAAGATGGCAGCCCTCAAGACTTGGAATACTTGAAATTAAGCCTATAGTAGGCAGTATTAATGGCAAATATGGTGTGTTTGGATTTACTTTATATGGTAAATGGTAGTCAGTATGGTGTTTTAAAGATTTAGGAATGTGTGATTTAATATTTTATGTTGTGTAATTGGGTTTGATAAGCTACATATTAATCGCCTAGGCGATGGATGGTGGGAGGCTTAGCTTTCATAACTGCACAATATTTTCAGCAACAAATCAGATGTCATTCCAAAGCTCTGGGTCCATAGATTTGGTAAAAACTATCAGAACTTAAAAGAACTTTATTAGTTTGGACACATTTACCAAAAAACATCACACATGTATTGATGGGGGTGGGGCCTAGTGCTGTGAGGTGGCTGAGAGAGTGGCCAAGGCAGGAGATGAGAGGTGGTTCAAAGCGGGCCAGTGTACGAGTGGTGAGTTGGCTGAGGGTGGCCTGAACTGCATTTGTGTGGCGACTAAGAGGTGGGCAGGGCAGGAGCTATGAGGTGGCTGAGGGGGGGCAGGGCTGGATATGGAAAACTTACATGTCTTCATCCACAAGCCTACAGAGAATTCATAAATGGCAAATTTACAACAAACATTACTAGCAATAGTTTTTTAGCAATGGCTTTAGACCAAACACATGAGAACATCAATGCAAGTTTTAAGGGAGATGGAGGTGCTATAGGACTTACAGGAAACCAAGATGCCTTACGACGATGGATGCTGGCCAGCCCAGAAGTTGCCCACTTAATTCAAGATATGGAAAGCGAATTTCTTGAGACAAATGTTTCTGCATCACGCCATCATGACTGTCAACCCGCTTTTCCAGCTGAGGTACTTCAAACATGTCAGAGCCTTGGTATCCGGATTCACCAAATTGGGAAATCCATTTGAGGAAAACAGTTCACACCTCATTAATATTCACAACAAAACCATTACACCAGCAAATGTAATACAGAGGTCATATGATATGAAGAACATCGGAGCACAACAGTTCAATGAATACGTTAATCACTGGCTAAGAAATACAACTACTCCAACTGATGCAATTATTCCAAGAAATAGGGTGAAATTGTTTCAAGGGACACAAAGCAAAGTTCCAAACAAAACAAAAACACGACTGAAATATTTTAAAAAATGATACAAGCCTGTTTGCCAAGTTGTGCATCGGTTGTCTGTAAGCAGAGAGGATGCAACTTGGACAACTTCTACAGACACGAGAATCAGGCATTTCCACCATCACTATCAGATTGTGGACGATTAAGAGGTGTTACAAAATCTGATCTCCTGCAGTACTTCAGTAAGTTGGTTGAGTATCGACATGGAAAACCACAAGCATTGGCAGTTATTATTGATGGACCAGCACTGGTGAATATACTTGCACCTGGTGAAGCCAAAACATTCTGTGAGCATGGAGAAAGGCTCCTCAAAATTGTTCTTCAGGAATGGGAAGATGTCAAGCAAATCAACATCATTCTTGATGAGTACCAAACTAACAGCCTGAAGTCAGAAACTCAGATTTCTTGTGGGAGTGGAATAAGGCGCAGAGTAAATGAAAACACATCAATTCCAAACAACTGTCAGTCAATGAAAACAAGATCTGTTCAACCTGCTGTCAAACGCTATCAGCACATCATACCAGTACGGCAAGGAAATAGTTACCACCAAAGGATGGAACATACAATGTACTATGTGTCAACATCAGGATTCAGAGCCATGTGACCATGAGAAAGGAAATACCAGGACGTTGCTACACATGAATGAATTCTGCCAGCCAAGGCCAGTTTGGAGCAGTACGTATTGCACTCTGCTTAATATATGTATATGACATATTTTTATATGGAGACTGCATGCTGGTCTTAACTGCCGCTCCATAATGAAAGATATGGTCAAACTACAGTTAGTGGATTAACAATGTTTCTGATGTTTTAGTTAGTAAGTCTAGAAGCTCTCTAAAGGGATCAAATAGAGAGGGACCCACCCCCCCCCGCAATAAATCTGTCTACTTATGGCCCTCCTGACCCTATTGGAAGATCTGTCTCCATAGCTTGATTGGAAAGCCAGAAATTTGGAATTAATTATTAATTAATGGCCACGATCATCCATGCTTTTATTACCTCTCGGTTAGACTACTGTAATGCGCTCTACATGGGGCTACCTATGGTAACGGCTCAGAAGCTGCAGTTGGTGCAGAATGCGGTGGCCTGGCTCTTGGTGGGACTTGGCCACCGGGAGCACATTACACCAGTGCTCCGATTTCTGCACTTGCTGTCCCGGGGGGCCACACAGGATAGGGCGTTCTCGGTGGCCACGTCGCGCCTTTGGAATTCCCTCCCGGTGGGGGCTCGTGTGGCCCCGGACCTCCCAGCCTTTTGTAGGAAGTGTAAGACCCGGCTGTTCCGTCAGGTGTTTGGCGAGGGAGAGGGGTATGGGTGGGTAGGGAGTGGGGAACTGCTGATTGGTGTGGTGGGTTTTACTTCTCTTTTTCTATTGGTATGCTATGATGATGAGGTTTTAACTTTGTTTTAAATTTTTTTATATTTTTATTGCTATGTTAGCCGCCCCAGGCTGCCTGTGGCAGGAGGGCCGGGATATAAAATTCTTAAAATAAATAAATAAAATAAATAAAGGAGGCATCAGCAAGAGACACACTGAAGGATTGGTCAGAGAGGTAGGAAGAGAACCAGTTGAGGACTGAGCCATGGAAACCATGGGAGTGGAGGGAGTTAAGTAAGAGAGTGGTCAACAGTGTTGAAGGTAGCAGAGAGATTGAGGAGGACAAGGATGGAGTAGAGGCGACTGGATTTTGCTAAGAGAAGGTCGTTAGTTATTTTAGCAAGAGCAGTCTCAGTGGAGGGGGCGGAAGCCAGATTGGAGAGGGTCAAGGGAGGAGTTGGCAGAGAGGAAGTCAAGGCAATGGGTGTACACAGCACATTCCAGAAGCTTAGAGACAAAAGGGAGGCGAGAGATGGGACAGTAATTAGAGGGAAGCTTGGTTGGGACCTTTGGACCCATTATCAAATTCTCTTCTAGTTAGGAAGGGTGTGTGTCAGGGATGTTTTGTTAGCCCCTTCACTGTTCAACTTATATCTGAATGATAAGGGTCCCCAGTTAATAGACTCAACTTTTCACTCAGTGACTTTAAAACAAAATCTGATCTCACTGCTTTTACATGCAGATGACAATGTGTTAGCGTATCAAACTCAGGTGGGTCTGAGATGCCTTATGGACAGCTTTTGTGAATACTGTAATAGGGAATCCCTGACAGTGAATTATAACAAAATGAAAGTTTTGGTAGTGGGGAAGTGTCACGAGGAAACATGGGGTCACATACATGTAACACGGGACTACATGTTTGGTAAATATGTGGTACCAAGGGTTTCACATGTATGCAATGTTACTGTAAATGTACACTATGTAATGTTAAAAGTTCCACATGTTGTAATGTTAACTCTGAGAACGGTAGAACTCAAATTACAGCTCAGGTTGGGCCCCTCACACGTCACCAGGCTACACAGGATACAACCAGATACCAACGTGTATTGGGGCCAGACGGATGGCCAGGGCCATCAACAATGCTAATGAAGGTAGCCATTGGCTGCGCGCAAGAAGACACATAGAAGCCTGATAAGAGAACAAAGGGAATTCTAGCTGTCTCTTATACACATCTAGATGTGTATAAGAGACAGGGCTAGGAGTTTCCTCCAGGATATATAAGGACAGAGATCCCAGAAGAGAGGGACGGCTTGGAGACTTCTTCCTGCAAAGTCAGCTTGAGCATCTACATATGAAAGGGACCAGCCTAAACAGCAGGCTGGGGGAAGATGAAGTGAGATACAGCTTTCGCTCTAAAAAGCCATGTGCCCAGCCAGACGGTACCTTTATGGCTGAGAAACTAGAATGTATGGACTTTGCTTAGGGTAAGATGAATAACTTAGAAATTCAAACCAGTATAAGTTAGGAATGCATTATATTTACCTTTTCTTTCTATTACCACTCTGTTTAACTATCTTGTTATGTAACCAATGAATATACTTCTTACTTTATAAAGAAGTGGAAAGTGGTCTAATATTGGAACACAAGTGAGCTACAAGAGCCCTCAAGCTCTTGCGAACCCAGAGAATAAAGAGTCTGGAAACGGGAATGGATCGGGCCCTTGTGTGACAAGAAGTTTCATTGTGGCACACTTGAATTAGCCAGTGAGAGAAACTGATTAAAGAGAACTGTGCGCAAGGGAAACTGAGTCACTCAAACCCGGTAAAGTGGGGGTGCGTCTGGCCCCAATACACGTTGGTATCTGTTTGTATCCTGTGGTGACGTGCGAGAGGCCCAACCTGAGATGTAATTTGAGTTCTACCGTTCTCAGAGTTAACATGTGGAACTTTTAACATTACATAGTGTACATTTACAGTAACATTGCATACATGTGAAACCCTTGGTACCACATATTTACCAAACATGGAGTCCCGTGTTACACGTATGTGACCCCATGTTTCCCCGTGACAGGAAGACCCAGTACAGCTGGTTTATGAACGGGCAACAAATTGAACAGGTGAAACATTATAGGTACCTTGGGGTCGTATTCCCATCCTATCTGTCATGGAGAGTACATTATAAGTAAGCACATACCTGAGCTAAAGCCACTTGTAAAGGGATTTCTAGGTTTTTTTGGTCCAAGGGAGGTAAGCAAACAGTTCCTGCCATTAAATTATATAAAGCAAAAGTCCCCCCTCCTCCCCCCAGTTTTATATCGGGTAGTGGTGTGGGGTCCATCTATGATCAATGCCCTGGAGCTTGAGCAAAATATTTTTCTGAGATCTATTCTAAGTACTCCCAAATGTTCCCCTGTTGCTCTGCTTAGAACAGAAGCTGGAGTTAGGCCAATCATTTCGCAAGTTAAGGAGATGATAATTAAATTTTGGCTGAAGCTAAAATTCTTGAGTACTGGAGCCATATCGCAGCTTGCTCTAGATATTGATGAAGCAGGCCAATGGGAATTGGGTTTAAAAAAGATTCTCTCTGGTTTGGGCTTTTCTGTGGAGTTTGTTTGTTCCCTGTCATATGAAAGAGCGATGGTAGAGGTTATCTCTAGAATCAGGGACCAAGAACTCCAAATAGAAAGAGAAGCTATAGCTAGCCAGAAAATCTCTAACCTTTACAGTTCTTTCCCAGTGTCTATTAAGGGTGCTGCGTATTTAGGCAATGTCTCAAACTGGGAGCACAGAGTTTCCTTTTTTCTGGCCAGGATAAATCTTTTACCGTCAGCAGTGGTCAAGGGAAGATACATGGGTGTTCCACATAATGAAAGGTTTTGTCCCTTGTGTTTGCAGAAAGAAATCAAATCATTATATCATATAATTTTGGAATGCAAATTGTATTTAGTCCCCTGGGAATTTTATTTGGGTAATATTTTGATGGAATTGCAGGGGGGAACTCAACAGGAGATTTTATTTGCTCTTTTATGTGACACAAATTTAATGACAAATTCTCAAGTAGCCAAATTTTGTATGGCAGCATGTAGACACAGGAGGTTAATTTACAATGGAGCCAAGCAGGTGTAGGAGTAAAATTTATATTGTTATGGGCGAGACTTATTGTTATTGTTTTATTGGTTGTGCTGTATAATAATGAAATGCTTAATTTAGTTTTAATAACCATTTAGATTTCTTTATTGCACTATAGTTGGTTTTATATTTTATGTTATGGTTTGATTTGAGATATATATATCAACTAAACTACTGATGAACGTTCAGCTAATCAATAAATTTCTGTTTACAGTCATTCACACACACACACACACACACACACACACACACACACACACCAACAACAGAGACATGGGGTGGGGGTGGGGGACAAAAATGTTGGAAACATTGTTAATCCACTAACTGTAGTTTGATCATTTCTTTTATGGAGCAGCAGTTAAGGCCAGCATGCAGTCTCCATTATTAAGTCTGAACATTCTATTGCTTATACAATTGGCTTTGTCCAATTTGTGTGAAATTTGGCAGGGAGGGTCAGTAGGATGTGGGGTACCACCTGTCCAAATTTCATGCATATTGGACAAGAGACAAAAAGGTTATAGCAGTTGAAAGGTTCAGAGAAGAAAATGTTGGCATGAAGCTTATTTTATTAAATGCCTGTACTTAGTGTTGAAAGATTGCATTGACGTTTATTGTTCTGTAATTAAGGGGCATTTCTCTGGAGTGCCTTTTAAAACAAATTTTTAAATCCAGCCCTTGGATGGGTTTTAAAGATTCAAAAATCATTGAAGTCAATGAACGCAACACATGCCCAGTCGGCTCTTGGCCGCACAGTAGTGCCAATCAGCTGACAGTTCCTAGCCGTGCGCTAGCACCTAAGTGGGGAGGGCTGCTTAGAAAAGTCTTGATGTCTCCTCCTCCCTCTGCGGTGCTATGTATGTTTTGTAGGTGTTTTTGCTCCTTCACCTTCCTTTCCCTGTTCCCTAACTCTTCCCATTTCTGTTCACACTGTTAAACGTCTTCCCTCACTGGTGTCGAATTCGAGCTGAATCCGAACAATTGCAGCATAGATTGTTTTTGAAAGACTATGCTGTGGCTGTGATGGCAGTGAAGAAAGTTTTCTTCGCTGCCATCATAGCTTCTGTGAAGTCACGTCCAGTGGAGCTTTTCCGGGTGGTGAGGGGTTTGGTCAGTCCAGCCTGTTTCCACTAAGAACTGGAGGGATCCAGTGCCCACTGTGACATTTTAATTGATTACTTCGCAGATAGAATTGCTCGTATTCACCATGACCTCGGAGCAACAGTTTCTGGTGCAGAGTCAGAGCTGGGAGTTATGGAAGCCCAGCCTTGTCCTTTTTGGGGTGGGGTGGGGGAATCGGTTTCAGTCGTCGTCGCCCACCGATGTGGTGGAAGTGCTGGGGGCTGTGCAAGACACCAGCTGTGAATTACATCTATGACTGTCCTGGCTGTTGAAACCGAGCTGGGAGATGTTGGGGCTGTTGCTGGCTGAGGTGATCAACGCCTTCCTTCAGGAGGGCAGAGTGCTGAGCTGCCTTAAGGCGACGACTGTTCGGTCTCTGCTTAAGAAGCCATCCTTGGACGTTGATTCACCAACCAGCTATTGGCCTGCCTCTAACCTTCCCTTTTTAGAGAAGGCTATTGAACGGGTGGTGGCTCGTCAGCTTCACTCTGGATGCTATCGGATTCCTGGGCACTTTCCAGTCTGGTTTCCGTCGTGGGCATGGCACGGAGACTGCACTTGTTGCCTTTGTCGATGACTCCTTCGCCTGGAGTTAGACCTGGGAAATTCTACCCTGTTGATTTTATTAGATCTTTCAGTGGCTTTTGATATGGTTGATCATGAGGTGGTGTTGACTCGCCTGCGGGACCTGAGTGGAGTGGGTAGGACTGTACGAGTGGTTCTGCTCTTTCTTGGCCAGGAGGTTTCAATGGGTGGTGTTGGGCGATTGCTCATCATCTCCTCGGGATCTCCCTTGTGGGATCCTGCAGGGTTCTATTTTGCCCCCCCCCTTTTGTTCAACGTGTATATGCAGCCACCGGGTGAGGTCATTCGGAGGCTTGGGATGCGGTACCATCAGTATGCTGACCAGGCACGGTGCGCCCCCTAGGGCATCTGGAGCAATGCCCCTCCTGGCCCCTCGCAATCTCACGCTGCCTCTGATGCCCGGAGCCCGGCAATCTGTTTTTTAAAAAAATTAAAAATCGCCGCAACCAACCCAGTTGTGAGAATGAGAGGAGGCTCTCAAAGAAGAACTACTGCTGGTTCTTCTTTGAGAGGTTCCTCTCATGAACCATCAGACCAAGCCTGCCCTGAGGCTCTGGGCAGGCTTGGTCTGGTGGTTCATGAGAGGAGCCTCTCAAAGAAGAACCAGCAGTAGGGGGTGGGGAGTGGCTGTGCTCTGGAGTCCCATAAGGGAAACAACTATTTTGAATGCGCTTTGGGCGACTCAGAGCACAGTCCAAGAGCACGTATGGGAAACTTAATTTCCCTTTGGATCCAATGAGGTGCAGGCTCTCTAAGAGCCCTATGGGCTCAATTTTAAAATGACACCTGGGCGTCAATTGTAGGTGCTCAGGCGAGATGTGCTGCGGGCAGCTCTGAGGCAGTCAGGGACCAGTGTGCATGCTCAACTCGAGTCAACTCTCAAGAAGTGAACAGCACGCCATCCTGCTGCTTGGCTTTGGTGGTGAGTAAATTGCGGGGGGGGG
>QEPC01009171.1:2709342-2727219 GCA_003113815.1 Sphenodon punctatus | reverse complement strand
TCACTGCCCGCTTGGCTGCCCCTGCAGTGGAACCACTCCTGGGGAGTGGTGGTAGACACTCGGCTGGGGAGGGGGGGAAGCATTAGGAGGCCATGCTTCTCCATGGTTGCTCGGAGAGGTGGAGAATGGGAATCCTTCCTGTCCAGAGGGAGTAAGTTTTATGTAAATGTATACATTTACATAATTAGGTGGTGCCTAATTATGAAAATTAGGCCCCACACCAAGACTTCGCACATGGCCTCACAAACCCTGGGGCTCTGGCTTCCATCCACGCCTATGCCTTATGGAACTTCCCCCCAGCAACATTCCTGCTGCAGGAGCCATGATCACACGAATTCAACAGACCCAGATGTGTGCAATGGAAACCTTGAAACAAGCCTGGAAACGATATAAGGCCTTTGCGGATCGTCATCGACGTGAATCCTCTACTCTGCACATAGGGGACTTAGTACGACTGTACCGCCAACATTATCCTTCCTTACGACAGTCTGCAAAGCTAGACTATAAATTCTTCGGTCCCTTTCGCATCATGAAAAAGGTAAATGAGGTCACATACACCCTTGCTTTGTCCCCATATCTGCATATCCACTCAACCTTTCATGCGTCCTTGCTGAAACGCACAGATCCTCCTTTCCTTCCACAACAGTCAGCGCAACCTCCTCCCCCGATATCAGTTAAAGGAGAACCTGAATACAAAGTGAACGATATCTTGGATTCCAAGTTATATTGAGGGCAAGCCCTCTATCTCTTTGACTGGAAAGGGTACGGACCGGACGAGAGATCCTGGGAACCCACACATAATATTCATGCTCCCCGACTTCTTTGGATGTTCCACCATCTCCAACCTGATAAGCCGGGGCGCCTTGGAGTAGGGGGCGGGGGCCTAGGCGGGGGGTACTGTCATGGCCTACTGTTGGCTCCAGCAATGTGGGCCAGGGCGCCCTCCAGGCCATGGGAGGCGTGGCAGCCCTGTTGCTGGGCACTGGGATGCTGCAGAGCCATGGCGCCCAGGAAACCGGAAGTGTGCTAGCGTTCAGCACACCTATGTGAGGCCCCGGTGGCAGGAAGAGCGGCTGAGGGTGGGACCCACTAGGTCGCAGCCATAAATACCACCGGCAGGACTGCAGTGCCCCGCCGGTGATCTTGGGAGAGACTGGTCTGAATCTGCACCCAAAGACCCTGAGAGCTAAGTATAGAAAGAGAGCATGTGAGATTGTCTGGGTAAGTGAGCAAATACGTGAGAGTGTGTGTGTGTGTGTGTGCAGTATTAGGTGAGGGCTTTGGTCCCTTACTAACCCCACCCCTCCGGCACCTAGGAGTGACTTCCTTTGTTTTTTTGTGGGTTTTATTTTTTTTTTAAAAACCAAGAACAAATGAAATGAAATTTGGAGGAGAGGGGGAAACAGGAAATGTTTTTTTTTTAAAAAAAAACCTCATGAAATTAGATACACTGTTCTGTATACAGTAGCTTCATTTTCCTTACAAACAGGTGTATTATTTATAATACATATCAACCTTCAGTGCATTTTGGCAAGATTGCATGCGTAGGGATGAATATATAACATAATCAGAGTATCTTTTTTTAAAAAAAAAAGTTTTAAAACGTTTTATTTAATTCTTCAATATCACAAAAAAGATCCATTCTTACTTTTTGTTCAACATTACATCACCCCCCTCCCTCCCCCTCAACACCCCCCATATCGCATTATTAGTCATGATGATCTAATCTCAGCGTTCACTGTTAACTTCTTAACATCGCAAGGTCTCCAAAGGATATGTTAGCACTTAGTCCTTTGCACTAGAGCTCCAACTGTTGAACTCTCTTTCATGTACACCTTTCTTCACTTAGTATCTCATAAATTGCCGACCACTTGCCATCAAAGTCTTCCTCATTGCCGTTTACCTCCGCCAGCTCATTTTCCATAGTTATATTATTCCACATTCTGTCTTCCTAGTCATGTTTTAAAGACTTGGTTTCCCCCTTACAGTTTTTTGCAATCGCTAGAACCCTGCCACCATACACTCTCATGCCATTATCCATTGATTTTCGTTTATTAACTTATCAAGTGAATGACCCAGGATGGCTACCTCTGGAATAAAAGGTAAGTTTACCCCTGTTGATGTCTGTATGTATTTCCACACCCATCTCCAATAATCTAAAATCCGTGGGCAGCTCCAACAATGGTGTATCAGGTTGCCCTGGTTTCCACACCCCTCCAACATTCCCCCTTGCTCTCTTTGTTCCAATGTTTTTCCCTGTCCGGGGTTATGTAGCATGTATAAAAGACCTTTAAAATGGTGTCCTGAGTGTCCAGCGATTTGAATTTATCAAAGATATATCGTGTAGTCTGTGCTTTGATCTGCTTGTCTAATTTAATTTGAAGGTCTCTCTCCCATTTACTCCAAACTTGTATTGGTTCTTTATCTTCAATCTCCTGAAGAACCCCGTATATTTTACTAAGGCTCCCTTTTTTGATCGCATGATCAAAAAGTGTCTTTTCCAGTCTAGTCGGTTTTCTCTGAAATTCTAAGATAATATTCCTTTGTGTAAAATAACTTTTTAGCTGTGTATGTTGAAGAAAATCCACCTTCCTTTCCAGAAGTGATTCTAAATATTCTATGTTTCTAAACCCCACTGGAGTGAATAACTGTTCTACCCGGGTAATCCCATGAACCTTAAGCTGTCCCCTAAGTGCGACCGCCACATTCTTTTCCCTGAGTTCAACCCTGTCAATTGTTGAATAAGGGGAGGCTATCGGCTTGATTTTCATTCTTTTTTGTATCTATTGCCATGTCTGCCGAGGCCCCCTTTACAAATGGATGTTTACTCCGTTTTTTTCTTATCTATCTTGCCCCCATCCACTAAGAAATCTAAAAATGAGCTGATCCCTAGGTTTTCTTTTTCGATTTCTATCGAGTTTGCCTGTTTTGGATTAAAATACCATTTGTTTATAGGGGCTAGCTGTGCCGCTTTATGGAAAAGCCTAATATTGGGCACACCTAGTCCTCCCTTCTTCCTTGGGTGGTGCAGCGTGCTTTTGGCAATTCTTGCTCTTTGGTCCTTCCAAATTAGTTTCTGAAATATTCTTTCCATTTGCACAAAAAAAAACCTCAGGTAAATCTATTGGCAGTGACATCATTTTGTATAGTATTTTCGACAGGGATATCATTTTAAATAGGTTGCTTCTACCCATCCATGAACAGGCCAGTCCCTTCCAGGCCTGCGCCTCCTTTTGTATCTGCACTAATAATTCTGGAAAATTCTCTTTATATAGGCTGCTTGAATGTTTAGGCAGATTGATACCCAAATACTTAAAGTCCTTTTCTGTGACCAGGAATGGAACCATTTCTCCAAGACTACTTTTCTTTGCTGGTTTCCTGCATAAATCATAGCCACCGATTTTTCTAGGTTAATATTATACCCCGACACCAAACTAAATTCCTCCACCAGCTGTAGTAACGGTGGCATTGATAGCTCCGGATCTGCTACGAATAGGAGAGCATCATCGGCATAAAGGGCAATCTTGTGTTCTGTCCCTTTAACTTTTATGCCCACTATCCTTGTATCCTGTCTAACAGCACATGCAAGAACCTCTAATACAATATCAAATAAGAGTGGAGAAAGGAGGCAACCTTGTCTGGTTCCTCGGCTAAGCTTAAATGGCTCTGTTAGTTCACCATTGATTATCAGCTGTGACTCTGGTGCTGCGTATATAGCTTGAATACCCTTTAAAATATCTCCTTTCACCCCCATCTTTTCTAGAGTCTGCAACAGAAATGGTATCGACAGGCGATCAAAGGACTTCTCTGCGTCGGCCGAGATGATCAATGCTTCTATTTTCCGATCTACTATTAGTTGTATCAGATTCACTGCTCTTCTGATGTTGTCTGTCCCATATCTTTTTGGGATGAATCCCACCTGATCTGAGTGGATTAAATTCTGTATAACATATTTAAACCGTTTGGCCAGTATCCCCGTAAAGATCTTAAAATCAACATTTAATAATGAAATGGGTCTGTAGCTAGCTGGCAGTTCTGGTCTCCTGCCTGGTTTAAGAATTAATGATATGTGGGCCTGACCAAATGATTTGGGCATGGTCCCTGCTTGCAAGTTGTTATTATACACTTGTCCCAAGATTGGAACTAGTTGACTCAGAAACATTTTGTAGAACTCGGCCGGGTAGCCGTCCGGGCCAGCTGCCTTGTTATTAGGGAGAGATTTAATGACAGTCTCTATTTCCTCATTTGTTATTGGTCTACTTAGAAGCTTAATTTGATCTGTATTTAGTGTTGGCAATCCAACTGAGTTAATAAATGTCTCTGTTTTTCCAGGATCGTGCTCCTGCGAGGAATATAACTTCTGATAAAACTCCACAAAAGTCTCTCTAATTTCCCTCCCCTCTGTTGTTACCCTGCCATCCTGTTTTTGTACTGAATTTATTACTGTCTGCTTTCTTGGATTTTTTGCCATTTTGGCTAACATTTTTCCTGCCCTGTTGTTATTCTCTAAATAAAAACATTTAGTTTTCTTCAATTGCTGTACTGTCTTTTCTGTTTCAATTACATTGATCTCTCTCTTCAATTTTACCAACTCCCTGTGGTTTTATCCTGTTTTGTGCTTCCAACCCTTGTAGATTCTTATATAGTTTCCCCTGTTCTTCTTTTTTCTTTTTTACTTTACTTGCCTTTAAGACGATAAGTAGTCCTCTCCAAACGGCTTTGCCCGCCTCCCATACTACTCCCACTGAGCCCACTGAGTTTATGTTTTCCTGAAAATAAAAATCCACTTGTTCCGACATGTTCTTTCTATCATCACTTAGTTTAAGCAAAGCTTTATCAAATATCCACCTACCCCCCTTTTTTTCTGTCTGTTGCCCTAGTATCTGAAAGGAGGCTACCACTGCATAGTGGTCTGACATAACCACTGGTAGGATCTGGCATCTCGTGATCTCCTGTAGTGCCTCATTGTCACCTAATATATAATCAATCCTAGTGTATATATTATGCCTTGCAGAGTAATATGTGTATTCTCCACCCAGCGGATTCAACACTCTCCAGAGATCACGTAATTGATGGTTCTTACAATCTTGCTGGATCTGTTGCTGCCATGACTCCACACCTTTGTCCCCTGAATGATCTGCTTCTCCAAAATAAGTGTTCAAGTCACCTAATATGATTACAATCCCTCTTGCATTTTCCTGTATCAGATTCAAGTATTGTTTCATAAACCTTTTCGTTTGCATATTCGGTGCATACATAGATATCACTGATATTGATTTCCCATGTAATTCTCCATTTAACATCAAAAACCTCCCCTCTTTATCCTTGTGTACTGATTTCACTGCCAGTCCGCATGCCTCTGTAAAACCAATCATGACCCCTCTCTTTTTTGCAGCTGCACATGAGGAATATATATGTGGATACCTTTTGGATTTAAACCTATTAACATCCAAGGATAAGTGCGTTTCCTGCAGCCCAAATATATCTATCTTCTGCGCAAATAAAAAATTGTTGACCCTCGTCCTCTTTACTGGCGTATTTAAACCTTGCACATTTAGCGTTAAGCTTCTTAGCCCATCCATTGATTTAATTCAACATATCTCCTGTTTTCCTCCTTACTCTCTTGAAACACGTGATCATTCCCGTCATGCAATACACATCTCTCCCCCCCCAGTCCCTCCTTCCCCACCTTTCCACCTCCAACCCCAACTGAGGTGGCCCCAACATTCACATTTCCACTCCCTGTTTTCTACATCTGGTAACCCTGAGGAACTCAGCTGCAAACAATGCTCCAAACTGAACGTTCAGTAAACTAGAAACTGTCCCGCCAACTCCTCCTGCTCCACAAACATATTTTCTTTTTCCTTTTATTGTGCACATACCTAACGCACAATCTAGTTCAGAGACCTGAAGACACGCTGTTATCAATCTTAAGTACCTTAAACCTTATAACATGGAAGCTTGAATATTAGTCCTTATTCAGTTTCTCATCCAGACTCTGCTTTATGTTTTAAGATGAAGCTCTCCAGATCTTCCTTGTCCAGAAATATTCTTCTTTGACCATTCCACATACACAATGGCCATTTTTGCAGGAAAAAGAAGGTGGGGTTCTGCCTTCATTTCTCGCAATGTTCCAAAGTATTTGCCCCAACCTCTTCTTTTTTCCATTGTCTCTGGGGCATAATCTGGTGTAATCCTGATAGTTTCCCCTTCATATTGCAGCTGCGAGGCTTTTCTCGCCTGGGTCAGTAGCTCCTCCTTTTGGGTGAATCGCAGCAAATTTACTATAATAGGCCTTGGTAAATCTCCTTCTTTGGGCTTTGCCTTTAAGGCCCTGTGCGCTCTTTCTATCTCTAACTCATGCAAGTGGAGGGCTTCAGGGAAATTTTCCTTGATAATTTGTATTACCAAGTCTCGAACTGAACCTTGGCCCGCCCCTTCAGTAACTCCAAAAAACCTCAGATTATTCCTTCTTGACCTATTTTCCAAATCTTCAATTTTATTCATATAGCGCAGGGAAGTTTCTCTACAAGTTTTCCTCTGTTCTTCTGACCCCAGTAGTTGTTTTTCCACCCCTGCAATTCTATCCTTAGCTGTAGTTATTCTGCCTGCCAGTTCTCCCACTATTATTGCCTTTGTCAACTGAGTTTTGCAACTTATTTATTTGACTCCCCAGTCTGTCTCGTGCTTTTTGCGCTGTGCCCAGTTCTTTTTTCATGTCTTCCTTGAACTCTGCCAGCAAGCTGATCATTTGCTGCATTGGGTCTTCATTGCATCCCCCTGCTATTTCTTCTCTCGCACTGCGGGCTGCCATTTTGTCCGCCATTTTCTCAACGGACTCCTCAGACCTCTCCGCTCCCGTGGACCTTGCAAACTGCTCCAGCGAGTTTCTCGGAGGTGGCTGTTCGCTATTCTTAGCCCTGCAGCTCATTTTAGCTTTTTAAGCGGTCAGTGATGTTTTCCCTGCGGCGTGCCTTTTAATGTTCACGGAAGCTGGGATGGAGCTCTGCAGCACGCGTGTATCTGCTGCGCGTGCATGCGCAGTCCCCCATCAGAGTGACTTCCTTTGTGGCTTGCAGGTACGTGAGTGACTTTCTCTTCCCCACTGGTGGCTATTGGTGCGAGCGTGCTCCCCTCTTTCGCTTTTCCCCCATTGAGTGTGTATACATGGAGCAGAGGTCGTGCCCATGTTGGGGCATGGTATACCCTCTTCCTCCTTTATGATGATCTGGGTTGCCTGTTTATAGGAGAAAAGCCCCTATAAGATCCCGAGGGGCCATCAATACTGAAGGGCAACTCCTGAGAAGGAAAAAGGAAGGGTAGTGGTACCCACTCCAAGCATAGGCTATTGCATCCCTGTGTTTGCCTTCTCTCCCCCCCCCCCCCTTAACGATACTAAGTTAAATACTTTTACCTTAGGTATTTTTAGTTTGAGAGGTTTAATTTCCTAATTAAATAAAGAAATATTAGCCTAATGTATTTCAATTGCTAGAAACATGCTGACTGCTGCAGAAGATATAAGCCTCATTCTGAAGAAGAAACTTACCTAAGTGAAACATTTTTCTTGGCTAAAGAGCTAAGCACATCAGCAAATATTCAATCAATTATCCTAAAACCAGATACACACTGCTTGTAAATGGCATGGCCTGCTACAATCTTTTCTTGCAACTTGAAATATCTTAGTAAGGAAGGGAGCTTTTAAAGATTTTTCAAGTTACCTTGAATTTATCCATCTTAATTCTTTTATTTTGGTTGAAATCTTTATACTGATGGAAAGAAGAAAAAATGTTGATACATACCCATGTCATTTCCTGTAATATGAGCGCTGTGAATTTGTGGAAACCCTGGAATGGGTCGTGTTGTGAGATACCACACTGCATGAAGAACATCTGTTGCATGTATACGATTGTGATCTAAAAGTAAAATTGTTAATTAAGTCTGTGTTTTATATACTTTTTTCTGTAAACAAGATTTCCAAACCAATGCAGAAGTGTGTGTGAATATTTAAAAACAAGAGTGGCTACTGTGCATTACAAAAAATTGAATATTGTTTCCATGTCCTTTCTAAATGAAAGTTATTTTTGAAGTTTATTATCTCAAAAACTGGAGATCTGCAAACTTATTACCCAGACGGTATAGTAAATATTTATAATTGAAAGACTTATGAAAATCAGTTATAAATCAGTAATGTTAAAATAATAATAATAATAATAATGTTCATTAAGCGTAGCCATAGGCCATTGCATAAAATACATTTTAAAAAAGTAAAACAAAAGAACAAAAAGAAGTAATGTTATTAACATATAAAAACTAGCTGGCAGGAATGCCCATTTATGATTTCTATATGTTTGAAAAAAGCTAAGGTTTCTTACCTGTAACCTTGGTTCTTCACGATGGGCTCTATCACTCACACTGCTGGGAGCTGCACCCATTCAGATTGGTCTCAGAAAACTTCTCTTAGCAGTTCTCCAGTTGTGTTCCATGGCCATGGCCTCCCCTTGAGTCTGTTGGTGGGCTTGTAGTGAGGCTATAAATAGGAGGGGCAGAGCACGGATCATCTATGTTCCTTCGAATCTCCACACCAGAGAATTCACCTCTGACTAGGACTCTTGATGTTGATGGGAAGGAGGGTGAGTGGTATGAGTGATGGGGCCCATCTCAGTGAACCAAGGTTACAGGTAACTAACCGTAGTTTCTTCTTTGAGCAGGTCTCTGTGCACTCACACTGTTGGAAGTGTAAAGCAGAAGTCCCCGCAGGGTTGAGGCTGAGGCCTCCAAAGAGGGACTGTAAAACAACTCTCCCGCAGCCTGCATCAGAGCATGCTGTGAGATCAAGGGCATAATGTTTTATGAATGCATGCGTCAAGCTACGTGTAGTGGTTTTGCATATTTGGTCTAATGGGAGTTTCCTGAACCATGCTGCGGCATGGCCTACATGGAACGTCCCTTAAGGCCGGTAGGGGATTCCCTGTCTTAATAGTTGGTAACAAGGAGATGCATTGCACTACACAAATGAAAATGAAATGGTTTGAGAGGTGACCTTTGATCCTATAGAAGGACCGCCAGAGCCAATGAAAAGGGAGGTGTCTTTTCAAAATGGTTTGGTTCTCTCCAAGTAAAAGGAGAGGGTTCTCTTTACGTCTAGTATGTGATGTGAACGGTCATTTCTCCTTTATTGGAGTGAGGTCTCGGAAAAAAATACTGGAAGGGTGATGGCTTGCAACATATGGAATTGAGAAATCACTTTAGGTTTAAAGGGGGAAGGGGACTTATGACGACTTTGTCCTTACGAGGGGGTATATGCATAGTGCTGCCAACTCTCCAAGCTGATGGTAAGAGCTACTAACATGGAGACTTTTAGGGATAGGAGGTGGAAGGTACAAGTGGCTAAAGGCTCAAAGGGTTATAAGATGAAGCTTCCCAGTACCAGGTTTAAATCCCATGGTAGGCATGGATCCTTGATAGAGGGAGACAAACTGAAAACACCCTTCATAAACTTTTTTTTATAGAATAGGGTGTGAAAAAACTGGTCTATCATCTATGTGAATAAGGTGGGCTGATATTTATTTTATTTATAATTAAATGTATATGCCTCGTCTTGTTAGTTAAGCATACGAAGTTTGCCTGGTCAGTCTGGTGCTACTACTATGCATGTGGTACATGGTCACTTGAGAAAGTTTCTGCAGGACCCTGTGAATTAGCATGATGGGTGGAAAAACATATACCAGGTTTGGTCCACAGGGAATGAGGAATACATGTGTTTATCAACAATTTTGCGTTCTTTGATCTGTTGCAGAATCAGGCGCATTGGGTGTTGTCCTGTGTTGTGAATAGGTCTATGTCCAGGTAGCCCCATAGACTGAAAATCTTCTGGGTTATTGATCTTTTTAGCATCCACTCATACTGTATACGGTATGTCTGCTGAGGACGTCTGCTATGGTGTTATTTTCCTGCCACACGCGTAGCGATGGGATGGATGTTATGTGCTATTGCCCAGTTCCAAACCTTTCTGGCTTCCCTGTAGAGGTGTAATGAGCAGGTGCCCCTCTGTCAGTTTATGTATCACATTAATGTGGTGCTGTTGGTGACCAGTTGTACTGTTCTCCCTTGGATATGAGATAGGGAGGCTTTCACGGCTAGCCTGATTGCTCTTAGTTTGAGCAGGCTGATATGGAATGTGCATTCCCATGTGTTCCAAAGACCACTGACTTGTATGTCTTTGCAGTGTGCACCCCATCTTGAGAGAGAAGCATCGGTAGTGATTATAAGGTGTGGGGAGAAACCTGGAGGAAGGACATACCCTCCAGCAGGTTTTTTTCTATTGTCCACTAATGTAGAGTGCAGAGGATGGAGGGCGGTAAGTTATTGTCAAGAGTGTCTTGGGATAGTGTATATCCCCATGCTGGCTAGTGCTGGAAATGCCTCACATGGAGCTTTGCGTACTGTACAACAAGAATTGTAGAGGCAGTGTGGACCATGATTTGGAGGAATAAACAAACTGTCTGGCGTGTGGTTGTGAAGGCTGAGTATGTGTTTTTGAATTGTTCAGAATCTGTCATGCGAGAAGAACGCCCTCTGTTCGAAAGAGTTTAGTTCTGCATCTATAAACCAAATGCATTGGGTTGGTGTTAGGATAGATTTCTGAACATTTATAAGGAAACCCAGTTGTTGTAGGAGGTCTATAACAATCTGTAAATCTTTGGTAAGGTTATTCTCAGTAGAGAATAGCAGATCCCAATATTGGAAACCACTAGCCAATCATCTAGGTATGAAAAGACCATGATACCCCTTTTCTTTAGGTAGGCTGCTACAGGTACAAGACATTTAGTAAAAACACTTGCGGCAGTGGAGAGGCCAAAGGGCAGAACTTTGTATTGGCAGTGGTTCAACTGCTCATGAATCTCAAATATTTTGTATGAGATGGTTGAAAAATGATATGGAAGTAGGCATGCTTCAGATTGAGATCTGAGAACCATGCACGTTTTTGTAGGCAGGGGCGTATTTTAGCCAGGGTAACCATTCTGAACTTGAATGATTTTACAAACTGATTTAGTCCTCTTAGTCCATAATTGGTCACAAGACTCTGTCGTGCTTAGGAACTAAAAAAAACATCTGGAGTAAAAGCCTCTCCCCTGAATGTTTACTGGGATCTCCTCAATGGTTCCCTTCGAGAGAAGGGTCTACACCTCCTGATCTAGTATTGCCCTGTGAGAAGGGTCCCTAAAGAGGGACAGGGAAGGATGTTTTGGGTAAGGGAGGAAGTGAAACTGAATAGCATAACCCTTTTGTATGACCTCCAGAACCCATTTGCTGTTGGTTATGAGTGACCATATCCTGGAATGAACTGAAAGAGAAAATGAAAGAAAAGTCTGGAGGCATGGTTCACAGCTCTCTGCATAAATGTTAAACATGGGACCTTTGTTTTGGAGCATTGTTAGATGAACTGGAGGGTTCTCTGGGTCTCTTTTTGGCCTTATAAACTGTTGACTACTGGTAGTTAGGAGTTGTTAACACCTCTATGACCTGTACTTGTACTTCTCTTGAGCTACTGTAGCTGGTCACTGCTAGAGACAGGATGCTAGGCTCAATGGACCAAGGGTTTGACCCAGCATGGCACTTATGCTCTTATAGGGTCTCCCAGAGTGGTTATGTGATGTAGATGTGGGGAAATACTTTCTTGATTGCAGCACATAGAGGAGTATGTGGTAGACTTACAGGATGTCTAAGTGTTGTACCTCCTCCTAAACTTATATGGAACTCCCAAACCACAGGCTGTTCACCAGGTGTCCTTAACTCTGGCGAGGACATCATCAGTATTGGAAGCGAACAGCTGCTCCTCGTCAAATGGGAGATTTTCTATCCTGTTCCTATTTGGATATGACAAGGCAGTACACTACAACCAAGCATGTCTCCTAGTTGCAATGCCATTGGCTCTAGCTCTAGCTGCTGAGTCAGCTATGTGAATCATGGGGGTCAGCTGAGATCGTGCCAAGTATAGGCCTCCCACTTTCAATGTCAGTTTGTTTCTTGAACTTGGGTGGAAGGAGTTGGAGGATGGGTCTTAAGCTTTCCCAAAGAAGGTGTTGATAAGTGAATATTGCTGATGCATAATTGGATGATCCGAGTATCATTGTGGTGGATGAAAAGGTCCTGTGTCCCGAAGATGTCAATTTTCCTGCCTTCCCCATCTAACAGCGATGTTTCACTGGATTTATTTTGTCGTCTGTCAGAGGATGTTTGTACCACCATCGAGTTAGGTGCTGGGTGTTTGATAAACATTGCATGATCTTCCAGTTGTATGGGACAAAATGCATCTATTGGGAGGGTAGCTGAAGGAGCTTTCCAATATATTCTTGAGTTTTTCATTAGTTTTTTTTTCAAGAGAGGTAAGGTGAATTTTGTCAGGGTGTGCTTATAGTGTCTTTTGCTTTCTCCTCCACAGAAATTGTTTTCAGACTAAATGCCTTCACCATCTTAGAAATTAACGATTCAAGTTTTCTACGGTCCTCGGATGTGGTTACTTGAGCTAGATCTTCAGATGGGGGTGAAGATTAAACAGAGCTTGTATTGGCAGAATTAAAAGTTGAAGAGGAGGTATCCTTTTGGGAGGTGTCTGACTTGATGTGGGATGGCTTGTTTACTTGAGCCCGACAGTTTTTATTCAATTATCTATTTTGTTTTTGTTGGTCTCGTAGGGGTGGGTGGTACTGAGGGTGTAGCGACTGCCTTCTCAAGTGTTGGAGTAGGTGGCGGGGCTGGAATTCTTGGCACAGTGGCTTGTGAGAGTGCTGCCATTACAGGCACTGTTGAAACAGTGGAAAGATGAGAGTTGGAGAGAGAGTTGATATTGGAGGCAGGGAAGTAGTAGAAGTCTTAGAAGATTGCTCCGATGGTGCCTGGGCTATTAAACCTGTTCCCGTTTAAGGGATGGAAGGGTGCTATGGAATTAGCAGATTCCAATATAGCTTTTAGTGCCATTGCTATCTGCGTGAGAGATGTCTCAGATTCTGTGCCAGAAATAGTTTGTCCAGTGGCCGTAATTGGAGCAGGCAGAAGCATCAGGGTTGGTGGCCTGCCTAAGGAGGCAGAAGGTGTAGTTCTGCTAGGTTAAGATTACAGATTAGCAGGGCAGTACTGTCAGTATAGTGGCTATTATGGTGGTTCTCATGGATGGCTCTAGTATTTAGGATATGGCCAATACATGTACAGAGGCCATTGTTGGTGCCCTGGTTGCCGGGGAATAGGATCCCAATTGATGTTCATACGTAGATGGAAATGGGGGACTCCCGGTTGGAGCAGATCCCTTATTCTTTCCCCTGGGAAGAGGAGCAGATAGTCACATGAAACAAGCTGGTTTGTCAGTGGCCAAGTTAGGGTACTGGAGGGAGAACATGGGTGACCCAGATATTGAACCCTTTGGGGTTGAGGACGGTATGGCTGGAATGGATATGGGTCTCGGTGGTGACCCATGTATGGACATCAGTTCCTCTTGTATTTGAGGTGGAGTAGAAGGGAGGCAGTGTGAGTTTTCCTTAAGGTTTTTAGAGGTTGGTTTGGTACTGATTTATCCCTCCGCATTTTCTTTGGTTTATCTGACTTTTCTTTTTTTCTCTTTTGATCCATCCCTTTTATGGGTTGGTAATGGGATCACTACCTTCATTTTAGGAGAGGAAGATATTATCAGTGCCAATAGTGTCAGTGTAGAAGCACTTGCTGCCGAGAAGGGCTGCATGGATGTATGTGGTGCTGTGGTTGGAGATGGTGTTGAAAGTGCAAACAGTACCAGGAATGGGGTTGATGTCAGAGTGTGTGCCGGTGAAGTTGGTATGGGATGGAAAGTGCCGAGGAGAGGTTTGGTGCTTGAGGGGACAGCGGTGCCGTGGAGGGTGGTGCAGAATCAGGCTTCCTTGGTGAAATTGAGAGCAGTTTCATCCATGCTTTTATCACCTCTAGATTGAACTATTGTAATGCGCTTTATGTGGGGCTACCCATGGTGACGGCTCGGAAACTGCAGCTGGTGGAGAACGTGGCAGCCCGTCTTCTGGTAGGACTGGGCTGCCGGGAGCACATTACACCAGTGCTCCGTTCTCTGCACTGGCTGCCGGTAGTTTACCAGGCCAAATTCAAGGTCTATAGGTTTTGGCCTATAAAGCCCTTAATGGTCTGGGCCCTGCGTATCTACGGGACCACCTCACCCCCTGGGTGCTGGATCGGCCCCTGCAGTTGTCCGGGGGCGCCATGCTTGAGGTCCCCCGAGTCTTCCGGGGAGCCACATAGGCGAGGGCGTTTTCGGTGGCTGCACCACAGCTGTGGAACTCCCTGCTGGTGGGGGCCCGGCTGGCCCCGGATCTCCCCTCTTTTTGAAGAAGTTGTAAGACCTGGCTGTTCCGCCAGGTGAGGGAGATAGGTTGTGCGCGGGGTGGGTTGGTCTATTTTACCTCATTTAAGTTATTTTAATTGATGTTTTATGCCCTTTATATGTTTGTGAGCCGCCCCGAGCTGTCTGTGGCAGGAGGGGCAGGATAATAATCATAATAATTATTATTATTAGCAAGCATTTATATAGCGCAAGCGATGTACCTGGTGCTTTACAAAGTAATTGAATAGACACAGTCCCTGCCCTAGGGCTTACAATCTGAGAGACCGGAGGGGAGGGGGGCTATGAAAGAAGGGGAACAGCGGGAGAGATAAGGAGTGTAACATTAATGAGGATGCGAGGTCCCAGGTGCACGTGCTTGGCACGGTTACATCAAGAATGATGGCTGGTTGGTCCATGTGGTGAGGGTATGAGTACACAGACCTCAGGTAACAGATTGTACTGGATGGAGGGTGTCAGCAGGAGTTAGGTGAGGGGAGCGAGAAGTCGGGGAGGGCAGAGCGGAAGAGGTGGGTCTTGAAGAGGGATGTGAATGTACAAAAGGAGGGGGTGAGGTGGATGTGGGTAGGGAGGGAGTTCCAGGCATGGGGGGGGAGCTAGGGAGAAGGGACAAAGGTGGTTAGGGGAGCAGGGGAGGTGTGGGAGGGTGAAAGACGGAACAGAGGGGGAGCGGAGTTCACGGACTGGCGTACGGAGGGAAATTAGCACAGAGAGGTAGGGGGGAGCAAGGTTGTGAAGAGCTGTATAGGTGAAGACTAGGAGCTTGTGCAAGATTCGTTCAGGAAGGGGGAGCCAGTGAAGAGAGGAGAGGAGGGGCTGCAGTAGTCTAAGCGATGGGCGAGGTGGATGACCCTGGCAGCAGAGTTTTGGATGGAAAGAAGGGGAGAAAGGTGAGGACGGGGGAGGCCAGTGAGAAGGAGGTTACAGTAACTGATGTGAGAGATGACCAGGGCATGAACAAGGGTTTTGGCTGAGGAGACAGAGAGAAAAGGGTTAATCTTAGCAATGTTATGGAGGGAGAAGCGACAGGATTTGGCAACAGAGTCGATGTAGGGTTTAAAAGAAAGGGATGAGTCAAAGATGAAGCCTAAGCTATAGGCTTGGGGGACGAGAAGGATGGTCAATCAGTCACAGTTTATTTGTACCCCGCACTCTCCTAGCCATGCTAGCTCGAGGCAGCTCACAAAGCAAAAAATGGGGTAGATATCCCACATAGGGGAACCTCTACAATAACATAATCCAATACAGTACACAATCAATAGAACCCGTCATCCCCACATCCTAACAATGATAAATACACTCATTAAATACATATCAATTAACCCCACTGACAAAACTCAACCCACTTAGGCCGCTCTCTGCTGCCACCAGAGAGACAGTCCTCCCTTCCTTACCATCCCTGCTGCCACCAGGAAAAGTAATCCGCCTCCATCTCTACTCCTCTCTCACTGGGGGGAGATATCCTTTTCAGTTTTATCAGTATCATAGGCGTGTTCCACCCACACAATACCCCCTCCACCTCTGGGCCCTGCTGACTTCGGCACGTGCCTCCAGCCGCCCCCGATGATATGGGGAGCGGCCCGGAAGTTGCCATGTCCCTGCCCTGCCCCCACAAGGGGGGGGGAGGAGGAGAGAGGTGACCCCATTGATGAGGATCGACGGAAGAGGGAGAGGAAGGCTGGGGGGGGGGGAAGATAAGGAGTTCAGTTTTAGCCATGTTGAGTTTGAGAGTTGATGTTGAGACATCCAGGTAGAGATGTCAGAGAGACAGCTTGAACAGAGGTGAGCTTGAACAGATGGAGAGAGAGAGGGAGTAGAGAGATAGAGTTGAGTGTCATCAGCATAGAGGTGATATTGGAAGCCATGGGAAGCAATGAGTTTGCCTACGGACAGGGTATAGATAGAGAAGAGGAGTATAGATAGAGAAAGGTTCTGTCTTTGGGGAACACCAACCAAGAGTGGAAGGGAAGAGGAGGTGGAGTTGGCAAGAGACACATTGAAGGAGCGGTCAGAGAGCTAGGAGGAGAACCAGTCGAGGACGGAGCCATGGAAGGCAAATAATTGTCTTAAATAAATAAATATAAATAAATAAATAAACTGGGAGAGGCTTTTGTGAGCTCTCTCGTGCCTGGAGTGTCTTCTTAGTAAGGAGGACTTGGAGGCACATTTTCCGATCTTTGAGAGCCTTGCGGGACTGTCTTGTGGGGGAAACCGGCCTCGGTCTCTCCTACCAACAAATTGGCAGATTCTTTATATGCTGTACCCAAGGAAGGGGCGCAAATCTTCTATAACCACCCCCCTCCCAATTCCTTAGTAATTGCTGCTGCATCCGTAAGATCCAGGGCAGGGGGAATACAAACATCCCCGGCAGACAGGGAGGGAAGAAGGCTGGATGTCCTTGGAAGGAAAGTGTTCTCCTCGGACTCTCTGTCCTTTAGAATTGCGAACTATCCATTGGCCATGTGCGGCTATCAGCATTGGTTATGGTCTAAGATTGGCACTACATCAAACCCCAACCAGTTGGCAGCACTGCAGAAGGAAGGCATGCAGATGGCCCAATTTCAATTGACGGCTAACATACATGTGGCGGATGCCAACGCCAGAGGGATGGCATCTGCCATAGCCCTCCATAGGCATGCTTGGCTTCATTCTACAGCTCTCACCCAAGAAAACAAAACCAGAATAGAAGATCTGCCGTTCGATTGTGAGGGTCTATTGTCTGCCTCTACTGACGACACTCTAAAAAAGATTAAAGAAATGAACCAGACGGCAAGATCCACGGGTGTAGTTAGGGCCATACGAAAGAAGTCTTTTACCACACAGGGCTATGCCTTCTCTTCAAGAAGGACACCCTACCAACACTATAATTATTTTCAAGCTGGTAAAAGATTCCAACAACATAATCAGCTCCCTTACCACCAACAACAGGGTTCTCAGCAACGTAAAACGTTTAGTAGACAAAGGGGCAGAGGCAAACCTTCCCCTAGTTTGTCGTCTGGGCAACAGACAAAATCGCGTTTTTAATAAAACGATGATCAAGGGAGATGATGAGGATGATCCCTCATTCCAGGACCGCCTATTGCCTTACTTACCTGTATGGGAAGCCATCTCTTCTGATCGTTGGGTCAGAGAGATAGTACAACTGGGGTATGCCATACAATTTCACACAACCCCTCCCCTCTCACCTTGCCCCCCTGGGGCTCCCCCCCCTCTACTCAAATACTAGTTGAAATTCAAAAACTCCTCAACAAGGGGGCCGTTGAGCTCATTCCCAGAAATGAACCTAACGCTGGGTTCTACTCTAGATTCTTTGTGGTCCCAAAAAAGGATAAAGGGTCTCGCCCCATACTGGACCTGAGATATCTCAACAAATTTGTTAAAAAGTTTAAATTTCGTATGACCTCCCTACCCGTCATTTTCATGGGCTTACAACAAGGCGACTGGTTGGCCTCCCTTGATCTGAAAGACGCCTATTTCCACATTTCGATACGCCCATCTCA
>QEPC01009171.1:2679890-2690409 GCA_003113815.1 Sphenodon punctatus | reverse complement strand
TCCCTTGTGTGGGCGTTCCCTTTTGTCTCTGTTGGCTTCGGTTGCCCTCAGGCGGCCATGTCTGTGTCCCGCCCCTGCCCGTTGCCTTTTGGTTGTTTTGACCGCGACCGGGGATCGGCTGCACGTCTGTTGCGCTGCTCTGGCCCGTGATCAACCCGCCTGATTCCCGCCCGTGGTCCCGGTCCCGTCCCGTCTGTTCGGGGCTGTTATTCGCCCCGGGGCGTGATTGTTTGGCTCGCCACCGCCGGGAATTCACTGTGGTTGAGCGTGATCTCGTCACGTCTGAAATCACCCATTGATGCAGCTTCTTGGAATTTTTTCCCAGGACAACAAATAAAACCCTCTTGCCATTCATGAAAATATATTATATATATATACACACACACACACTTATATATAATACACACACACATTTTAATATATAAAATCTAGCTTTCTTTCTACCAAATAGACACTTATACAACTACTTTAATTCTTTTTTTATTTTTAACCTTTTATTCATATGATATGATGGAAAGCATGTTTCCCCCTCATTACTGATCTAACAAAGGGAAAGCCTAATTATAATTTGCTCCAGTTCACAAAAAATCTAATTATTTGTTAAAGTACAGTAAACTGTATTAAACTTTGAATGCGAAGTATATATCTGGGCTGCATGGTTTTGACAAGGAAATATTCAACTACACCTTTGAAAATTAAAGGTTTTTAATACCTGCCCAGACAATGTTCTGGACTCCTACATAAACATTATATAAATAAAATTTACAAATAAGTAAATGTAAATTTACAAGTAAACTCCTAAAATTTAATCAAAACTATAAGATATTTCAAAACAAATGGTTTCCCATCTACTTTTCATCATTCCTGAAGACCTCAAAAGATGAGTTTTGTTGGATGACTTGGATGTGAATATATTATGAAAAACATCTTTTTCCACCCATACTGAGCAGGAGATCATCGATCAGTGAAACTAGATCAAATTTCCATGTCATAACCAAAGTTAGGATATATGACTAAACATGTAGCCTGAGGACTCCAGATATCATTAGGATTGTTTCAAAACCAAAAGGACTGTTTTTGAGAAACTTACTTGCTTAAATTAATGGGGAACTGTATGGTCCCATGGGAAAGTATCAGTGTTCTCTAATGACTTTATTACCTCTCCACAGGAATTAATCAAAAAGGAGAGATGTGTATTGATCCAGCTAGCAAATGGTACCTGCACATCCCTTACCAACTTCAGAATCTCAGTAAGTGTAACTAGCTAATATTCAAGCAGAGAATATTGTTCCCTCTGGAACCAGATATGCCTCTCTGCTTGGTGAAAAGCACAGTCAACATAAGAGTGATCCTCTTTGCAGAGAAGGAAAGTAAAACACTGTTAATTTTCAAACTTTATTAATTTATACTCATTCTGGCTAAGCTATGCCTCATTTTAACGAGTACACAATGCTATGAGCATTTTGAAGTGCTGATTGTTAAGTCAGAGCAGCAACAAACCTGGCTAAGAATCCTTCCAGACTTGTCTCCCATTTTTTCCACAAGATCAAAAATTTGGAAATTCCAGTTGTTCATCTTCTCCATTAATGATTCACGATCTTCTATCAGCTGAAGTTCTAATGAAGGATCATCCACCTGTACAAGAGAAAATCTTTCACAATTACAATACATAACTCAAGACTTAACCCTACATTCCTGAAACAATAATTTCACTTTAATAGTTCAAGAGAGTGCAAGAGTTTAGAGGGGATTTGTTTTAGAGATGATCAAACTCCCATTTACCGTAAGAATTTAACATTTAAAAAAAAAAAAATCTGGGCTGAAATAAGATGAGCAAACATGAACAGAAATGAGTAGAACAGTATTTATTCTCAGGTATTTCTGAGTAGTCAAGGATCGGGCTTGAGTTCCCGGCAGCTTCTTAGTAATGCGACAAATACTTGGTACTCAGTATTCGGTACTCGGTATGCTAGCACTACCGTGGTATTATCCGTTGGTCATTTACCACATCTGTGCCAATTACAGTGCAAGATAGCACATTCACCCCTCTCCCCACACAGTATAAAAGCAAGAGTCTCCATTTTCCTTCTCTTTGTGGGTTGTAGGAGGTAAGCATCAGGTAAGCATTAGTGGATCGAGACGTTACTGAGTACTGAACACCATGCCCATTTTTTGGGTTCTCGGTAAAACCGGAGTCGAATACTGTGATGCTTGGCTGAAACCAAGTAAAACTAAATACTGAGTTTCAGCCCTACTATCTACCCTAATTCAGCCTGTTTGTCAAGAGTTGTAGAAGACTGAAGAAAATGTTGGTAAACCTTACTACTATTTAAGTTTTTCGATGGGCATATGCACTCTCACATCTAGCCAATCCAAATCTGTCAGAGATCAGATCTGGAGATCTTTACCTCTACACCTTCGTTTTGCATCAAGCGTCTGACTTAAGTTCACAGAGACTTTTCTTAAAGTTTCCATGTTTCATAACTTGGCAAGAAAAGGCTATAAACTGTGATACTTGACTAAACCCTACGCTATGCTCATGGTACAAAAGACCATCTTTCCTACCATGCTCCACAGTGACCCCTGCGGTCGGCTGGGCTCACTCTCTCGTGCATACCACCTGCCAGTCTTGTTCATATTTATTTATACCCCACCCCTCCTGCAAAAGCAGCTCGGGGATGCTTACATTATAAAACACACATATTTTAAAACTATACAGGTAAATGTCAAAAAAGATATAAAAATAAGATATAAAAAGCAACCAAACCCATCCACCCTAACCCTCAAAACCCACCCATCCTACCTGTCTCCCTCACCAAAGGCCTGACGGAACAGCCAGGTCTTGCAATGTCATCTGAAAGGCCTGCATATGACAAAGGCCCGCAGAGAGGCGTTCTCAGTGGCTGGCCCATTATTGTGGAACTCCTTTCCACTGGAGGTTAGACAGAGTCAGAGCCTGAGCATAGTCTGGAGGCAGTGTAAAACCTTTGTTTTTGGCAAAGTGTTTGGCAGGCGGGTATAGGGGTTGGGGTGGTGGTGATTTTTTAAAAGAATTTTAATGTATTTTGTGTTTCAATATTGTAAGCTGCCTTCAGCCTTAGGGGAAGGATAGGATAGAAATTTAAACACACAAACAAACAAACTCTGTCTTCCTTACAAGTAAGGGGCCAGACTGAAGAATCACTCTTAGGTTTGTATAAGGTAAGACAGTATACATAGCCTTCACCACCAGAATAGAATGATAATATCACTTTAATATTATTTTGGTAAGGCCTAAAACTAATTCCACTAATAAATACTTAAATTAAGATTTGGCAGGTAAATTAATCTCTGTATTCAGTTACCACATGGTCTTGATGCTGGTAATTGGTCTTGACATTTGGTAATACAGTATGTGTACTTTGAAAATTTACCCCTAGGAATATTCAATAGTTCATAATTCTGAGTTCCAAGAATGCATTTTTTGCAAAATCATTTCCACAAAGTCTTTTACACAATAAAGTGAGCACTAATGTAAGGATTTCCTTGCAATATTCTATTAAAAACTACAATTAAAAATACATGTTACATCACTGCAGCTATTACTACAAAAATATGCTTACATCAAACTGATTATTCTGTGTCTGATCCATTTGTCGATTGTCACTTTCTGTTAACTTTCTTCTGCTGTCTCTGCTTTCTTTTCTTTCATCTTGCTGTTTCTCTGTAAGGTGGATTGACTCTTTTGAAATAGCAGTGCATCCATCTTCACCTTAAATGTAACAAATGCAGCAAATATCAGCAATTTACTTAAATTTATCTAACAATTAACATTTGCCAATCAGTTAAGCATTAGTTGCTTTGTTTGGGAACTTACTCCTATCAACTAGAAGCTGGACTTGTTAATCTTATGGATTTTGCAAAACCTTTTTCTCTTTTGCAAACTATTAAGAAGGGAACGTGTAGAAGACTGGGGTAGCTATATTCATGGGGCTTATTTTAATCTTTGGAGCAGGTGCCTGGAACATAGTAAAGGTGCCTACAGACTGTGTTTTAGAAATTCAACAAATAAAATATTTAACTGAAATATACTCCCAAGTAAATCTTTGCCAATTAAGCATCAAACTGTATACTTTACAGCAGGAGTGGGGAACCTTAATGCAGCCATCCTATCACCATGCTTCACTGATGTGCGGCCCGCGCACGCCTCTCTGTGGCCCGGGCGGACTTTTGTGAGTCGCACAAACTTACTCAAGCTTACCTCTCCCCAGTGCCAGGTCTAGCCATTTCCTGAATCTGGCATGCTGGGAAATGTAGTTCCAGCATGGCAGATTCAGGAAATGGCTGAGGGACATTTGCAAACAGCAACATCGGCGGCAGCAGTAACAGTGTGTATGTAAGTTTGTTTTACTTACGTACTTAAGTGTGTGTGCGCAAATATTCTGTGTGTGTGAATATTGTGTGTGTGTTTGGGTGTTTGAATATTCTCTGAGTGTGTGGTGTTTGGGTGTGTGTTTTGAATATTGTGTGCATGTATGTGTGTACTTTTTTATTTAAATTGATTTTTAAATTGGTTTAAATTGATTTAGGCGTGTGGTCCCTGGCACATTCGGGGACTGACAATGTGGCCCCCAGCCTTGAAAAGGTTCCCCACCCCTGCTTTACAGTATACCTTGTCTTATTTAACCCCATCCTTTCCTGCCTCTTTATATACTGCCCTGTATTTGCTAAGTTTATATATTTTTGACTGGCTATGTTACATTTAAAAAAAAATTAAAAATTACCCCACCCATCCTGTCACAGGCAGCTCTGGGCGGCTTACAAACAGCAATAAAACACAACTTAAAACACTGAAAACAGGGAGGATTAAAATATTCCTAACCACCCACCACCTTAACCCATCCCCCCCATCCAAAGTCAGGTGGAACAGTCACGTTTTACAACACCGTCAAAAAGAGGGGAGATCCGGGGTCAAACGGGCCTCCAGTGGCGTGAAGCAGCCACCGAGAAGGCCCTCCCCATTGTGGTCCCCTGGCAGACTCAGGGGACCTTGAGGAGAGCACCCCCCGATGACCGCAGGGGCCGATCCAGGACTTGGGGGGTGCAGTCCCGCAAGTAGGTCGGGCCAAGGGTGTTTAGGGCTTTATAGGCAAGCACCAAAACCTTGAATCGGGCCCGGAAGACTATAGGCAGCCAGTGCAGAGACTGAAGAACCGATGTAATATGTTCCCCACCAGGAGACGGACTGCCGTGTTCTGAACCAGCTGCAGTCTCCGAACCATCACCACGGGTAGCCCCACGTAGAGCAGGTTACAGTAGTCTAGCCTAGAGGTGATGAAAGCATGGATGATGGTGGTCAGGTCAGAGTCCGAGACATACGGCCGAAGTCGAGGCACCAAATGTATGCCCCCAGAAAAGGTGTAGGATCGGTTCGTTGGGTGCGCCCCGGGAGACTTATGGAACCAGAAAGGTTCTGGAATGCTCTAGGGGAATTACCTCCTGATCTCGATGACCTCATTGTTTTTTGGTATAGCTTTTTGACTGAGGCCATCGACTGAACGGCCCCTAGGTGTCCACTTCCAGAATGCCGATGGCGGGGGTCACCGTGGTTCACAGAGGACCAGTGCCAGATGAAGCAAGATGGACGGCGGTTGGAGCGACGGTGGCACTGGACTCAGACTGAAGCTGAACAATTGCAGCATAAAGCTAGTTTAATAGCGTATGCTGTTGTGGTGCGGGCAGCAAAGAAAGAATTCTTTGCTGCCCTCATTGCATCTGCAAAGTCACGTCCAGCGGAACTTTTCCGGGTAGAGCAGCGGCTGGTCAGTCCGGCTTCTTTCCGCCTGGAACTGGAATTTTCCAGTGCCTGCTGTGACATGTTTGCTGATAAAATCGCTCAGATTCATCACGACCTCAATGCTGCATTTGTGATAGGTAGTGAACTAGAGGTAAGGGAAGCCCCACCATGTCAGTATTTGTGGGATCAGTTTTAGTGGGTATCGCCTGCTGATGCAGTGAAGGTCCTTGGGACAGTGCGGGCCACCTGTTGTGAATTAGGTTTGTGCCTGTCCTGGCTGGTGAAAGCCAGCTGGGAGACACTAGGGCTGTTGCTGGTGGGGGTGGTCAATGCATCCCTTAGGGAGGGCAGGGTGCCGAGTCACCTCAAGGAGGTGATGATGCAGCCTCTGCTCAAGAAACCATCTTTGAACGTTGACTCCCTGGTCAGCTATCTGTCAGTCTCAAACCTTCCCTTTTTAGGGAAGGTTATTGAACGGGTGGTGGCCCGGCAGTTACAGGGGCATCTGGACCGGGTCGGTTTTCTTGATCCCTGACAGTCTGGCTTTCACCCGGGGTTTGGCATGGAGACTGCACTTGTGACCTTGATTGATGACCTACGCTGTGTATTAGATCAGGGCAGATAATCTATTTTGATCTTGTTAGATCTGTCAGCGGCATTCGATACCGTTGAACCTTAGATGTTGGTGACAAGGCTGCAGGACCAGGTCAGAGTGAGTGGGATTGTTCTTGAATGGTTCCGCTCTTTCCTGGCAGGGAGAACTCAGCAAGTGGTCCTCGGGGAATACACGTCATCTCCCCAGGACCTCATGTGTGGAGTCCCGCAAGGTTCTATTCTGTCCCCTCTCTTGTTCAATGTGTATATTCAATCCTTGTGGGAGGTCATGAGATGGTTCGGCGTACAATGTCATCAGTACGCTGATGATACACAACTTCACCTCTCATTTTCTGGAGATCCAGGCCCAGCAGTCTCGGTGCTTACCCAGTGCTTGGCAGCTGTGGGGGACCGGATGAGGGCGAATCGACTGAGACTGAATCCCGACAAGACGGAGGTGATGGTGGTGGGTAAGGCTGAGGGGGTGGTAGCTCCCGTTATCAGCGGGGTCTGCCCCACTCTGGCCACTCAGGTCATTAGTTTGGGGGTGCTCCTCGACCCACAGCTCCGCCTGGATTGTCAGGTGGAGGCTGTGGTGAGGGGAGCATTTTGCCAGTTACATCTGGTGCGACGGCTGTGGCCGTATGTCTCCTATGCGGACCTGGCAACCATCATCCATGCTTTCATTACCTCTTGACTGGACTACTATAATGCACTCTACATGGGGCTACCTTTGAAGACGGTCTGGAGGCTGTAGCTGGTGCAGAATGCAGCGGCTCATCTCCTAACAGCTGTACTCTGTTCTCTGCACTGGCTGCCTATAGTCTACCAGGCCCAATTCAAAGTGTTGGTGATGACCTTTTAAAGCCCTAAACGGCTTGGGGCCTGCTTATCTGCGTGACCGCCTCAGGCCCCAGGTCATTTCGTGGCCCATGCTGTCAGCCAGGGGCGCTCTATTCGAGTTTCCCCAAGTGTCCCGGGTGGCGACGGCGGGGAGGGTGTTCTCGGTGGCCGCACCAAGGCTGTGGAACTCCCTCCCGATGGAGGCCCATTTATCCCCGGACCTCCCCTCTTTCCGAAGATTTTGTAAGACCTGGTTGCTCCACCGGGCCTTCGGGGAAGGGGGGTGAGGGGTTTGGAGGGGCGTGGGGTGTCTTTATTGCCTTTTAGCACTCTGCCTTTTAGAAAGTTAATATTTTAGTTTTATGTGTTTATTGATGGATTTTATATGTTGTTTGCCACTCTGGGTCGCCATTGTGCTGGAGGATGCAGGGTAAAAGTGTATGAAATAAATAAATAAATAAATAAATAAATAAATGTAATTGGCGAAAGACACTCCTTGCCACAGACTCCACCTGAGCATCCAAGTGGAGCTGCGAATCAAGGCGCACCCCCAGACTCTGTACCTGGGGAACAAGCGAAGGGCAGACCCCATCAATGATAGGGGCCATCACCCCCGCCGCCTTACCCACCAGCATCCCCTCTGTCTTATCGGGATTCAGCTTTAGTTGATTCGCCCTCATTCAATCCCCCACAGCTGCCAAACACCCAGAAAGCACCGAGACTGCCAGGCCTGAGTCCGATGAAAAAGAGAGGTAAAGCTGGGTGTCATCAGCATATTGATGGCACCGCACGCCAAAGCTCCTGACCACTTCGCCGTGCGGCTGCATATACACGTTGAACAGGAGAGGGGACAAAACAGAACCCTGCGGGACTCCACACAACAGGTCTCGGTATGATGAAAAATAATCCCCGAGCACCACTCGATGAGTTCTTCCGGCCAGGAAGGAGTGGAACCAGTCAAGAACTGTATCGCCCACTCCCATCTGGTCCCCAGGCGCGTCACCAACATCTCATGGTCAACGGTATCAAAAGCAGCTGACAGATCTAATAGAATCAGCAGGGCCGAATGACCCTGATCTAATTCTCGGTACAGGTCATCGACCAATGCCACAAACGCAGTCTTGGTGCCATAACCCAGGTGAAATCCTGACTGTGTGGGATCAAGAAAACCAACATGATTCAGATGCTCCTGCAACTGCCGGGCCACCACCCGCTCAATAACCTTTCCTAAAAAGGGAAGGTTAGAGGCTGGCCGATAGCTGGCAAAGGAGTCAACGTCAAGCCATGGTTTCTTGAGCAGGGGCCGTACCACCGCCTCCTTAAGGTAGCCTTAAGGTACCCTAAGGGAGGCATTGACCACCCCTGCCAGCAACGGCCCCATCGTCTCCCGGCAGACCTTAACCAGCCAGGACGGGCATGGGTCCAGCCAGGACGGGCACAGGTCCAGTTCACAACAGATAGCCCTAACAGCCCCAAGAACGTCCTCCGCATCGGTGGGGGTCACCAACTGAAACTGATCCCACAAACATGGACAAGGAGGAAGGCCACTGTGTGGCCTGAATTATTTGATTATTTCCACCAACAGCAGTTGGATCAATGAAAGATATCGTCTGAATCTACTCCCTCTCTCCTACTTTACAGTAGCACATGTATTATTTTCCAATGCCGGATTCATTTTAAAAAAATCTCAAGCCAACCTTTTTGTCCTTCAGTACACACTAAGGACATGGTCAAGGCAAGAAAGGGGTTGAGAAACACTATACTGTACCATTCATTGTAGCCAACTGTTTATCAGACCTGCTGTATCTGGGTACTCGTTAGTGTGTATCACTGGGGGGCCAATCCAAGGTCCACACATGCACTAAGTCCAGGATGAGTGCACACCAAATGCACAGTATGTGCACACATTCCACACCTGGTGTGCATGCGATGAGCATTTGGTGTGTGCACACAACATCTGCTTGTTGTGTGCGTGGACCATGGATTGGGCCTTGGATCTGTAACGATTTGCACGTGAACTCCTGATCTACTATTATTTATCGTAATAAGCATTCACTTACACACTGGTGAAATTTACGAGTCATTAAACGCTTCACCAGCACTTCTTTTTTAACAAATTAGAAGTTCAATAAATATAGCAACAAATATTCTAGAGGGGGTAGTAGAGAAGAAAAGTGGAGTATTGAGGTTCTATGATGATTATTATGTTTGAGAAAAAGATACTGAAGGGATGTTAGAACCCAAAAGAAAGATTAACATTTTTCAGACAGTATGCAAAGACATAGCCACCCCCTTCAAGAACTCACCCACTCTATGTTTTAGATGTTGGGGTTAGGAATGACGGCGAGTGAAGGCTACACATCAATATAGCCACACCATTACTTGTTGTTCAGGCATGAACACCATTTGATGTTTCATTTTATAGGACACTTTTCTTAATATAAAGATAAAAATACTTATAAGAATTATTACTGACCCACTTGTACAATCATCTGCAAAACAAGAGATTTTCCAAAAAATGTCCTTGGTGAAATCTAGAATGCCAGCACAAAACCAGTATACTATAACCATCATCTACAATATATTTGAGGGCCTACTTGCCACTTAAAAGGAAAGATTTTGTGCTGATAATTCTACGGCTGTTTTCACACAGACAGCCCCCTCTTGCACACGCGGGTGAGCGCCCATGCAAAGTCTGCGCCGGATGCAAGGGGGGGGGGGAGGGAAATCGGTGGGCACCCATGGGAACACTGCGGGTGGTGCATGGGGTTGCACGCGTGCTCCTCCCACCTCTACATCACCCATGCAGAGCAACAGGCGCCAATTTTATTTATTTATTTAAATTTTATTTATTTAAACCATTTATACCCTGCCCCTCTTGTAAACAGCTCGGGGCGGCTTCCAACAGTAATAAAACAATATAAAACAGTTTAAAACAATCAATAATTTAAATACTTTTAAAACAATAAAACAAGGTAGAGGGAGAAAACACAACCCTAATCCACCCTCCCCCCCCCCCCCTCCCCAAAGGCCTGGGTGAACAGCCAGGTTTTGCAACACTGCCGGAATGACAACAGGCTTGGGGCCAGGGGGGCTTCCTCCGGAAGGGAGTTCCAAAGGTGCGGCCCGGCCACCGAGAATGCCCTCTCCATTGTGGCCCCCCGCTTTACACGGCGGACCTCCAAGAAGGCACCCCTGGCCGACCGCAGGAGCCGCTCTGGGGCGCGGAGGGTGAGGCGATCCCTGAGGTACGAGGGGCCCAGACCGTGAAGGGCCTTATAGACCAACACTAAAACCTTGAACCTA
>QEPC01009171.1:2666425-2678148 GCA_003113815.1 Sphenodon punctatus | reverse complement strand
AGCTCATCCACAGAGTGACCGTCCAAGTCCAAGGTTAACTCCCTCAGGACCTCTTGGAACTGCTGGGGTTCCATCAGCCTCCGAGGGCGGACCATCCTAACTGGTCCCTTCCACTTCTGGAGGGGGTGTGCTAGAAGATTGGCCTGAAGGAGATAATGGTCCGTCCATGACAAGGGCACTGCTGTAACCTCCCCCACAACTGGACCCCCCGCTTCAAGGCCAGAACCGAAGATCAGGTCGAGGGTATGCCCACACATGTGGGTCGGACAGAACACCTCCTGGGGCAAATCCATGGTTGCCATGGCGGCCATGAATTCTCGCTCTGCCCCGACAAGGCCAGCATCGGTGTGGATGTTGAAGTCTCCCAGAACCAAGGTCCTAGAGGAGCCCAACGCCACCTCCGAGGCCAGCTCTGCTAGAGCGGTAAGGGATGCTGCTGGTCAGGAAGGGGCCAAATATACCAATAGCACCCCTAGCTTGCCCCCGGCCAAATTGAACACCACGTGAAGGGCCTCAATACCCATAATCTCCTGAACTGGATACCTCCTAACAGAGCAATTCCCAATGCTCTGTGCGTGGAGATGGGTGGAGAGTTTGTGGAAATGCATCCCCACACACCAATCTCCCCATGCACCCATGCATGTTAGAAAAAGGCCTACAATGGAAATGGTTCCGTTTTTCTTGGTAGCTTTATATGCTGCTACAGGTGCTCAGAGTAGGGAAGGGGGGCTGGGAGTAGGACCCCCCCTTCCTTCCCACTCCTAAGTCTATGGTTCATCACTATCCTTTATTTTCCTGAGATATAAAACATCTTTTACTACTTTAGTAGAACTTTTTGATGCAAGTTTATCTACAGCTGCACTATCACACAGCTATACCTATATCAGAAGGGATTTGGCAAGACTGAGAAAGATTATGGCATGTATTCTCATGGCCTAATAAACTGGGGGTGGGGGGAAATAAACCAAAGTGACATGGATCCACTGGGTGACTGGGCATCCAAATGGCAGATTAAATTTAATGTGGACAAGTGCAAAGTGATACACATAGGGAAAAATAACCCAAACTATATGCATAGAACGATGGGTTCTAAATTAGGAGTTACCACTCAGGAAAAGGATCTTGGAGTAATTGTGGTGTGGTTGTGGTCAAAAAAGCAAACTATGTTAAGAATCATTCGGAAAGAGATAGAGAATAAAACTAAAAATATTGTAATTATATAGATCTATGGTACGACTGCACCTGGAGTATTATGTGCAGTTCTGGTCGCTCTATCTAAAAAAAGACATAGTAGAACTAGAAAAGATACGGAGAAGGGCAACAAAAATGACTAAGGGTATGGAATGGCTCCTGTACGAAGAGAGGCTTAATAGGTATGGGCTGTTCAGCTTGGAGAAGAGATGACTGAGAAGGGATATGATCGAAGTTTATAAAATCATGAGTGGTGTGGAACACGTAAATAGGAGCGGTTATTTACCCACTGTAAGAACAAGGGGACGCTCCATGAAATTAATTGGCAGCAGATTTTAAAAAATAAGATAAAGTATTTTTTTTACTCAGCGCACAATTAACTTGTGGAACTTACCACCAGAGAAAGTGGTCACAGCTGGTAGCGTAGCTAGTTTTAGAAAGGGATTGGATACATTCTTGGAGGATAGGTCCATTAATGGCTATTAGCCAAGTAGGTTTTGGGAATGTAAGCTCTTACTGTTGGGGGCTGAAACAACAGGGAATGGATTACCCACTGTGACCTGTCTGGTACTTCTCCCAAGAGAAAGAGTCTGGCCACTCTCGGAGACAGGATGTTGGGCTTCATGGACCATTGATCTGACCCCATAAGCACTACCTAAGGTCTTTTGTTCACTAAAATGGGTACTAAAAAGAACAGAATAAGAAATACTTATTCTATTCGAGAACAGGACAGGAAAGGCTTTAATTGTGGAATTTTAAAGTTGCTAGTTTAATTAGTAACTCTAAAAACACAGCAAAAATAACATGAAGTTTTAAAATATTTTGTACTCTTACCTAATTTTCTGACTTGATATTCTTCACCAGATTCTGATCCTGTTGTAGAAGCAGACTTGACTATCTGACGTCCACAGCTTTCATGATAAATAAATGAGAAAAGTACACGGTTAAGTTATTTCTCTTCTCTTGTCATTTCCAAGTACTGCATAATCTTTCCAGTTGTCATCACTTAAGGCTATTTCAAACAACACTTTAGGCCTGAGAGGGAAGCACACACACCATAGGTCAGAAATTGTCTAAAGATATTTGCCATTTTAGCAAAGCCTTTTAGACAACCCCAAATCCATGGGGGAAGCAAGCATGGACTGTACTCTGTGTGCTTCCCTCTTGGATCTAAATGTGATATCTGAAAGAGCCCTTAGATACCTGGAGCTGTACCACCTCATTATGATCTCAGATGTTAAATTGAGTTGAAACGGGTACGAATGGGTAAACTGAACTGACTTAGTATTGTTGAATACTAAATGGTATTCATTTACTGCCTGGTTGCTTGAGTTACTGTTACTGCATTTCCATGAATTCAAAAGAAAGGAGGCAGCAGGAGTATGGGTGCCTTTGGAAGTTCAAAGCGATTGCCTAAAATGTAGTAACCAAGCAACGGATGGTAAACTAGAAAGGGTGATTCAGTAATGGTAAATCAGAAAGTTGGTAACCAGATAGCAGTATTACCTGTAATGTTTGGTGTCCCAACCTGGTAATTGGTTACCTATTGGGCACCTTATCTGCTTGAAATTGTGGATATTAAAATAAGAAACCTCCAAGAAAACCCAGGTGCTGCAGGAAGTAGAGTCACTAATCCAACAGATAAATGAATCAGCATAGAGCTAGATTTTCAAACATGTATCTGCAGGGAATTATTCTTCTAGGGGCGTTAACATCAGTATCCTGCGAGCACTGCACTCCTCTCATTCCCTATGATGAGCTGGGTTGCCTTTAGTGTCTGAGGGAAAGCCCACACACGACCCTGAGGGACTTGCCTACCCCGTGGTCTTGTCTGAGAGGAGTGTCCCCTGCCAAGTTTGGAGTTCGCACCCCTTTCCCCCCCCATTCCCTTTCCTATTCATATCCCGTACCCGCGTAACAGTCCTCTCTGTTTGTTGACTAAAAGCAGACAAATTATTGCAAATTAGCCAGGAGACAGTTACCCCTCCCCTCCACATACAACATTCTATTGTAGATTTATGATATTCCTTTGTTTGCCTGAAATGTGATAATTTTCAAAAATTGAATATGTTCAATTTAAAAATTTAAGCAATGTTTTACATATCAGTGAGCAGATTCCTATGGATTTTGGTGAAAGTTAGTGGCATGCACAGGAGCTATATGGGGAGACATGACTGGAGCGTTGTCTATGGCAAGAATGATGCGATCTTGCACTATCTGGGATATAACAGGTGCTGGGTACACTCTAGATCTGGGTGAACATGGCCTCTTGAAAATTTTTACTATCTAGATCATCGCTCTATAATGCCCCACAGAAATCTTCTGACAATTTGAGTCTAAATAAAGAGTGTCCAGAACATACAGTACCCACAGGAGTGGAGGATCATTCTGATGTTTATAAGATCTGTTAAGGATGTTGCAATGCTGGAGAAGACACTGGTGCTGAAGGTACTATTACTCCTTCTATAGTGTGCATAGTTGGCATCACCTTGTGAGTGTGTCCCGGTACCAGAGAGATGTTTGGTGTCAGTGGTGTTGTCTTGTGAGATGGTCTCAGTGTCACCAAGATTGTTGATGCTGGTGGAGTTATTACGAGAGGCTTTTGTGACCCCTAAGAAAGTTGGTGTCAGTGGTGTTGTCTTGTTTGAGGGTCCTGGTACTGACGGTACCGCAGTCTTGTGAGATGGCTCCTTCTCTACTGGCACCACTGTCTTGTAAGAAGGTTCCCATTCTTTCAGTGTGGAATGTTTCTGTGCCAGCTCTGATACTGACAGTACCTTTGTCTTGTGAGTAGGGTCTGGTATGGCTCTTGGTACCCTGTGCTTGGCTTAGTACCAAGTCCTTCACCCACACCAGGTCATAAGAACATAAGAAGTGCCATACTGAGTCAGACCAATGTTCCATCAAGCCCAGCATCCTGTCCTCCGACAGTGGCCAATCTTGATTGCATGGGAGAAGAACCAACAGTCACAATGGGCAATCCATTCCCCGTTGTTCACTCCCAGCTCCCGACAGTAAGAAGTTCATCCCGTAAGCTACTTTGTTAATTGCCATTAATGGACCTACTGTCTAAGAACTTATCCAGTCCTTTTTTAGACCCAGCTCTACTACTGGCCTTGACAACGTCCTCTGGCAACAAATTCCTTATGTTAATTATGCTTTGAGTTAAAATGTACTTCCTTTTATTTGTTTTAAATCTGCCAGCAGCTAGTTTCATGGAGTGTCCCCTAGTTCTAGTACTATTTGAGAGGGTAAATAACTGTTCCCTATCTACTCCTTCCACACCACTCAAGTTTTTATAAACCTCTATTATGTCCACTTTCAAGTCTTCTCTAAGCTGAAGAGACCCAGCTTGTCAAGCCTCTCTTTGTACAGAAGCTGTTTCATATCCGTTATCATTCTTGTTGCCCTCCTCTGTACCTTTTCTTGTTCAGCTATGTCTTTTTTGAGATGGGGTGACCAGATGGGGTGACCAGAAGCGCACACAATATTCCACGTGCGGTCGTACCATCGATTTGTATAGAGGCATTACGACATCCTTAGTTTTAGGCCTTTTTTACACAGATGTCACCCACCCATGAACACCCATAAACACCCATCGGATGGGTGGGAGACCGTCTGTGTAAACGTCCAGGTGTGCGTTCTCGACCCACCCACCAACACCCATGGAGCAGCCAGGAAGGAGCCAGCATGCTCCGTGGGTGGAGATGGGTGGAGGTGGGAGGAGATGGGTGTTTAACACCCACCCATCCGTGTAAAAACCAAAACACCCACACCCATGGGAATGGGTCAGCCGAAACCAGAGAGAGATGGCTAGAGAGGCCACGCAGGTGCCCCCAAAGCAGACACGCCCACTGGGGGAGACGCCGGATGGGAGTCCTTAGAGGAAAACTGAAACGTAAGTGGTGCGCCGGCTCCCAAAATGGCCTGAAGGAAAGCAACAGACAAAACGAAGGGAGCCCGCGCCGCAACATGCGCGGGACGGGCCAGGGCAAGCTAAGGGACCCCGGGATGCCCAGAGAAGGTGGGCCCAGCCCAACAGCACAGGCCAGGAAGGAAAAAGACGCCTAATCACAGCACACATGTACTGTCACAGGGCCGAGGGCATACTGCAGTGCCTGCTCCGCCCACATCCCCCCAGCCCACCACAGCCACGGGGAAGGGAGTGCAACGGACAGTGAGGTAAGAGCGAGGGTACCCCAACAACCTGGGAAGGGAGGGGCGCACGCCAATACCAGAAACCATCCCAATGGAACACAGGGCGGGCAGCTGACAGCTAACTGTTACCACCCCCAGGAGAGCACCCATATACAGGAGCAATGCACCACCGGGGAGACGGCCGGGGAGGACCTCCGTGACAGTCAGATAACCCTGCCATGTCCCCCGGGGGGGGAGGGGAAGAGGAGACTGATCTCCTAACAGGAGCAAAAGGGGGATGCGGGACAGATGCTAACACCCATGCAATACTCCCAACAGGCGATGACCAGCTTCACTGTCACCACAGCTATCGGGAAGGCCCTAAGCCGCCAAGCTGGAAGGCTCCCCCACACGTGGTGCCCAAAAGGGGGAGCCCTAGTCGAGGCAGGAGACCCGGGACTTCATATGCATGTGGGGGGCCGAAAAGATCCAGCACGACCTGGTGCGCAGCTACAAGATCAGACAGGTCAATGAAGCCATCGCCCAGGAGATGCAGCGGCAGGCGTACAATAGGGATGTCACCCAGTGCGTGCAGCAGGCAAAGGACTTGAGGTCCGTATACAAGTATATCAAGGGCAACAATCTCAAGTCCGGCCGTGCCATGCACACAATGGAGTTCCATGATGAGCTGGACCAGTTCCTCTGCATAGATAGGGACATAGTTGCTTCCTGCATACACGGCACTGCCTTTGCCAGGGGCAGAAAGAGGGCGAGAACACCCCCCCATCCAACCCTCTGGAGCAGGGGGAGAATGCTGCCCTGGCGAGGCTAGCCAGAATGTGGGAGGGGACAGCCCCATAACACAGGGGTAGGAGGCGTCCCGGGAGACCGCTCACAGTAACATCACCCTCCGTGTGCACCCACAAAACCCACAGGGTGACAGGCCACAGGGACGGGGGGCGCACGCGGAGTGGACGGAGATGCGGGACGTCTCTCAAGACATGGAGGAATACGATCCAGGTAGGAGCACAACAATGGCGCTGGGGGTGGGGGGCACAGTGACCAGGGCACAAGTCGGGTGGCAAGGATCAACTGATGGATCACTATTCACATTACATCACAAGGGCGCCTGGTGTTTCACAAGGAGATGGTCACGAAGGAGGAGGTGGTCGAGGAGGAACCGGTGGCACTCCCGAGACCTAGCGATCAGGACATCATCAGGACAGGATGGTAGGCCAACATGGACAAGGGAAGGGTTGCGGGTGATGCTGGGGCGATGAAATAGCATACAGGGCACAGAGGTAGCCCCCCTAGTAATACACCCGCCATGCAAGACAGGGAAGTGCCGGGGGCCACCAAAGTAGGGGAATGGAACAACACGGGTCAACATTCCTCGACAGGCATGCATATATGGGGTCACAAGGGAGGCGGGACCATGAGAATGTTCACAATGGGGTGCTGGAACTAAACGGACATAGGAGAAGGTGCGCTCAAATGGAGCCACCACTGCGGTCTGACAGAGGATGGGAATACGGGGACCCCACCCTGCCGGTCTCCATCCACACAGGGACATACATGGAAGGGGGGCAGCCAGTCCCAGTGGCACAACAGGTGAACCACTAGGGTACAGGATATGGAAATGGCAAACAACGCAACCTATGGGGGTAACATGTCATCCACAGAAGAGCGACCTGGTCCTGCAAGGGGTGCTCCCACCGGCAGCACTAAGAGGAATCGGGAGACGCGGGCCAGGAACCGGAGGTGGAGAGAGGACCTGGGGAGGAACTGCTGGAGGAAACCAGAAGGTTAGCTAGGTGCACACTGGGGAGCTTGCCCTCACCAGGGACGTGCAAAGAGAGGAGGGGGATCGGAACTGGGAAATATTGGCAGCAATGCTCAACCGGTCCTGCACCGAACACCTGTGGGACAGGTGCCAGACTGCCACCCCTCACAGCGAGATGCGCCTCGACAGGGCCGAGAAGGTGAGGACCCATGGCACGCTGGAGGGGACAGCCGCACGGGGCCTGGACCTCATGGGGGAGGCACTGGAGGCCCTGCGGCGGAAACCCTAGTGCGACATGGGTCCTCCTGGCATGGATGGAGGGATGGCAGCCGACTATCACCAGGGCATCCTTCCACTGGTAGAGGTGCCCCCTCCCCAGCACTTCGGCCAACCCTGGTTTCCCCAGCCGCACCTCTTCCCTGGTCTGATGCGCAGCCTCCCCCCCCCCCAAACAACAGCCTGTGGGGCCACCCTTCCAGCCTGCATCTATCCCAGTTCCTCAAAAGCTGCCTCCGAGACCCCTCCTCCAGGAACCACGGCCTCCTTCAAACATCTCGGAACCCCCAGGTAACCAACCGTCCATGCCGGCTGCCCCACCAGCTCAGGTAAGCCAGCTCACATATCTGTTGCTAAAGGGAGTGGCAGCCGCAGCACAAACTGCAGAGGGATGGGCAGAGGGGATGCAGTCTGGGCATCCTTGGAACCCTCAGAGGGCTACAATCAGGGCTGTGTTGATGGGGTAAAGTCACAGTTACATTTGTAACGCTCACCGTATGTTCCATTATCGCAGGGTTCATTACATCAGCTTGGAGTGGAGCGGCCGGTGGACGACGGAGAGCCTGGACTGTCAGGCCGCCGCTCGCAGTGGACGGTGGCAGCAAAAGCCCACAGGGGGTCGAGCCCCGGTGGTGTGCCGAAGCGGGTACACGGAAGGCTCCGAAAAAACTGAACCCAACCCCTTGTAAATATTCCCAAATAAAGAAAATGTTTACTTTACCTCCATGTCTATCTTTATTTATTTAAATAAATAAAATAAAATAAAATAAAATAAATGTATGTTAAGGGGGCTGCATACATAAGGGATTACGAGTGGACATAAGGGATCGTGCCAAGCGCAATACAAGTGTGGGATCTATACCACTCCTGCCTGCCAGAAGGCGGCAGGGAGGCGACAAACGACCCATTAAAGTGTTCAGGCCTGCACAGTGATAACAGAGATGCACTGCCCATGCTAACCACCAGTCAGCGACAGCCGCAAGCCATACATGTGGCTAATGCCATGGCTGGCAGCAATTATGTGACCCCGCTCCATGGGACACAGCTCATACAGGCCCGGGGAACCCCTAGTACCAAACCAATATGACACATAGAGTATGCAGTCAGTTCATATCTGTGTTTATTTGTTAGGGTTACACAGGCCCTGGAGGGGGGGGCGGGGGGGCATTCAGATGCACGGGTTAGTTGTCTGCCTTCCGGGCAACAACGCGCCTACAGAGAGCGTCCCTGTTTTCCTCCGAGATCCGTCAGAAAGCCCCACCCTGGAGATGTTGGTGTAGGGGCACAGGGCTCGCTCTGTGCACCGGTGGGGGGTTGTCAAGGACAGCTCCGCCGGTCTCGCAGATATTTTTATTTTATTTAATTTATTTATTTATTTATTTAAAACTTATATCTCACCCCTCCTGCCCATATTATGCAGTACGCAGGCCGCCAGGACGAGGATGGGCATGTGCGCCAGACTGAACTGGCTTCTGTTCATCAGCAGGCGCCAGCGCTTCTTTAGCTGGCCGAATGTCTGCTCCACCATGCTCCGAGCGGACGATAGGCACTCATTGAAGAGCCGATGCTCAGGGGTGCGAGCAATGGGATAGGCCCTCATGACCCACGGGCTTAGCGGGCAAGCAGGGTTCCCAAACACCACGGGAGCCATGGGAACACCCTCGATCACCCAGTAAAGGTTGGGGGCTATCTCACCATCAAACATCTGGGCATAGAAGGGTGACACCCGAAAGATGCACGCATCATGGCTCTGCCATGACTGGCTGGTGTACACATCGGTGAACAGGCACCTGTGATCCACAACGGCCTGCAGATTTATGGAGAACGCCTGCTTCCGGTGCAGATAGTCAGTCTTGGTGGTGGTGATGGGGCGGATGATAGGGATGTGGGTGCTGTCAATCGTACCAATACAATCGGGGAAGCCCATGTCCTCAAAGCCGCAGATCACCACTTCGGGATCTCGGAGTAGCAGCTCCACTATCAGGTCACACATGTCGTGGAGCGCCCTGTTAATGGTAGCTGTGCCCACTCCGAACTGCTCCCCAACACTCTGACATGAATCGGGGGTGCCCAGTCTCCACACTGCCATGGCCAATCGCATCCCTGGTGGCAGCAGATTTATTTATTTATTTATTTAATTGCACTTGTATGCCGCCCCCGCATGCCTACGGCATCTCGGGGCAGCTTCCAACACAGAATAAAACAACTTATAATAATATAAAACCACATTACAATCTATAAAATTCAGATATTATTATTAAATCAAATTTAAAACACCCCGCACACCAGATTTTAACCCACCCTCTCCTCCTGGTCTCCGAAGGCCTGGGAGAACAGCCATGTCTTACAGGCCCGACGGAAGGCCATCAGACTCGGGGCCAGCCATACTTCCTCTGAGAGGGAGTTCCACAACCGTGGCCCAGCCACAGAGAATGCCCTCTCCATTGTAGCCTCTCGCTTTACGCGGGGGACCTCCAGGAAGGCGCCCCCAGTGAACCGAAGGGGCCGTCCTGAGTCGCAGAGGGCAAGGCGGTCCCTGAGGTATCCAGGTCTAAGGTCGTACAGGGCCTTATAGATCAAAATCAATACCTTGAATCTGGCTTGGCACATTACCGGCAGCCAGCGCAGTGCATGGAACACCGGTGTTATGTGCTCTCGTTGGCCCATCCCTGTTAGGAGATGGGCCGCTGCATTCTGCACTAGCTGCAACCTCCAGGCCAGCATCAAGAGAAGTCCCACGTAGAGCGCGTTATAGTAGTCAAGCCTCAAGGTGATGAAGGCATGGATCAAAGTGGCCAGGTCGGGTCTGGAGATGTACGGGCGCAGCCTCCGCACCAGATAAAGCTGGTGGAAAGCCGCCTTCACCACCACATCCACCTGCTGATCTAGATGGAGGCCCGCATCCGACAACACCCCCAGACTCTGAACCTGCTGGGCCATGGAGGGGCGCACTCCTTCCACAAGAGGGGGCAACACCTCCCCCGCTCGGCCTACCAGCATCACCTCCGTCTTATCGGGATTGAGCTTCAGTCTGCTCTGCCATAACCAACTCGCCACGACCTCCAAACACTGAGATAGCATGGAGACAGCAGGGCCTGGTTCAGCTGAGAAAGAGAGGTAAAGCTGGGTATCATCACCATATTGGTGGCAACGTACACCAAACCCTCTCACGATCTCCCCCAAGGGCTGCATATATACATTAAACAACAAAGGAGACAGGATTGAACTTTGCGGAATGCCACAGTCCAGGGCCCGGGGGCTAGATGTTTCTGCTCCCAAGACAACCCACTGGGTCCTCCCCGAGGGGAATGACTGGAACCAAGTCATGAACTTTGCGGAACACCACAGTCCAGGGCCCAGGGTGTGTGCGCGCGAGAGATGTTTCTGTTCCCAGGAAAACCCGCTGGGTCTTCCCCGAGAGGAATAAGTGGAACCAACCAAGGGTGGTCCCATCCAGACCCCAGGTCAAGCAACTGTCTCAACAGCTCTACGTGGGGCTTCTCTTGTTTCTGGTTTGGAAGCTGCAGCTAGTGCAGAATGTGGCAGCCCGTCTCCTGACGGGGACAGGGTGGCGCGAGCACATAACACTGGTGCTCCGCGCTCTGCACTGGCTGCCTATAGCATACCGAGCCAGATTCAAGGTGTTAGTATTGATTTACAAAGCCCCGCACGGTCTGGGCCCCTCATATCTTGGGGACTGCCTCGCCCTCTGTGCCTCAGAGCAATCCCTTCGGTCCACCGGGGGCGTCTTTCTGGAGGTCCCCTGTGTAAGACGGGGGGCCCACAATGGGGAGGGCGTTCTCGGTGGCCAGGCCGTAGTTGTAGAACTCCCTCCCGGAGGAGGCTCGCCTGGCCCCAGGCCTGTTGGCCTTTCGACGTATTTGTAAGACTTGGCTGTTTGCACAGGCCTTCGGAAGGGGGGGGGGGGAGTAATTTCTGTGGGGAGTGTTTTAAATTTATTTTAATTAAGATGTTGTAGACTTTTTATGTTAAAAAATTGTTTTATATTATGTTGGAAGCTGCCCCGAGATGCCGTAGGCTTGGGGGGGTGGCATATAAATAAATAAATAAATAAATAAACAAATAAATAAACAAGCAGCTGTCCATGGTCCACTGTATCAAGCACGGCTGAGAGATCTAGCAGGACCAGTAATGTCGAACGTCCTGCGTCCATCTCCCGGCGGAGAGCGTCCACCAAAGCCACCAGCGCCATACCATGGTCGGGCCGAAACCCTGATTGAAACGGGTCAAGAAAACCAATGCTGTCTAGGTGAGCCTGGAGCTGCAGGACCACTGCCTGTTCAATAACCTTCCCTAAAAAGGGAAGGTTAGAGAC
>QEPC01009171.1:2638647-2649256 GCA_003113815.1 Sphenodon punctatus | reverse complement strand
AATTTATTTTAATTTATTTCATTGGTTTCAATGGGGACACAGCGCCCCATTGAAACCAATGCAATAAATCCGGTACCGGTATACCGGATTTAAACCGGGAATCCGGTTTTCGGGAAACCGGTAACCGGTAAATCCGGTAACCGGTATTGGGCCCGGGGTCCCACCCCTAGTAATTTGTAACCTGTCACTAAAATCTGCCACTGTATCCGAGGACTGGAGGATAGCAAATGTAACCCCAATATTTAAAAAGAGATCCACAGGCTATCCTGGAAACTACAGACCAGTACGCTTGACGTCTGTGTTGGGGAAAGTGGTGGAAAGCATAATTAAGGACAGAATTACAGGGCATGTTGACAAACATGGCTTAAAGGGGAAGAGTCAACATGGATTTAGTAAAGGTAAGTCATGCCTCATTAACCTGTTGGAATTCTTCGAGGGTGCAAATAAGCATGTCGACAAGGGAGACCCAGTAGATATAGTGTACCTGGATTTCCAGAAAGCATTTGATAAGGTCCCTTATGAGAGACACTTGAGAAAATTAAAAAGTCATAGGATATGAAGTAGTGTCTTACTATGGATCAGAACCTGGTTAAAAGATAGAAAGGAGAATTGGTCACCTACCTTCGGTGAATTCCTTTCTCCTCTCCTATCCGGATAATCCTCCTAACGGGGTAGCTTCCACTCTGACCGCCAGGAGGCAGATGACTCCAAACTTGCTACTGCACATGCGCGTCCCAGTTACCCGGCTGTTAGTTCCAGTCTGTCCCCAAGCCGAGGGCCGGAACCTTCGACCTCCAGATGGTATGGCTTGTCCAACGAAAACTAAAATAGAAAGTTAACGGACGTGCTACCCTCTCCGGGAAACCTGCCCTGTACATAACTCTCCCAACAGGGAATGAACTTCTCTAGTGCTACTCAACCACCTGAACAACAGCTACCCTGAAGTCTGTCCTCTATCCTCTCCCCCCATAAGTGCTGTTTGGCAGGGAGGGTTGAAGGATTATCCGGATAGCAGAGGAGAAAGGAATTCACCGAAGGCAGGTGACCAATTCTCCTTTCTCCCCCTGCTTCCGGCTAATCCTCCTAACGAGACATACCCAAGCAGAAAACCACTGGTTCTAAGGGTGGGAACAAACAGCACTGGGAGGATCCAGTACTGCTTGTAGCACCCTTCTACCAAAAGCCGCCTCCGCGGAGCTATACACGTCTAGCTTATAATGTTTAACAAATGTGTGTAGGGACGACCACGTAGCCGCCCTACAAATCTGCTCGTAGGAGGCTCTAGTCCTGAAGGCGTATGAGGTGGCCGCACTCCTAACCGAGTGAGCCCAGATCTGCAAGGGAGGCACCTTCCCTTTTGCCTTGTATGCCTCCACTATGGCCTGCTTGACCCACTTCGAGATTAATGTTTTGCAAGCTTTGGTTCTCTTATATCCCAACCTTATGTTGACAAACATGGCTGTGAATCTCCTAAAATCCTCTGTTCTTTTAAAATAAATTTTCACTGCTCTACGCACATCTAAAGTGTGCCATACTTTTTCCCTAGGATGTTTAGGTTTCAGACAAAATGATGGGAGAACTATTTCCTGAGCTCTGTGGAAAAGGGAGTTCACCTTTGGAATGAACGCCTGATCCAACCTCAACATGACTGAATTTTCCTGAAAAACACAAAATTTTTCCTCTACTGGGAGCGCCCCTAACTCTGAAATCCTCCTGGCCGATGTGACAGCCACTAGAAAAACTACCTTTATCGATAGAAAATAAAGTGAAACATGCCTCAAAGGCTCGAAGGGAGCTTTTGTAAGGGCTTTGAGGACCAGGTTCAGGCTCCATGAGGGACATCTGCGGACCACCGGTGGAGACAGAATCCTCGCCGTTCTCATAAATCTTTTAACATGTCTGTGAGAGGAGATGGGTCTATTGGATACAGTCCTAATAATGTCATCCAAAGCTGCTGCCTGCCTGGCTAGAGTCTTGGGTTTCAGTCCCTTATCCAATCCCTGCTGCAGAAATTCTAGGACTTCTGGGACTCCTGCCTTGCAGGGATCCTGTTTCTTCGCAATGGACCACTGCGCAAAGCTCTTCCACGTGTTCCTATATGATCGCTTGGAAGCCAGTCTTCTTGATAACTGTAACATTGAAAGAACCGCCTCTGAATATCCCCACTTGCTCAGCGCTCTGCGTTCAATCTCCAGACTGTCAGTTTTAGAACTTCCAGGTTATCGCAGAGTATACTACCCTGTGAGAGTAGGTCTGGAATTTGTGGTAAGGTTCGGAACTGCGATTGGCTTAGTTCTATCAGATCTGAGAATCACGGTCTCCTGGGCCACCATGGCGCAATCAGAATCACCTGCACCTTCTCTACGCAAATCTTCGCTACAGTTCTTTGGATCAGCGGAAAGGGAGGGAATGCGTAAAGGAGCCCTTGAGGCCATGGATGGTTCAGTGCATCGCATGCCACCGCCTGTTGGCAAAATGACTGAGACATAAACTTCGGAACCTGTGCATTTTGCTGGCTTGCAAACAAGTCCATTTGAAGGAGACCGAAGGTTTCCACTATCTCCCTGAAGATCGACTGGTTCAATGTCCATTCGTGTGGATCCAACGTCTGCTGACAGCCAGTCCACCTGGATATTGTCCTGACCTTTGATGTATAAGGCTTTTAGAGACAATAGGTGTCACTGGGCCCACGAGAAGAGTCTGACTGCCTCCCTTTGGAACGTCTTCGACCTGGAGCCTCCCTGGTTGTTTACGTAGGCTTTGGCCGTCATGTTGTCCGTGTAGACTAGGACATGTCTATTGGAGAGGGATGGAAGAAGTTTTACTAGAGCTAGACGAATCGCTCTGAGCTCCAGGAAATTGATTCCCTGAGCTATTTCTGTTGTGTTCCACAGGCCCTGGACCGACAGAGTGTTGGAATGAGCCCCCCAGCCCTTAAGACTGGCATCTGTTGTGACTACTGTTCTTGCCGGTACTGCCAACAGGGTTCCCGCTGCAAATGTCTCTGGTCTTGACCCCCAATACATTGAGCGTACGAGTTCTACGGAGATTTTGACCCACGAATTGCCCCCTAGCGTCAGCTCTCTGCATAGGCCGCAGCAGCTGTTGCAAGGGACTGATGTGGTAACGACCCCATTGCACCTGTTGGGTACATGACACCAGTAGACCTAGGAGTTGCGCCAGCACCTTCAGCCACAGCCGCCTCCAATGTCTCAGGAGTAGGATAAGCAACCGAACTTTCTGTTGTCTGGTTGGGGGGATTCGGGTGACTTCTAAGGTGGTATCTAGTATTACCTCCAGATATTCCAACCTGCAGGTTGGCTCGAAGTGACTCTTGTCGTTGTTTACAAAGAAACCATGACTGCGTAGGTAGTGGAGAGTCCTGTTCAGATCCTCCTGGGCTTGCGACTGGGACTGAGCCCTGATTAGTAGATCATCCAAACAGGGGTAAATGTGTATCCCCTCTTTCCTGAGATTCGCTACTAGCGCAACTAGAATCTTTGTAAATGTCCTCGGAGCTGAGGCCAAACCGAAAGGGAGGGTCCTGAACTGCCAATGTGAATTCTGGTACGCAAACCTGAGTACTTCCTGTGGGGAGGCCAGATTGGTACATGAAGATACGCCTCTCTCAGGTCGAGAGACACCAACCAGTCCCCTGTCCTCAGGCTCTGACAAATGGAAGAGAATGTTTCCATTTTGAACCTCTCTTTCCTGACTTGCCTGTTGAGAGATTTTAGGTCGAGAACCGCTCGCCATTTTCCCTGCTTCTTGGCTACCAGGAACATAATTGAGTAAAGGCCCTGATGGATGGATTTGGGGGGGAACTCTCTCTATGGCTCAAATTACCTCGAGCCTCTGGATTTCTCCTAGCATGGCCTGATGTGTGACCCAATTGTGGGAGATGAGAGGAATCTGCGCCTGGGGTTGCCCTGGAGCTCTATTGCGTACCCCTGCCCCACGCAGAAGAGTACCCAGGCATCTGACACCGAGACCTCCCACCTCCTGCAGAAAATTGTAGCCTGCCCCCCACTTCCCCCTCGTCCAAATAGTCATGAGTTTTGTTTGGCGAGGGATGCTGAGGAGGAGGGAGGCCTCGACCTCTGGTTCCCGAACCTTCCCAACCTCTGAACCCTGCTCCGAAAACTAAAGGAGGGGTTGTAGTCCCTGCTATTCAGGGGATAACAGCGTCTGGGGGCGTTCGAGGCTCCCCTGAACCTAAAAGATTGGCCTCGAAAAAATTTCTTCTTCTGCGCTACCTGCTGCAGGGTTTTTGCTTTGTCCTTTTCATTTGTGTCCTCCAGGACCTTATCTAGACATGTGTCAAGAAGCTTAAGCCCCTTATATGGTCCTGCCACCAAAAGGTTCTTTGCCGTGTTATTCCCCTGCCAGGACCTCAGCCACACTCTTCTCCTGGCCGCTATGGTGTTTGCCACTGAGCAAGCTGCCCACACCAAAGCATCCGTGGAGGAGTCTGCAATCAGGGCTGTAGCCAACAGAATGTGGGAGGTTAGCTTTTGGCCTCTCCGCTCCGAAGTTTCTGGGGCCTGAGCTTCCTGCATCCAAGCCAGCACAGCTCTGGCTGCGTAAGATGTTACAATATTGATTCTTAGAGTGGCAGCGGAAGAATCTAGGGATCTTCTAAGGGCAGAATTGAGAGCCCTATCTGTTTCCCTCAGTGGGAAACACAGTCTGCCTTGTCAGAGAGGCAGCTGCTGCATCCACCTTTGGGATTCTAAAGAGAGGTGCCTTCCTTCTTGAAAATGTATACAGGGCATCCTGGGTCTTATTCATCTTATAGGTTTTGTTTGGATGTTTCCACTCCTCCAAAAATAGAGGTTACTTACCAGTAACTCTGTTCTTCGAGAGAGCTCCACATATTCTCACTCTTGGGATTCACTTCCTGCTTTGCAGGCACCGGAAAACCTCTCATCAGCAGTATCCAGGCAGAATATGCCTGGAAAAGACTAGAACATGGTGAGGGCTCCGCCCCTCCATCCCCCTCCCATCCTGAGAAAAGCGTGGGCCTGCAACACAAAGGATGGTTAGCATAAAGAGGGGGAGGAGCCCTCACCGCCTCAGTTCCTTCCAACCCAGTCCGGAAGACCCCAGCAATGTCCATTCGAGACTGAGGGGAAGGAGGGCGGGATGTGAGAATACGCGGAGCTCTCTCGTAGAACAGAGTTATTGGTAAGTAAACTCTATTTCTTCTTCGAGGATCTCCGCGATTCTCACTCTTAGGAGAGTGATAAGCAGTTTTACCACCATCTACCTCAAGGAGGAGGGAGTCGAGGATGTCCGTCCAATAATGAATAGAGCACTGCTTTCCCCACTTGGGAGTCTGATCTGGCTGCAAGATCTAAAGAGTAGTGCTTAGTAAAGGTATGGACTGATGCCCATGTGGCAGCTTTACGTATGTCCGATAAATGTATCCCATTAAATTTGCAAGAGATGAAACCGTAGCTCGAGTCGAATGCGCTCTCAACCCCAAAGGCGGGACCTTGTCCGCTAAAGCATAACTTTTTTGTATGCATAGGGTAATCCACTTGGAGATTCTTTGAGAGGAGATCTTGACTCTGATTCTCTGACCCCCATATGAGATAAACAGAGAGTCACATGCTCTAATGCTCTTAGTTCGTTCAATGTAGAAGGCCAGTGCTCTTTTGACATCCAGAGTGTGGAGCATCCGCTCCGCGAATTAAACATGAGGTTTAGGGGAAAAAACTGGCAATGAGATCGTTTGGTTTAGGTGAAAAGTAGATACTACCTTGGGAAGAAACGAGGGATCAACTGTCAGGTCAACTTTATCCCTTTGGAACAGAATATAAGGTGGCAAAGCTCTAAGAGCGGTCAGTTCACTCACCCTTCGTGCTGAAGTGATTGCCACTAAGAACGTAGTCTTAATAGTTAAGTCCTTCAAGCTACATGAAGCTAAAGGTTCGAAGGGGGGAGACATCAGTTTTGACATTAGGTTCAAGTCCCACTGAGGTGCAGGCTGAGATCTCTGTGGAAAAGTGTTTACCAGTCGCTTCCAAAAAGACTGAATCAAACAGTGGGAGAATAACGTTTCGCTGCCATCTGGCTGCAAGCGTGATGATAGAGCCGCCAGGTGCACCTTTATAGATGTAATCGATAAATGTGATTTTTGTAGGGCTAGAAGATAGAGGAAAACATGATTCATGTTCAGAGAGTGGAAGGAGACAGAACGCGATTCGCACCACTCAGAAAAATGCTTCCACTTCATTTCATAGCACCTACGAGTAGAGAGCCTCCGAGAATTCAGCAATATCTCTGAAACCTCAGGGGGTGCATTCCTCATTGGGGCACGATCAACCATGTGGAGAGGTGAAGCATCTGCAAATCATGGTGCAGGATTCTCCCCTGATCCCAAGACAGAAGATCATGTGTGAGTGGGAGGGTCTTGATTTGTGATGCCATCCCTTGCAAGGTTTGGAACCAGGTTTGGTGGGGCCAAAAGGGGGCAATCAGAATTAGGTGAGCCTTGTCTGTCCTGATTTTGCATAGGACTCTGTGGAGGAGGGGAATCGGTGGAAAGGCATAGAGGAAGTTCCTGTGCCAGGATATTGCAAAGACGTCCAATATCGATCCTGGTACTACTCCTGCTCGACTGCAGAATTCTGGGAGCTTCGTGTTCTCTTGTGAGGCGAACAGATCTATCCTTGGCGTTCCCCATTCCTGAAAAATGTCCAGAAGAACATCGTCTTTCAGTGACCATTCGTGCTGGTCCGCTGTCTTGCGGTTGAGGAAGTCTGCTACTGAGTTGTCTTGGCCTGCCAAATGAATAGCTTGGGCATGTATGTCGTGTTCTATGCACTAATGCCAGATGGTCTCTGCTTCTTTGGAGAGACATGTGGACCGTGCTCCGCCTTGTTTGTTTATGTACCACATGGCTGTGGTATTGTCTGTTACAATTTGAATGTTCTTTCCCCTGATGTGGGGGTAGTAGGGCTTTCAGAGCCCAGCGTATCGCCCGAAGTTCTAACATGTTGATGTGAAGGCGTGCTTCTTCCGGGGACCACAGTCCATGCACTTGAATGCTTCCCATGTGAGCACCCCAGCCGGTTAGAGATGCGTCCGAGGTCACTGAAGCACGGGTGTTTGGAGGATCGAACGGTACCCCTTTTAAGACTTGGTTTGCGTCTGTCCACCACTGGAGGTTCCCTAGAAGTCCGTTTGTTATAGATAGCTTCATGTTGAGGGAGTGGAGGGCAGGGGTGTAGTTGCGCGCAAGCCATTGCTGAAGCGGTCTTATGTGCAGGCGCGCATATGGTGTCACCATCGTGGTGGATGCCATCAGTCCTTGTAGGTGGAGAAAGAATCAAACTGACTTGGTAGGATGGGTTTGAAGAACATCTAGAGCCCGGCGTACGGCGAGGAGTCTCTCTGTAGGCAGATATGCTTTCGCCTGGCGGATGTCTAGGATCGCCCCTATGAATGGCAGGTGTTGGGACGGTTGCAGGTGTGATTTGGCTAAGTTGATGACAAAGCCTAGGTCCCTGAGCAGGGACATTGTTAACTCCAGATGTTGTTGGAGTTCTTGTTGTGATGTCGCTGCAATCAGCCAATCGTCCAGGTATGGGAAGATTCTGACCCTTTGCTGTCGGAGATGGGCAGCGACCACTGCGACACATTTGCTGGGCGCCCTGTGGCTGATGGTATTGAAATGAGGTCTGTTGCTGCAAACGTTTCCCAGCCTGATAATTGTATGGTTGGTAAGTGAGCCTTCTTGGAGAGAAAGTATAGGCACCGGGGGCAGGGTTTCTTTCGTATAGCACGTATGACCCCTGTAGATCTTGCTGTTTGGTTCATTTCTTTAATTTTTTTCAGGGTGTCATCGGTTGATGCGGAGAAAAGTCCTTCGCAATCAAATGGTAAGTCCTCTATTTTCGTTTTATTTTCCTGCGTTAGGGCCACAGAACGGAGCCAAGCATGCCTTCGAAGAGCGATAGCAGATGCCATCCCTCTGGCATTGGCATCAGCCATGTGCATATCTGCAGTCAGTTGGAATTGGGCCATCTGCATGCCTTCCTTCTGAAGTGCTGCCATCTGGCTGGGGTCTGTAGTGCTGCTAAGCCTCGACCACAGCCAATGTTGGTAGCCGCACATGGCTGATGTGTAATTGGCAATCCTAAATGACAGAGAGTTTGAGGAAAACATCTTTCTGCCCAGAACGTCTAATCTCCTTCCCTCCCTGTCAGCTGGGGACGTTTGTACCCCTCCCGCTCTGGACTTTACTAATGCAGTGGCAATAACTAGGGAGTTGGGGGGGGATGTTTGTGGAAGATCTGGGCCCCTTCTTTGGGTACAGCATACAGGGAGTCTGCTAGCTTATTGGTGGGTGATACAGAGGCAGGTTTCCCCCATATGGCCGAGGCCGGTTCCAGCAGCTGTTCTAGAAGCGGTAGCATTATATGCCCTGATTCCCCTGCCCCTAAAATTCCAAAAATGGGTCCTGTCTGTGATTTTTTAACTACCCTCATGGGGAGTTTAGGAAGGGAAGATGTCATCCTCCTAAGCATTGCCTGAAAGGCCTTCGGTCCTCTGTAGCCAGGGATATATTGGGGTCCAAGATGGTATCTGGAGGGGGCGGGGATATGGTCTCATCCTCCTCAAGAGATGATGATGATGAAGATGACAGATGCCAATCTCCCTGGGGAAGTTATCCCAACTGGTGGCGGTACTGACGGTACCGCCTCCTCTCTGAGACTCCCCAGTAGCGAGATTAGGAGCTGCGTGGCCCCCGAGGGTGCTAACCTTTCTTGCGGTTGCATCACCGCTCTTCCCGGTGCTGGAACATGGATCCCAGCGTCGATGGTACCAACGTCCAGGGGCGCCTGCACCGAGCCTGTCTCCGATGGTGGAGGCTGAGACACCATCGCTGTTGGCACCGCCCTCGGTGGAGCCAGCGGTACGTAGGGCTGCTCCCGTCCCGATCGTGCCAGGTAATCGAAGTCTGGTCTCGCCCTGTAGGGTGATGGGTTTCGGGACCGGTATCGGTAGCCTTGGGCATTGGCATAGTCCTGATATCTGTCCCTTGGCGAGCAGCAGGAGCATGTCAAGTGGAATCTGCGCTCCCTATGGTACCTGAGCGGGGTCCCACGTTCATCCCGGTACCGCGGGGATCGGGACCGTGAGCGGTAGTGCCTAAATGACTGGGAGCGGGAGTCTCTCTGCACCGCTGATAGCGTGAGCAGCAGGGGCAGGACCGGCTGCGCCAGTGGAGTCGTCGGTTGCAGGGGCTGCGTCTGTGCCATCACCCCCGTCGGTCCCGACGATGGTGCTGTCAGTTGCAGGGGTTGTGGTGTTGCAGCCGTTGGTCCCAACGGTGACACCTCCTGTCTTTGGGGCACCACAGGCTCCCCTGTTCCGGGCCGCTCCGTTGCCTCTCTTGAGGAGCTTTTCTTTTTCTTTTTGTCCCCACTTTTAGAACCTCGCTCCAGGGAGCGGGTCGAGCTGTGCGCGCGGGGCACATCAGTACCGCCTTCCACGGAGCGGGCGGTACCGGAAGTATGGGAACGGTCCTTAGGCGGAGATGGTACCGCTGGTGCCGGTTCCATCGGAGTCCTCTGCGCCGTCTCCATCGCCGGTGCTGTGGAGTACTGGGCGGGGAGCCTGAGAGGCCCCTCTTCTCTGCCCTCCAATGCCCTTTTTGTCAACAGGTCCTGCAGGCGGAGAGCCCTGGCCCTTTTGGCTCTGTTAGAGAGTACAGAGCAGGCTCTGCAAGTCTGCGTATTATGACCCTCTCTCAAGCAGGCTAAGCAGCGAGCATGTTGGTTGCTGTCTGATAAAGTGGCGGAACACGAACTACATTGTTTGAAGCCCGGCTGTTTGGGCATTCCCGCTCGCCCCGAGGGGTGGACAAGCCCGGGGAACTTCCCCGAGGGCTAGGGCAGCACTCTGTACTCACAGAAGTCTTCGTTATTTTTCTTCTTTCTTTTCTTTCTTTTTTTTTTTTAAACTGATTAACGCTGAATAGTGCTGAGAGGTCTTCCAACGCCATGCGGTTGGAAGGAACTGAGGCGGTGAGGCCTCCTCCCCCTATTTATTCTAACCATTCCTCGTGATGCGGGCCCGTGCTTTTCTCAGGATGGGAGGGGGATGGAGGGGCGGAGCCCTCACCATGTTCTAGTCTGTTCCAGGCATATTCTGCCTAGATACTGCTGACGAGAGGTTTTCTGGTGCCTGCAAAGCAGGAAGTGAATCCCAAGAGTGAGAATCGCGGAGATCCTCGAAGAAGAACCAGCCTTCCAAAAGCCTTGTCCAAAGGGAGTCCCGGGTCCCTCGCATGCACAGAGGGGATGTAGTCTCTGTGGTCCTCCTCTTGGGAGTCAGAGGAGTCCCTCTTAACAGACCTCTCCTTTAGTTGTAAGGTCTTCACTATTTAGCCCATCAGCTCCCCCTATGGGCAGGGCCCCGAGGGATCCGCGGGTCTGCGAATCGCAGATTTCCCGCGGAATTCCCCTCCCCCCGCGGAATCTCCTGCCCCGCTTACCCCAGCGCAGAATTTCCAGCCTGCGCTGCGGGGACGCGGGGCAGGAGATTCTACGGGGGAAGGGGAATGAACAAACCCTCGGGGCTTCCCCTCCCCAGC
>QEPC01009171.1:2617990-2636012 GCA_003113815.1 Sphenodon punctatus | reverse complement strand
GGCTGCGTCGCCCTGAGAGCCCCGTCGGGAGGGGCCAGGAAGTACGAGCAGGAAAAGAGCACGCTGGACGGAGCAGCTGCTGCTGCCATCCCTGGTAAGCAAATCCTTTGGGTTTTTTTGGGGGGGGGTGGGAGTCAAGCACGCCCCAGCAGCTGGGGAGGGCAAGCCCCGGCAGCTGGGGAGTGGAGGCCCTGAAGGTTTACCAGTGCGGGGGGAGGAGGAGGCAAACAAAGCCCCCCCCCGCATGGCAAATCGCGCCGAGGTGCAGAATTGGCCCCTGACTCCCGCGGAATTTTTAAAAAAATTCCGCGGAAGAATCGGGGCCCTGCCTATGGGCGAGAGGGAATTGCCTGTCTTTTTCCAGTGGGTCACTCTGCTCTACGCACTCTCCTTCTTCAGATGCTGAGCCCCCCTCAGAGTCAGAGCCGGAGCTCGAACTAAGCTGGGTAGTCGCTTGTCCCCTCTCGCTCTGCTCCTGTGACACGTTCTCCTCAGAGGAATGGGAGGACTCCAGGAGGTGTGCAACTGCGCATCCTAGCTGGATCTTTCCCCAGGCTTTTCGCGCCCTTTTACTAACTGCACGGGAAGGCCCCTTGTGCGCCTTACTCCCAGGGGAAGGCCTTTTCCTCTTCCTTTTTAACCTGGAGCTCGCATAGTCTTTCTAGTGACTCCTGAATTTTTCCCATGGAATCAGACAGGGAGAATAGCGATACTACTTGCATGTCCTGAGTAGGAGCAGCTGACTCCGGTTCGGTCTCCATGGGGTTGGGGCTTAAACCGGCTCTCGGGCCACTGCCGGTTTGAACAGACTACCAGGTGCGCTGGTTCTGATCAAAGGTGGAGGGAATGCTGGCACGGGACGGGAGATTCTTCCTTCTCTCTCTCTTTTTTTCCCTTTTTTTCCCCTCGCGGTGCAGCTTCCCCTGCTCCCAGGCGCTTTGCAAGGAAGCTGGCCGAGGCTTTCCTCACGGTTCCCAAGACCGCGTCTGAGAAACCCGTTGCCCCTTTGGCCCCGCTTTCCCCGATCTCTACGCTCCGTGGCAGACCTTTCCAATGAGCATTCTGATGGTCCCGAGGCAGAAGACGGACTGGAGCTAACAGCCGGGTAGCTGGGACGCGCAGTACTATAACTGAGTTTAAAAGAGGTTTGGACAAGTTTCTGGAAAATAGGTCCATTAGCAGCTATTAGCCAGACAGGATCAGGGAACATGACGGGAGCTGGGGGAAAACAACAGGAAATGGATCCCCCATTGTGACCTGTTGGATGCTTCCCCCAAGCCACCGTGATTGGCCACTGTCAGAGACAGGATGCTGGGCTAGATGGACCACTGGTCTGACCCAGTATGGCACTTCTTATGTTCTTAAGCAGATGGTTGGACTAGATCTCTGAGGTTATTCCAACTTGATGATTCTAGCAGTAGACAGCATGTGTGAAGTCACCGAGGCATCCTCTAAAGGAATGATGGCTAGGGGTGGGAATTTCATTTCCCCCGGTATCCGAAACTGCCGGTATTTTGCTGTACCGGCAGTTTCGGATTAACGCGGTAATCTGGGGTACCGGTACCGGTTCCCCGTGCCGGATTTTTTTTACACTGCGGCCATTGAAATGAATGGCTGCAATGTAAAAAAAACCACAACCCCCCCACTCACATTCCCTCCCCCATCAAGGCTGCGCAGGTGGAAGGGGGGACACCCCCCCACCCACCCTGCCCAGCCTGGATTTAAACAGGGTTTTTTTACCTGAAGTCCAGCTCCTAGTGTGGGCTCCGGGCTGCCCCCACATCGGTGTCGGCGACCCAGAGCCCGCACCAGCAGCAGCCAGGGTGATCCCTGGGGTGGGGGGTGGTTTAACACCCCCCCCACCCCAGGGATCGCCCTACCCCCCCCACCCAGATCGCCTTACTTGTCCTCCAGGTGGTGGTGGCGGCAATAGCACGGCGTAGGTCCAGGTGGCTTCAGCGCTAGTGGCTGGCTTCCCTTCAGCCCTTCACTAGGCCTTCCAGGGAACTTCCGGGTTTCCCTGGAAGACCTAGTGATGGGCTGAAGGGAAGCCAGCCACTAGCGCTGAAGCCGCCCGGACCCGCGCCGTGCTGCCGCCGCCGCCACCCAGAGGACAAGTAAGGCGATCTGGGTGGGGGGGTAGGGCGATCCCTGGGGTGGAGGGGTGTTAAACCACCCCCCACCCCAGATATCGCGTAGTACCTGCTGGTGCGGGCTCTGGGTCGCCGCTGCCGGTGCGGCAGCGGCCTAGAGCCCACACTAGCAGCCGGACTTTGGAATAAAATAAAATAAATCCAGGATGGGCAGGAGGTGACCCCCCTTCCACCCGTGCAGCCTGGGAGGGGGAGGGGGGAGGTATGGGGTTTTTTTTCCATTGATTTCAATGGGGACAGTTCCCCATTGAAATCAATGGGGGGGGAAATGGTACCGGTATACCGGTTTTAATCTGGTAAACCGGGTTTTTGTAAACCGGTAACCAGTTTTTTGCCCCAAGTCCCACCCCTAAATTGGCTACAAGAAAGTAACATGTCCTTCTTCTTGGTATATTAGCAAGTAGTGCCTTTGTACTGTTGAAGGAGGGGAACAGAGACTAACACTGCCCTGTAAAACTGAACATCAGACCTAGAGTACTGGTACTTAATTACTTTTCACAGTAATTTTCAAGATTTAAGACAAGACATCACTTTTTGGGCCAAATAGTAGATTTACATAAAATTTGTGATTTTATGTAAAATCACATAATGTTAGTAAAGAGCTAGAAGGCAGGATGGGTGCAGTGAAAGAGGCAGGGAAAAAGGGAATGGAGGGGGAAGGAGGCTAGTAGGTGCAGAACTGGAGGGTAAAGAAGCGGAGTGGGACAAAAGGGAGTTTGTGTGCCATTAATAGGATCTATTGCTGCAAATGGAGTAGACGAAGAACATGCAAGCTATGCAATAATAAATACTTCCACAGCAATAAGCTTGTCTTAACATTTCCAACATCTCAGAATTTAGTTTTCAAATGCAAGTGCTTTCAGTGTTCTTATGGGTTTCAGAGTGAGGGAGTGGGGCATCCATGAATTAGGGAAAGGTCTTTCAGAGTCAGAATAGGTGCTTCTTTGGGTGAGGGTAGATACAAATTTAGCTCAAAGATATAGAATTGTAGGGTTGGAAGGAACCTCAGGTGTCATCTACTTCAAAATCCACTGCCAACCACTTCCCATCCAAGGCTACCTCTGCTGCATTTATAGGAAAATAGGAGCCAGAAGAAGAGGACAAAAGGTTGCAAGAATATATAGGGGGACATATTTGGGGGCAGGAGGAAATGTGGCTGATGCACCAGCAACGAAAGGAAGGAAGCGGGGTTTATTTTACCTTCTACATGAGGGCACATTTCAACTTAGCTACACCTCTTAGTAGGCCACTTTTTAAGAATATCAATTTTTAATAATAAAGTTGCTAATACCTAATGGCTCAATGCATTTTTTCCACTGCCCATTTTTGGACCTCTTTTTAAGTTAGACTTCCAGTACAATAGTATTATTTTCAACAGTCTTGCACTAAAAACCTGAGCTTCTCCTACCCACCCCAGCACTTGTTTTGCAGTTCTCACAGGGCATTCAAAAAAATGTTGATTAGGGCTGCAACTCGATTTTAAAAAATCTTAGTTGATTAATCTGTAGAATTTTAGTTGAATATTCAATTGATATTTGCATATGATTTACATAATTTGCATACATTTCCAAAAAGTGAAAAATTCACCAGAAATTGTTGCCAAATTGTTAGACATGTTTAATGAACATATTAAAGTGCTTAATGAAAAAGCAGAATAACTGAAAAACATTTAACATTAAAGATCAGAAAAAGTGAAAACAAAACCAAAAAATGCCCTTCCTTCTTTGGGTTCTAGAGTGGAACTTCTGCTGTGTAATTCTGCAACAGAGATTTTAGGCGTAACAGTTTGCGGTTATTTGCACAGTCCAGTGATGTGCACAGCTTGTTTAACAACAATTCCTGCAGCGCTGAAAACCCTTTCCACCAGATTAGAGAATCTTCAAAGTCACCATCCAGCTCTGGCATACTCCGGTAGACTTGAATCTCACTCTGCAGTGCGTTGTTGACAGGTGGAAGTTCAAGACTTGTACAAGGCCCGGTTGTTTCTTCAATTTCTTCCTCTCATTTTGTGTATATCACTACAACTTTCTCACTGGATTTCCCACTCCTCAGCCACCTCCTTGAACTCACTACTGCACTTCATGTATTTTAATTATGAAGTGGTTATGCCATAAGCTAATGCCAAATAAAGTTTACTTACACTACTGCACATGTCCACTGTGTGCCTATCCATTACCCTCTTAACCTGTAGTGTTGCATTTTGGAACTTCCATTCTCCATCTATCCAACGGACAGTAACCCCAAGGTAACTGATTAGCAATTGAAGTCCAAAAGTCACCAGTTAGACAAACAGCACCTGGCAACCTAATTTCCACAAATATCCTCTCCCCTCTGTGCTTCATACACTTGTCACATGTGCTTGGTTATAATTGTTCTTGAAGGAATCTCATATGTTTTAGAACTTAGAGCAGCACATAATACATCCCTCAATACATCCAGGGGGCTGGGCAGGGGATCCTGACAAGAATTGGCTGTAGCTGCACAAGCTGCCTAGGATCCCTTGCAGCTCTGTGACTCGACTCTCCTCCCTCCAGGTAAACTACCAGCATAAAGAGGAGCTGCCCTGAGGGCGGTGCCCTCTAGACGGCAGCTGAACAGCGCCGCCAAAAGACGAAGAGCCATTGGCGGGTCGTTCGCGGACGGAGGCAGCTATGAGTCTTTACATCTGGAGCTGCCCCTAGACAAGTGGCCCGGCTCCAGTAGGCACCGCGGACCGTGCACCGTGGCACTATATTTGTTTTGTGGGGATTTGTAATTGGGGGTGGTGGTGTAAAAATTGGTTAATGGGTTGGGTAGTTTGGGGTAGGTGGTGGTGTGGGGGTTAGTTAGGGGGGTTGAGAGTGTGCTGTTGGGGTGGTGGTGGGATTGTTGGCCTCCCCCTTGTGGCAAATGGGGGAGGGGGAGGTGTGGAGGGAAGTCCCTGGTGTGAGCGGGGACGTCCCTCGGGGGGGGGAGGGTTGGTTGCTGGTGACAGAGGTAGGCGGGGGGATTGGGGGGGTCCCTCTCATGGGCCTGTCGGGGTAGCTTATGGAGGGTGCGTGTCTAACGGGGTTCCACAGCCATTGGGGTTGTTACAGGCCGGGAGAGATATGGTCCAAGGGGGAGATGATATGTTCCATCTGTGAGAAGGGAGTGGTGCTTTGTGCCCGTTCCTCTCACAGCTCTCCACGCGAGTGGGTTGTGGGTCAAGATCTAGGAGACCCTTGGCCTTGGTTTGGTGCTGCTGAATGTGAGGTCGGTTGTCAATAAATCGTCTACCATCTGGGAGTTAATCCCGAAATGGGATGCCAACCTCGTGTGTATTACAGAGACCTGGCTGGACAATGAGTTGGGCCCTATCTTGGCCGACCTTGTTCCAGCTGGATTCTCTGTGTAGCATCAGCCTTGGCTGGAGGGACAGGGGGGGCAGTGTAGCTATTGTTGTTAAGAATGCATTGTCTTTTAGGAGGTATCCGGTGCAAGCTCCACCAGGTGTGGAGTGTCTCCATCTTGTGTTGGATTTGGCCAAGGACAGATATGGGGTGCTGCTGGTGTACCATGCACCCAACTGCCCGGCAGCATCCCTACATGCTCTTGCTGATCTGGTGTCAGACGTGATCCTCCGGACCCCTAGATTAGTGGTCCTGGGGGATTTTAATATCCACACTGACGCCGATCTTGGAGAAGCAAGGCATGAGTTCATGGCCTCCATGACAACCATGGACCTGTCCCAAGTCATCTGCGGCCCTACACATGAGGAGGGACACATGCTGGATTTGGTTGTTTGCAGCAGCCTTGAGGCGGGGGGTCAGTTAGTAGGTATTATGGGGGTGGAGCCTTTGTCATGGTCTGACCATTACCTCCTTAAGGCGTGCATCCTGGCGCATGTCAGCCCCCGACAGGGTGCAGGACCTATTAGATTGGTCTGCCCCCGGAGACTTATGGACCCAGATCGGTTCCAAAATTCTCTGGGGGATTTTCCACTTGACCTCGACACCCGCTCTGTCGATGATCTCGTAGCCTTCTGGAATGTCTTGTTGGCTGAGACCATTGACAGAGTGGCTCCTAGGCGTCCGTTGCCTTCCTGAGTCTCCTGCAGGTCTCCTTGGTTTACTGAGGGCCTGCGATGTTTGAAGTGAGAGAGTAGGTGGTTAGAGTGTTGGTGGCGCCGGACTCATGATGAGTACGATTGATTGCAGCATAAGAGCAGTTTAAAGACCTATGCTGTGGCGGTGCAAGCAGCAAAGAAGCAGTTCTTTGCTGCCCTCATAGCATCTGCAAAGTCATGTCCAGCTGAGCTTTTCCGGGTGGTGGAAAGGCTTGGTCAGTCCTGCCTGCCTCCACCGGGACCTGGAGCAATCCAGTGAATGCTGTGACCAGTTTATTGAGTACTTTGTAGATAAGATCGCTCACATCCACCACGACTTCAGTACCACAGCTACTGAAGAGGATCATCTTGGGGTTATGGAGGCACCGTCCTGTCCTGTTTTGTGAACAAGATCTGTTCCCGTCCTGGCTAGTGAAAGCCAGCCAGGAGACGTTATGGCCGTTGCTGGCTGGGGTGGTTAGTGCCTCCCTGTGGGAGGGCAGGGTGCTGGATTGCCTCAAAGAGGCTGTGGTTAGACCCCTGCTCAAGAAACCATCTCTTGACGCTGATGCTCCCGCCAGTTATCAGCCAGTCTCTAACCTTCCCTTTCTAGGGAAGGTTATTGAACGGGCTGTGGCACAGCAGCTCCAGGAACATTTAGACCACACCGGTTTCCTTGATCCCTCTCAGTCTAGTTTTCGGCCTGGTTATGGTACGGAGACTGCATTGGTGGCCTTGGTCAACGATCTCCATCTGGTATTGGACCAGAGTCGTCAGACCCTGTTGGCCCTGCTAGACCTTTCGGTTGCATTCTACACTGTCGACCATGAAGTGCTGGTGACCCGCCTGTGGGACTGTGCCGGGATTGGCGGGACGGTCTTGGACTGGTTTCGTTCATTCCTGGCCGGGAGAACTCACTGGGTGGTGTTGGGGGAGTGTACAGCTTCCCCCCCAGGACCTCACATGTGGAGTCCTGCAGGGTGCCATTCTGTCTCCCCTCTTGTTTAACATCTATAAGCAGCTGTTAGGGGAGATCGTGAGAGGGTTTCAGGACATGCAGTGTCATCAGTATGCTGACGACACTCAGCTCTACCTCTCTTTTTCTACCCACTCAGGTCACGCAGTCTTCTTATTTTCCCAGTGCCTGTCAGCTGTGGGGGCTTGGATGAGGTTGAGCCATCTGCNGTGGGGAGTGCATTTCGGCAGTTACATCTTGTCCCAGTGCCTGTGGGGGCTTGGATGAGGTTGAGCCATCTGCAATTGAATCCTGACAAGACGGAGGTGATGTTGGTGGGCGAGGGCTTGGGGGTAGTTGAATCTCCTCTTATTGGGGGGGTTCGCCCTGCCATGGTCTCTCAACTGTGGAGTCTGGGTGTGCTCCTCGATTCACAGTTCAGCTTGGAATCTCAGGTTGTGGCTGTGGCGGGGAGTGCATTTGGGCAGTTACATCTTGTCTGGCAGCTTCGGTCGTGTATCTCAGACTCCGACCTCGACACCGTCATCCATGCCTTCATCACCTCGAGGCTGGATTACTGCAACGCACTCTATGTGGGGCTGGCTGAGAAGCTGGTCTGGAGGCTGCAGCTGGTGCAGAATGCCGTGGCCCGTCTCCTTACGGGGGCGGGCTGCAGGGAGCACATGACACCAGTGCTCCGGGCTCTGTACTGGCTGCCTATAAAGCACTGGACCAGGTTCAAAGTGCTGATTTTAACCTTTAAAGCCCTTCATGGCCTGGGCCCTGCTTATCTACGGGACTGCCTCACTCCCCATGTGCCTGCGCGACCTTTGACATTATCCGTGGGATCCTTTTTGGAGGTTCCCTGGGCAAGATGGGTGGTCACCGATGTCAGATCTTTTTTGGTGGCCGCCCCTGTACTGTGGAATTCGCTCACGGAAGAGGCTCGGTTGGCCCCCGCTCTCCTGTTATTTTGACGTTTATGTAAGACTTGGCTGTTCCGCCAGGCCTTTGGTGAGGGGTAGGGATAGGGTGGATGGGGTTGGGGAGGAGGGAGTTTTTTTCCCTGCATATATGTGGAATTTTAAACTGTTTTAATTGTTTTTATATTTGTTGTTCGCCACCCCGGGCTGCCCTGTGGGCAGCAGGGGTGGGAGAATTTTTTTTATATAAATAAATATAAAATATAAAACCCTGGATCATCCATAATGCTAACTGGTCTTGAACTAGTTGCAATCCACATTAAAAATCTGGGTGGTTATTTGTTGCACCTTTGAAGGCTGCACATGTTTCTCAAGAGATGCATCCATTTTGGAATGTGTTAAACATGTCTAACAATTTGACAACAATTTTTGGTGAATTTTTCACTTTTTAGCAATCTATGCAAATTATGTAAAACCCATGCAAATTTTAATTGATTAATTGAGGGGCCAATTTCAATTGAGTGATGGCCCATCAATCGATTAATCGGGTCTATTAAGCCCTAATCAAGCCCTAATTCTTATTTATTTTTAGACAGAGACCAGGCTTAAACAATTTCAAGACCCAAGGCAAATGTTTCAGAACGTTATGTGCAAACAGAGAATGATAAATGAAACTGTTTGGCAACTTTAAGCATGCGCACAAAGAAATCCCTGTATTTAAAAGCTCTCTAACATTCACCTTGAAATGCTATCACATTAGATCCACACAAAACTGCTTTTGTGGCAAGTGGGATTTTTTCTTGCTTTACATATGGCTATTCATTCTTACAGTTGCATCAAATAATATTTTAGATTCTTTAATAATGAAGTCCACTTTCTTACAGATTTGATCTGAGAACATTTAGTAGGTCTGTTACACTAGAAATGATAAACAAGCCATAAGAGTTTATAGGTTTTTTTAACAGGGTCACTGGGTCCTGGGGTAAATATTGGCAGAATCCAGCCCCAAAGACCCAGGCCCACACTGGATCTTTTCTCATATGTCCCTTATTGACAGTCTCATTGTTATTGACAGAACAATTCACCAACACAGTTCCACATGTATATAGGGTCTCAGGGTGCCTCTCTGCATAGGTTCCTTGCTGGCCAGGCAAAGTCCCTCCTGAAACCAGTCGGAGGCAGAGCCCTCCCTGGCTCCTGCCTCACCCACAGCCATTTCCCCTATCCAGATATTACCAGCGGCAGCCCCCTTGCTGTCGGTTGGCTGAGGTCTTTAGAGGCAGAGCCCTTCCTCACTCTTGTCTCTCCCTGGTAGTCTCTTTAGCATAGCTGCCCTGGCTGGCTTCTGAGGCAGAGCCCCTCCCCCCCTTTTCGGAGCCCTCTCCTCTCATCTATAGTCTTCGGAGCTGGCTTGGCCGTGGCCATGCCCAGCCCACCTGCCTTACTCAGTCACCCAGCTTCTGGAGGCTTATACTTGTGCTTAGTTGACGTGCTGTCCTCTATCTGGGTTCACATGCACCTTGCCTTAGCATTTACTGGCGCACTGCCCTCTGGTAGTAGATGTGCACATGTGTCTCAGGCTGGTGCTAGTCGTTCCCGCTAGTTTTCTTGTTAAATCTCCTAGTACTTTTATTTATTCCATCTTTTATATCAATTAGTGTATGTTAAAATCAAAGTTTTATGTATCTGCATAATATTTTGCTTTAGTAAACCAACTATATACTGGTAACTATGTTGTTAAACTATGCCACCTACTGTTGTATTTTATAAGCTACATGCTCAAAAAATATAAACCCAGTTTATAATAAAAACAATACAAAAAACTATTGCATGCAGAATTAGCTGTTTAATTCTACTTTATTTATTTATTTAAACAGTTTTCTATCCCACCCCTCCTGCTCCAGGCAGCCCGGGGTGGCTCACATCATAAAAACACATAAAACCCATAACATAATAAAAGAGAAGGAAAACAGAACCAACCCCCCTCCCCAACCCTAACCCACACATCCCACCCTACACCCTATCCCTCGCCAAAAACCAGGTGGAAGAGTCAGGTCTTACACATACAGTGGAAGGGAGGTCTAAGGTCAACCAGGCCTCAGCTGGGAGTTCCACAGCCTAAGTGCAGCCACCGAGAACGCCCTCTCCATAGTGGCCCCCCCGTGCCACATGGGGGACCTCGAGAAGGGCACTCCCAGCAGACTGCAAAGGTCGCTCCAGGGAATGGGAAGTGAGACGATCCTGCAGGGGTTTTATTTAGCAAACAAATTGAAATTAGTTGACAGATTCCTACTACTGAGAAAAGCGTGGTCCGGTAATTAGGGGGCTAGCCTGAGACTGGGGAGACACAGGGTGGACTCGCACGTAATGCTGATTAAATCCAATGTTTTCGGGGTCCCAGAACATGGATTAGTTTAAACTCCCAATCCGCATTTAAAGCGGGGGCTGGAACTCCCATTGATTCTTGCACACATAACACTAATCCAGGGCTCATTACACATTCTGGGGCCTGTGGACATCGAATTTAATTAGTGTATGTGTGATCCCACCCTCAGGCTCAACTCCCTGCTCTGTCACAGACTTTTTGTGCAACTGTGGGCAGGTGACCTCAGTATCTCTGTGCCTCAGTTTCCCATTCATATAATAGAAATATAGTAGAGACAAGGTTTACTAGATCTCGACCTTCCAGTCACTTCAGTCTTCTTGATGCAGCATTTGTCCTGTTGATGAGTGAAGCCTCTGGATGAGTTAAGGCGGCTGCAGGGGAGGTGGGGAGAAAGAACTGGGGACCTGGACACACTGCTCTTTCTTGCAAATGTATCAAAATTGAGCGATTACCAAGGTGGAGGGAAGAGGAGGAAAAGTGTAGTTTAGGAAACTAGGCAGAAAACTGGCCTCCTGCTCTGCTCTCTGATTCCCTCTCCCCCCTCCCTGGCAATAACTCTGTCTTCCACAGGCTTAGTGAAGAAGCAGGGGAGGCAGGGGCAGAGGTGGGTCCAGAGTGCAGTGGGTGACTGATGTTTTGCTTGGTCTCCTGGTCTGTTTTCTCTCCCCCTCTTTCAACCTATGCAGTCACCTCAGAGGAAGGAAAGACTAAGAACTGAGGCAACTGCAGGGAGCGAGGAAGGGGAGGAGAACACAGCAGAAGGCTGGGCAGACCACCAGCCTCTCATGCTGTGCTCTCTTCCCTAAAGCCACCTCTGCCCCACTCTCCCTAGGATTACTATGATCTCAGGAAGAGCAGGGGAGGAGGTTGCTGCCGGGGAAAGAGCGCAGTGGGTCACCTTCCATGTACTTCCCCCCCCAATCCCCCACTTCAGCACTTGAGCTGGGGTAGTATCAGGGAGGGAGGGTAGGGGAGAGAGCAGGCAAGAGACCTGCTCATCCAGACACTCTGGGTGTCCCTCAAAGCATTTGGATAAACAGGTCTCTACTATAATACTACTTCTCCACCTCACAAGGGTGTTGCAAGGTAAATTCATTAAAGGCTCAGACACATTTTATTATTTTGGTAGCAGAGACCATATACATTCCTAGCACAGATTGTTATTCTGTGTGAAATTGGATTAAACTACTTTTACCTCCTATGGGGATACAGGAATGGCTCAGTTTTATGTCTCTTTATTCAGATGTCACGTAGACAAAACAGATGTAGCTGGATAGAGTACATCACTCCACTGCATACAATACAGCACCTAGTGTACATGTTCTCTGCACTCAGGCCCAGCTAACACATTTTTGAACTTAATTAGCATGTTTTAATATCACACTCATTTTCCTTGCTTAGACAAAAATTAGAAGTGCAACTTCTTGTACTGTAGCGACAATGAGCAGCTAAAACTACTACTTTGCTGAAGCAACTATTGGAATGCAATGTCAAATCCAGAAAACGACGTGAATAGTTTTACTTGCTAGATAAGCACAGCTGCTCAGGAACATTTTGTCATTCAGCAGCATCACTTCTCCTCAGCATATAAACCTTATATCAGCAGTTAGTTGCACATAAAATTGTACATAAAAATTGTACTGCCACAAGATAATATGACAGAAAAGGGATATGACCCAAAATTCCTTAATACTCCCTCCAGGGCTGATTTTAGAATTTGCTGGGCCCAGGACAAAGATAAAAAGTGGGACCGCTGGTGACACTTCCTGCCCTTTAGAGGCACCCTCTGCTGGGCCCTAGGGGTGGTCATGTTTGAGGCCCTGCTGTGAGAGAGTAAAGGCTCCACACCCTGCCCTGGTGTATACGGGGGCCACTATGGGCCCCAAGAAGTAGAGAATATAATGGAGCACAGGGTAGTCACCCTGGGTTGCCCTGTGGTAATACTGGCCCTGTCTTCCTCTCCCACACATGCCTTCCCTCCTTCCAAAAAAAGAACAAATCAAAATAAAAGAAACCCTACTTATTGTGAGATTTGCACAAGCATCGTTTTTTTTGAAACAGTAGGTATCAGTTGAGAAAGAAGTAATACCAAAGTAAACTTTTAGCCACAATATTAAACATTTATATTTAAAATGTATTAAAACAAATTTTAAAACTACATATAAAACGTAAGAATATAAAAACGTAACATTTTGTGAATTAAAGTTTACCTATTATTTGGCAAATGCCGTAAATAAAAATTAATTGATTGAGGTTACCCACATGTAATATGTTTATGCCCCATTTTAAGTCCCTTTCAAAAAGCAATGCTAATTATGGTTTCACAAATAATGTCTTCAATATTATGCTGCCTGGAGTCATCCTGATGGTTGGAGGGCACATTTTGCTTGGCTCAATATTTACCTTCTTGCTGGAAGAAAGTGAAAACACCCAGCAACTTTCATTGATGGAAAAGTAGCAAAAACAGATAGCATCTTGCACTGGTAGCAACTAAATAGCAGAAAGAACTGTAAAATTCTAACAATTAGAAATTTAGAAATGAGAAGAGGATTAAACAGTTTTTAAAAGACTGAAATAATGCAAACTCCAAAAAGGAGGAAACAAGTCACTCTTTACAGTTTGTGTGCTTATAGAATGGAGATTACTCACCTATAAACCAGGGTTACTCACCTTTAACCTTGGTTCTTTGAGATGGGCTCCGTCACTCATACCTATGGATTCTGCAGCTGTGCAGATCAGCCTCGGAAGCTTTTCCAAGCAGTTCTCCACGTGCCAAGGGGGCCCCTCCATGATTGAGTGTACTTTTGGCAGGCATCCAGCACAATATATAAGCCAGCATGCATTACCTCTGTTCTTTCCTCAGGAATCACTCTAAGTAGTAAGAGATGTAGAGGGAAAGGTGGGAGAGTGGTATGAGTGATGGAACCCATCTCAAAGAACCAAGGTTACAGGTGAGTGACCCTGGTTTCTTCTTCAAGTGAGGCTCCACTGACTCCTACCTATGGGAGAATAAAAAATCAGTCATCCCAGCAGGGAGGAGGAAGTCTACTTAAAGAGGGATTGAAGGACTGCTCTCCCAAACCCAGTGTCTGCATGAGCTGCCATGTCCAAAGCATAGTGGTTAAGAAAAGTGTGTGAAGAGCTCCATGTGGCAGCTTTGCTAATCTCATCCAGAGGGAAATTACGAGCCCAGGCTGTTGAGGTTGCTATGGCTCTAGTAGAATGTCCTTTAAGACCAGCTGGTGGTTCTTTGTTTGACAAAGCATAGCCTAATGAAATACATTCGACTAGCCAGGATGAGATAGTTTGTGATACCTTGTTTCCTCGAGAAGGACCCCCTGTACTTATGAAAAGGGAAGTGGATTTGCAAAATGGTTTAGTTCTGTCCAGGTAAAAAGGCAGTGCTCTCTTGACATCCAGGATATGAAGACCCAATTCACCTTTGGATGAGTGGGATTTAGGGGAAAAACAGGTAAAGTGATCTGGTGGGACATGTAGAATTGTGTAACCATCTTGGGCTTAAATGGAGGTAATCAGAGAGTAACCTTGTCACTGTGAAAAGATAAAAAGGAAGGTAGTACAGATAAGACTGCGAGCTCTCCTACTCTTTTCACTAACGTGAAACCTACCAACATGAAAACCTTTAGAGATAACAAGTGTAGAGAACAAGTGGCAAGAGGGTCAAAGGGAGACAGAATAAGTCTTCCCAAAATCAGGTTTAGGTTCCAGGGTGGGCGTCTTAACAGCAGGAAAGGTATTGAAAATGCCCTTCAGGAATCTCTTGAGGACTGAATGTGAGAAGACTGGACATGACCATTGACAGGAGAAAGGTAAGCAGAAATTGCTGCAAGGTGGACCTTTAAAGAAGACAGCCCCAGACTCTGTGACTTCAAATGGACTGGGAATAGTAAGGAGTGGTTTTATTGTTGAGGATTGCACATGTAAGTTGTATGCAGTAGCCCAGATAGAGAACCTTTTCCATTTTAATTCGTAGGTCTTATAAGTGGCACTCGTGAGGATCTGGACCACTTCATCAGGTATGTCTAGTAAATCTTGTGGGGTCAAGGAGATATAGGCAAGCTGTTATGACTGAAGGCTGAGGTGTAGGATCTCACCATTGTGTTGGTATAGAAGTTCTGGATTTGAGGGAAACGAACATGGTTTGAAGTCATGGATCGGAGATGTGTACACCATGGTTGTCTGGGCCAACCTGGTGCGATCAAGATGCACTTATGCGCCCTGTTGTAAGAGAGCTTGGACAGAACCTGGAAGATCAGGGGAAATGGAGGGAAGGCGTACATCAGTTGATCACCCCAGTGAAGCAGGAAAGCATTGCTCAGAGAGCCTGTCTCCTTTCCCATGCGGCTATAGAATAGCAGGCATTGCGCATTTTGTGGTGATGCAAATAGGTCTATGTGGGGTTGATTCCATCTGTTGAACAGATTGTGAACTACTGAGGAATTGAGCATCCACTTGTGTTGTAATGTGGGAACTCTGCTCAGGACATCAGCAAGTATGCTTGATTGGCCCGCTAGATGCATTGCCATTGTTAGAGGATGTTGTGAAGAATTGACCATTTGCACAGTTTTAATGCTTCTGTGCACAGTTTAGAGGAGCGAGTGCCACCCTGTTTGTTTATATACCATGATGCTGTGGTGTTGTCAGTGATGAGTTGAACCACCTTCCCTTGGATATGTGGAAGGAAGGCTTTCATAGCAAGTCTGATTGCTCTCAGTTCTAAGAGACTGATACGTATGGACTGTTCCCATGCTTTCCATGTGCCACTTGCTTGTACGGTGTTGCAAGGCACTCCAACCCAGCATAGACATATCTATGGTAGTTATTACTTGCAGAGAAGGTTGGGTAAATGGCATACCCTGAAGCAGATGCTCCTCTGAAGGCCACTAAAACAGTGTGCGGAAAACAGAGGGAAGTATGGTCAAGAACTCGTTTAAGGTTGTCTATGAAAGGGGAACATTTCCATGACAACCAGTGTTGGAAGGGTCTCATTCAGAGTCTCACATAAACAAACCACCAAGGTAGTGGAAGCCATATGGCCCAGGAGCTGAAGGAAGAAATGGATGGTATAGGTAGTCCTGAAGTGTAGAAATTGAGTTCTGGATAGCATATAGTCTCTATACAGGCAGGAATGTTCTTTGTCTGCAAAAATCGAGGTCTGCACCTATAAAGCTAATAATCTGAGTGGGGCTGGAATAGATTTCTGGAAATTAATAACAAACACCAATTGCTGCAATAGTTCTCAGTGAATTGAATGTCACTTTGTAACTGGTGTTGTGTATGAGAGACAAGGAGCGAATCGTCAAGATAACGAAAAACTGAAATATCAAGTTTTCTTACGTAAGCTGTGACAGGTGCAAGGCACTTATTGAAGACTCATGGGGCTGTAGAAAAGCCAAAGGGCAAGACCTTATATTATCTTATTATTAGCAAGCATTTATATACCTGGCAATGTACCTGGCGATTTACAAAGTAATGGAACAGACATGGTCCCTGCCCTAGGGTTTACAATCTGAGAGATGGGGGTGGGGGGAGATGAAGGAAGAGGAACAGAGGGAAAGACAAGGGGTGTAACAATCACAAAGATGCGAGGTCCCAGGTGCATGTGCTTGGTTTGGTTACATTGAGAATGATCAAGAATGAATGATGAGAAAGAGACACATTGAAGGAGCTGTTAGAGAGGTAGGAGAACCAGTAGAGGACGGAGCCATGGAAGCCAAGGGAGTGAAGTGAATCCAGCAATAGTGAGCGGTCAACAGTATTGAAGGCAACAGAGAGGTCAAGGAGGACAAGAATGGAATAGAGGCGGTTAGATTTAGCCACAAGAAGATCATTGGTGATCTTAGTGAGAGCAGTTTCAGTAAAGTGAAGGGGGTGAAAGTCAGATTGGAGGGGATCAAGTGAGAAGTTGGCTGAGAGGAAGTCAAGGCAGAGGGAGTAGATAACACATTCAAGAAGAAAAAGGAAGAAATGAGACAAGACGGTAGCTAGAAGGGTCAGAGGGGCGAAGAGTGGACTTTTTGAGGATAGGAAAGAGTGGCGTGCTTTTAGGCGGATGGGAAGGAGCCAGTAGAGAGAGAGAGGTCGATGATGTGCAGGAGGGAAGGGGCAACAGTGGGAATAATGGAGGTCAGCAGGCGGGAGGGGATAGGGTCAAGGGGGCAAGTGGAAGGGTTGGAGGAGAAGAGCAGGGAGGAGATTTCCTCAAGGGAGGTGGGAGGGAAGAAGGACAGGAGAGAAGGAGGGGAAGGAGGGTGGGGGGGAGTAGGAAGAGGAGAGGAGTGGGAAGCAAAGTTGAGGAGGATCTTGTCTAACTTGGAGATGAAGAAGGAAGCAAGATTCTGAGCAGAAAGGGAAGAGGGAGGAGGAGGACAGGGGGGCTTGAGGAAGGAGTCAAAGGTGGAGAACAGGCGGCGAGGGTCCCGAGAGCAGGACTCAATGCAGGAGGCATAGTAATTTGGTCTAGCGAGGGAGACAGCAGAAGTAAGGGAGGAGAGACAGAATTTGAAGTGAAGGAAGTCAGCATGAGAGTGGGATTTGCACCAAAGGTGTTCAACAGCATGGGTGCAGGAGAAGAGATGGCAGATACTGGGGGTGAGCTAAGGACGGGGGTTGTGGGAGCGGGCAGGGTGGGAGGAGAGGGGGGCAAGGGAGTCAAGGGTGGTGGAGAGAGAAGCACTGAAAGCAGAAATGGCGGAGTCAGGAGAGGAGGAGGAGAAGACTGAGGGGAGAAGGGTGGAGAGAGAGGAGTCAAAGTCCAGGGGGTTAATGGCCTGCAGGTCACGGAAGGGGCATGGAGAAGGGGAAGAGGAAGGAGGACAGTCGGAGACCTTGAAAGAGGCAAGGAAGTGGTCAGAGATGGGATGAGGATCAAAGGAGAGATCAGAGACAAAGCAGTTCCTAGAGAAGACGAGGTCAAGAGAATGGTCGTTAGCGTGGGTGAGGGAGTTGGTTTAAAGGTGGAAGTTGAAGGAGGAGGCTAATGATAGTAAGCGAGAGATGGGGGGCTGGGAAGGGACATCAACGTGAATGTTGAAGTCACCGAGGATGAGAGTGGGGGTATTGTCAGAGAGGAAGAAAGTGAGCCAGGACTCAAATTCAGAGAGAAAGGAGGAGAGCCAGGGGGGCGGTAGATGACAGCGATGCGGAGATGGAGAGGGGAGCAGAGGTGCACAGAGTGAGCCTCAAAGGAAGGGAAGTAGAGGGTGGGGGGAGGAGAAAGTGGTTGGAATTGACAGGAGTTAGCGAGGAGGAGGCCCACGCCACCACCCCGGCCTTCGGGGCATGGCTGGTGAGAAAAGGAGAGACCCCCATAGGAGAGGGTAGCTGGGGTGACAGAATCGGAGGGGGAGATCCAAGTTTCAGTAAGGGCAAGGAGTTTGAGGGAGTGGGAGAGGAAGAGATCATGGATGTAGGGTGCTTTATTGGCAGAGGAGCGACAGTTCCAAAGGGAGCAGGAGAATGGGAGCTGATCAGGGGGAAGGCAGGGAATGGGGATAAGATTGGGAGAAAGGGGGCGGC
>QEPC01009171.1:2577327-2617869 GCA_003113815.1 Sphenodon punctatus | reverse complement strand
GGGGGGAGGTGCAGGAGGGAAATGTAGCCAAGGGGGAGGAGGAAGTGTGAGGAGGTTGGAAGGAGCAGGGGGAAAAGAAGTAGAGGGAGGAAGGGGGGGGAAGAGGGGAAAAGGAGGGAGAGGGAAGGCGAGAGATATGGGCAGGCATGATGGTGGGTAGGATAAGTAATAGAGAAGAGACAGAGAAGAATGAAGTGAAGAGTGGCTGACCTAATGGCCACTGAGGAGCCACCAGGTGGTAGAAGTACCCTTAAGCTTACCCTTAGCTGCTGTTGTTGTAGTATTCTGCTGCTGATGGCACGCACCTTTTGGCTTGCTGGCCTCTGAAACTCAGGCAGCAGAAAAGCCAAGCTCCAGGAGGGTCGCGGCATCCTCAGGTGTTGACAGCCGAGGCAGCTGTAAGAGTATGCAGATGAACTGCAACCTCACCAGTTTCTGGCTCGCTGGAACTCGGGAGGCAGAAAAGCCAAGCTCCAGGAGGGTGGTGGAGTCCTCAGGTGTTGACAGCCGAGGCAGCTGGGAGAGTATGCAGATGAACTGCAACCTCACTTATACATGACACCCAGGGCATATGTGCCCCTCTTTGCATCCTTCAGTTTTGCAAGGATATCATTGATAGTGGCTGAGAACCGGCCATTCTCATCAAAAGCCAGTTTTTCCACCTTTGATCTGGTGTGGAAAGGTAAGGCTGTCAAGCGGAGTCATGCATGGCATCTAGTGATTATGAGAGTTGCCATTGATCGAGCAGTTGAATCTGCAATATGCGTTACAGTGGTCAGCTGAGACTGGGCCTGAGAAAGGTCCTCAGTGCAGATGGTGTCTGCCCTTTTCTTTTGCTCTGGAGGAAGATGGGAGAGAATTTGACTCATAGTATCCCACAGGAGGTGCTAGAATGTAGACATCGCTAAGGCATAATCTGCAGCTCTCAAAGCGATGGTAGCTGGAGAAAACATCTTTCTGCTTAGTATGTCTATTTTCCTCCCTTCCTTATCACCATGGAATTTGGTGCGGGGTGCTTAATAAACATGTAGTGATCATCTGGTGGCACTGGATAGAATGCACTAAAATGTGTGTCAATAGGCAGAGTCTGTGACTGTGTTTTCCAGTGGGATCTGGAGAGAGAAGAGTCAGTTTGGCAGAATAACGTTTATCCAGTATTTTATAAATTAGAACCTCATCCGGTACCATTTTTAAGTCGAGCACTTTGGCCATTTTTGTGATCAGCCATTTAGACACGGTGTGGATTTCCTGAGACTTGTTCTGCTTCTTTTTATCAGAAGTGTCAGATTTCTTAGGAACATGTTTGGTTTTATGATCCTTCTTTCATGCTGGAGAAGAAATGACAGGTTTATTCTTCTTGGCCTTAGGTGATGAGGCAGAAAGAGCTGGTGCTGAGGCGCTACCCTCATCTATCAGTGCCGAGGAAGTCGATGCAGAGGGTGGAATAATCAGCGGCACCAAGGCAGGAAGTGCTGAAGGAGAAGACACTGTTACTGATGGAAGTACTGAACCCATTTTTTTTGCAGGCAGTGCCATCTTGTCATAGGAGGAAAGGGGGAGCCCCCATGTCCCTGTAGTGCTCTCTCAGCAGTGAGTAGGAATTGGAGTCGCATCTTGTGATCTTGAGCGCTCATCCTGAAAGGCTAGTGCAGGCCTGGAAGTCCATTGTCTTATCGCCTAGGCATACAAGACATTCCTCATGCAGGTCAGTTAAAGGGATTTACACCGGACAGTTTATGCATTTTTAAAGACTCCCTTCTTTGGGGTAGGGGGCATATTGAAGACTGGGGGGGATAGGTCTCTCTACGCCCTCGGGGGTAGCGAGTCCAGTTTCTGTCTTCTTCTTGTAGTTCTTCTTTCCTCTCCTTACTATTATTTAATATTATTATAATTTATCTTTCTTTTACAGAAGCAACAATGGAGAAATCAAAACTGCTATCAACTGGAGAAACTTTCCTTCAAAAGCTCAGCTCTAGTGGTTGAAGGGAACCAAGGTAACACGTGCCTATCCCCAGTAGATAGACCTTATATATTGCACTGGAAGGCCGACAATCACAGAGGGGACCCCTCGGCACGCGGATAATTGCTTGGAGAAGCTTTCAAGGCCTATCTACACGGGTGCAGAACCCATAGGTCTGAGTCGACAGAGCCCCACTCGAAGAACTACTACATTTCTTTGATAATGCTTCAGTATACTCACACCTGTGAGAGATGGTGCTACGTGCAACATCATATTGGAACACTCTGGAGAGAAGCATCCATTGGAGTGTTCTTGCCTTTCCCTGCTCATTGCGCCTAGGTTCATACTCAAAATGAGGGTATGGAAGGTGGCTATAGAACAAAGGTCTTTGTACTTTTCAACCCCTTGATTCTATGTCTGTCACTCAAGGAAAGGTGAGCAGGTGTGGAAATATACAAATGCTTTCTCAAAGAACCCCAATTACATGTGAGTAACCTCCATGTCTTCTTTTAGTAATGGGATACTGGTTACCAGTACTCAGCCTCCTGGAACATAAGACTGAAGACTACTTTAGCACATGGAGACCAAGGCATAGTTCTTCCGAATCTCACAACTTACAGTGTTTTGGTGCACTGCATGGTGCATCATAAAGCAGCATACCAAATCTCAGGTGGTAGCTTTACAAATCTCTACCAATGCAATCTCTCTCAGGTATTCTACTGAGGAGGCTTTTGAGCTGGTGAACTGTACTTTTATTTCCTCAGACACTAGCTAATGGGCAAACCTTTACAATCCTCTCCACAGGCTACAAAGAGGTTCTTGTCTTTCTTGAACTCTGTTCCAGATAAAACAGTTCTTAGTCCTGTTCTAGATAAAAGGACAGGGTCCTCCTAGCATCCAGAGAGTGGAACACATATTTCATAGTGTCTGTGGGACTGGAAAAAAATACGGGAAGGTCTGTGGTCTTGTTGATGTAGAATTTAGTAATTACACTACAACCTTGTTATAACATTGTACTTGGGAGCCATGCCTCACACTGTGTTATAACCAAGACCATGATTACAATAAGGGAATTCTGTACATATAAATCTATTTATGATGAAACACATTGGAAGCCATGCCTCAAACAGTGTTATAACAAAATCTGCACTATAAAGAGGTTGCACTCTACTCTGGTGGAAAATCTAGAGCTGGGTTTCAACAGAACTTTTTCCCTGTGGAACACAGTGAACGAAGGCTCATATCTCAGTGGATTTAATTCACTGACCTTTCTGGCTGATGAAATTGCTACAGTGAAGGGAAGGCAGTTTACAAGGATTGATGGAATAGAGCCAAGGTGTTCAACATGCAGCACAGAAGGTCATTTCCTGGAGTCTGTGGGAAATCAGCCTGAATGCTATTTTCTGTGGCCGGCTACAGGAACCACTACAGCTGATGTTATAGATGACATGCAACCACAACAGGATATGGAGCTTTGACCATTTCCCCCAGATGCCAGACATATTGAGATGTTGGTGGGGAGCTGAATTGCATACCTGCTTGTATTGATTTCAGGTTCAGTGACTGTGTCATTACTGTCATCAGATTTGGCAGCATGGACACCAGTAGCAATATTTTTCAGGTTGCATTTTTCAGAAGCCAGGGGAGGGGAACAGAGTAGGGAGTGAAGGAAGAGTGTGCATGTGAGAAATAGTGTGCATATTCAAGTTAATTTGAGCGTGTGAGAGTATGTGATGGAATCTGATTGGGCATCTGTCAAATAAAAAAGTTTTACAACGCCTCAAGATGATGCTCGGGCTCAACCGAACCTCCTGAGGAAGGGAATTCCATAAAACTGGGGCAGCCAACAATAGGAGCTGCGATGGAACATGGTAAGACAGGCGGTCTCGTAGATATTTGGGACCCAGATGGTTTAGGGCTTTAAAGGTCAAAACCAGCACCTTAAATTGTGCCCAGAACACTATAAGCAGCCAGTGCAGACTTCAGAGAACTGGTGTAATGTGCTCCAAGCGACTCATTCCTGAAAGGAGCCGAGTCACCGCGTTCCACACCAGTTGCAGCTTCTAAACAGTCATCAAGGACAGCCCCATGTAGAGTAAGTTGCAGTAACTTAGCATCAAGGTGATGAAAGCATGGACGACAGGGGCCAGTTCCAAGTCAGAAAGAAAAGGCCACAGACTTCTCACCAGATAGAGATGGTGAAAAGCGCTCCTGGCCACCACCGGAATTTGACAGTCCACGCACAGCAAGGGATCCAGAAGCACTCCAAGACTGCAAACCCAATCGACCAGAGGGAGCTGGACAGATGTCCCAACCCCCTCCAAGTCATAGGACTGGCCAACCATCATCACTTCAGTCTTGTCAGGATTCAGCTTCAATCGGCTAACCCTCATCCAGTCCCTGACAGCAGCCAGGCACTGGGTAAACACAGAGATTGCGGGACATGGGTCAGATGAAAAAGCTAGGAAGAGCTAAGTATCATCAGCATATTGATGACACTTCACCCCAAACCTTCAAATGACCTTGCCCAGTGGCACTGAAAGACCTAACAAAATCAACAAGGTAGAGTTCCCCTTGTCCATCTCAAAATGCAGATCATCAACCAAAGCCACAAGCGCAGTCTCTGTGCCATACGCAGGATGAAAACCTGACCGGAAGCTGACAGCATCGAGATGAGCCTGGAGCATTGAGATGAGCCTGGAGCATTGAGATGAGCCTGAGTCAGGTAACCACCCGTTTAATAACCTTCCCTAAAAGGGAAGGTTAGAGACAGGCTGATAGCTGGCCGGGGTGTCAGCATCCAATGATGGTTTCTTAAGCAGGGATCAGACCACTACAGTTTTAAGGGTTCCTGACACCCTACACTGTCATAGGGAGACATTGACCAACCCCAGCCAACAGTCAATAGTTTTTTCATCTGATCCAGGTCCTGCAGTCTTGGTGCTTACCCAGTGTCTGGGTGTCATTGGAGACTGGATGCAGGTGAGCCAACTGAAGCCAAACCCAGACAAGACTAAGGTGATGATGGTTGGTTGGCCTTATGACCTGGGGGACACAAACACGCATCACTGTTGAGGCTCAGCCTCACTTGGTCACTCAGGTTCACAACCTTGCAATGCTCCTGGATTGTCAGGTTGCAGTGGTGTCCAGGAGTGCTTTTCACCAACTGGATCTGGTGACCAAGCTGTGACCCTTTAAAAAAAAAAAAATTAAAAAAAATAAATCAGATTCAGACCTGGCCACCGTCATCCATGCCTTCGTTACCTCGAGGCTAGGCTATTGCAATGTCCGCCTTCTGCCACGGCTAGGCCACCAGGAAGTGTGCTGGTTTTGACCTATAAAGCCCTAAATAGCATGGTCCCCAAATATCTGAATCACTGCCTCCCCTCTCATTTCCTCTTGTGGCCTTTAAAGTCAGGTGGGAGCACCCTCTTGCAGGTACCATCTGCCTATCAGATTCGTACAACATGAACATGCAGGCGCATTCTTGGTGGCTGTCCTACAATTATGGAACTCCCTTTTTCCTTGGAGGTTAGCCTAAGCATGAACCTGCTCATCTTCCAGAGGCAACACAAGACCTTTCTATGTGGCCAAGGGTTTGGCAAGCAAGGGCAGGGTCTGGGAATTTGTGGTTCAATGGATTTTACTAATTTTTATTTTATTTTTTTATCCTAATATATTAGGGGTTAGGGAATTTTATTTGGGATATGACAGAAGTTTATAAAATCACAAGTAGTGTGAAACACGTAAATAGGGAGTGGTTATTTACCCACTCTAGCAGTACTAGAACAAGGGAACATGAAATTAACTGACAGCAGATTTAAAACAAACAAGTTTTTCTTTTTTCTCTCAGCACAAAATTAACTTGTGGAACCTACTGCCAGAGGAAGTGGTCACGGCCAGCAGTATAGCTAGTTTTAAAAAGAGATTGGATAAGTTCTTGGAGGATAGGTCCATTAATGGCTATTAACCACTTAGGCTTTGGGAACATAACCTCTTATTGTTGGGGACTGGAACAACAGGGAATGGATTACCCATTGTGACATGTGGGTACTTCTCCCAAGAGAAAGAGATTGGCCACTGTCAGAGACAGGATGCTGGGCTTGATGGACTATTGGTCTGACCCAGTATAGCACTACTTATTTTCTTAGTCTGTGCATTTTTTAAAATACGTTTTTATATATTGTAACCTGCCCTGAGCCTTAAATGAAGTGTGGTGTAAAAATGTGACTTAATAAATAAAGCATTTCTCTCCCTTTTCCTTCTCAACTTCAACTGATGGTCTCACCATCCAGTCTATCCCTCAGGCATGTAGCCTGGAGTTTATCTTTGACGTCTCCCTCTTTACATTTCAGATCCAGTCTGTTCTAAGAGCTGTCATTTCTCTCAGCATAATACTGCTAAAATCTGTCCCCTCCTTTCTGCTTCCCACTGTCAAAAACCCTAGTTTTTAGGGTTTGCTCTAATCATCTCTTACCTTGACTATTACAACTTCCTTCTTACTGGCCTCCCAGCTCTGACCTTGCACTTCTCACTTCTGTTCAACAGTTTGCTGCCAAGGTTATCCACCTTGCTCATCATTTTTACCATGCTCAGCCCCTCCTCTCCTCTCTCCACTGGCTCTCCCCAACTGTACAAATCCAGAGAAGGCCCTTGTTTAAACCTTCAAGGCTCTTCATGGCCTTGCTCCACACTCTCTCCCCACACTTGTTTCCTGACACATTCCCACCCTGGAGCTTTGCTCCTTCTCTGCCCCAACCTCACCTTCCCACATCTCTCCTGTTCATCAAAATGTATTTGTCCCTCCTCCCTTGCTGCACCCTATGCCTTGAGCTCCCTCCCTGAATGCATTTGCTCTGCTCTTTTCCTCTCAACCTATAAATCCCTCTTGAAAACCTCTCTCTTCTGCCAGACTTTCCCTAGCTTCTCATCCCCACAGACTTGTCACGGATGCCTCCTCTTTCATCCTTCACTCCTCTGTAACTAAGTTAAGCATGTGCACCTGTGACTTCTCTACATCTTGAATGTATCTGTGTTTCTCCCTTTGTTACCCTCTCCCTTTGTCTCCACACTTTTGTCATTCCTAGATTGCAAGCCTCTTGGGATAGGGACTTGGCCTTCTCCCCACCGGAATCAGAAGAGCTGTCACAGATCAACGTGACTCTGGAAGAGGTTCCAGAGCAAGTTGACAAACTAAATATTAACAAATTACTGGGACCAGATGGTATAAGGAGCTGTCTAACAAAGTCAGACCAATGGTCCATCTTAGCCCAGTACTGTCACAACAGTAGGGTTTCAAATCTGGCTCTCCAGGGTCTTTGGCAGAGGCCTCACCCAAAAATTCTACCTAAGATCCTCCAGGATCCATGGCAGAGGCATCATCTAGGCATGCTACCAGAGATCCTGAATCGAAGATGCTGGGGATTGAACTTGGGACCTTATACATGCAAAGCATGAGCTCTACCACCTAAGCCACAGCCCACCCTAATACACTCCAGAGTTCTGAAGGAACTCAAGTATGAACCTGCAGACCTACCACTGGTAAATTTGTAACCTATTGCTAAAATCTGCCACTATACCCAAGGACTGGAGGGTAGCAAATGTAACGCGCAAATGTAACAAATGTAGTGCGCGACCCAAACCCTGCAAACCTGGCCGCACCCCATCCCCCAATCTCATCCGCATCCCGTGTCTTCCCCAACACCAATTGCCTTTCTCCTGCTCCCTCTGGAACTGCAACTCTTCCGTGACTAAAGTCCCCTTCATCCATGATCTCTTCCTCTCTCGCCCCTTTCAACTCCTTGCTCTTACAGAAACCTGGATCTCGCCCACCAACTCTGTTACCCCAGCCGCTCTATGCTCCGGGGGCCTTTCGTTCTCTCACCGTCCCCGCCCTGAGGGTCAGGGCGGTGGCGTGGGTTTCCTCCTTGCCAAGCACTGCCAATTCAAAACCCTTTCCCCTCCTCCCTCCCTCTCCTTCCCTTCCTTTGAGGCCCACTCTGTGCGCTTATACTCCCCTCTACACCTTCGTGTTGCTGTCATTTACCGCCCCCCAGGTTCCCTCTCCTCTTTCCTCCCAGACTTTGAATCCTGGCTCACCTTCTTCCTCTCCGATGATATCCCCACTCTTATCCTTGGTGATTTCAACATTCACGTTGACACGCCCTCCGCCCCCTCTGTTTCCCGCTTTCTCTCTCTCGCTTCCTCCTTTAATCTCCGACTCTGGACCGACTCCCCCACTCATACTGACGGCCATTCCCTCGACCTCGTCTTCACTCGAAACTGTTCTCTAACTGACCTCTCCTTTGACCCCTTCCCTAGTTCTGATCACTTCCTCGGCTCCTTCAGCCTTTCCCACCGACCCCCCTCCGCCTCCCCCTCTATGCGCCCCTTCCGCAATATGCAGGCCCTTACTCCCTCGGAGTTTGCCGCACATCTTTCCCCCCTTCTCCCCCCCGTTTTCGCCTCCTCCTCCCCTGACTCTGCTGTCTCTGCTCTCAACGCTTCTCTCTCCTCGACCCTTGACTCTCTTGCCCCCCCCTCTGCTCGCCCCGTCCGCCCCCTCGACCCCCGCCCCTGGCTTACCCCTGCCATCCGCTACCTCCGCTCCTGCGCCCGGGCTGCCGAACGCCTCTGGCGCAAATCCCGCTCCCTCCCTGACTTCCTCCATTACAAATTCTCCCTCTCCTCCCTCTCCTCGGCTATCTCCCTAGCTAGGCAGCGCTATTATGCCTCTAGGATCGAATCTTTCTCCCGCGACCCTCGCCGCCTTTTCTCTACTTTCGACTCCCTTCTCAAACCCCCCTGCCCTCCCCCGCCCTCTTCCCTTGCTGCTCGGGATCTTGCGTCGTTCTTCACCTCCAAGATTGACAAGATCCGTCGGGATATTGCCTCCCGCCCCCCTCCGCCCCCCGCTCCCCTCCCGCCCCCTCCCCCGCCCCCCTCCCTCCTCGCATCCTTCCCTCCTGCCTCTCTCCAGGAAATCTCTGCTCTTCTCTCTTCATCCAACCCCTCCACCTGCCCCCTTGACCCGATCCCCTCCCGCCTCCTGACCTCTATTGCTCCCACTGTCGCTCCCCCCCTTCTGCATGTTGTCAATCTCTCCCTTTCCACAGGCTCCTTCCCCTCTGCCTTCAAACATGCCACTGTCTCCCCCATCCTCAAAAAGCCTACCCTGGACCCTTTCGATCCCTCTAGTTACCGGCCGGTCTCCCTCCTTCCCTTTGCTTCGAAGCTCCTGGAACGTGTCGTCTACTCCCGCTGCCTGAACCTCCTCTCTGCCAACTCCTCCCTCGACCCTCTCCAGTCCGGCTTCCGCCCCCTCCACTCTACTGAAACTGCCCTGGCCAAGATCACCAATGATCTACTTGTCGCTAAATCGAAGCGCCACTACTCCGTTCTTGTCCTCCTTGACCTCTCTGCCGCCTTTGACACTGTCGACCACTCGCTCCTCTTGGACTCCCTTTACTCTTTGGGCTTCCGTGGCTCTGTCTTTGACTGGTTCTCCTCCTACCTCTCTGACCGCTCCTTTAATGTCTCCCTCCCCGAGTCGACCTCCCCCTCCCTTCCCCTCTCGGTTGGGGTTCCCCAAGGTTCTGTCCTTGGCCCTCTCCTCTTCTCTATCTACACCCGGTCCCTTGGTGAAATTATTGCCTCCCACGGGTTCCAATACCATCTCTATGCTGATGACACCCAACTCTATCTCTCTACCCCCTCTCTCTCCTCCTCTGTCCGCTCACGCCTCGTCGACTGCCTCTCTGATATCTCCGCCTGGATGTCCCGACGCCAACTCAAACTGAACATGGCCAAGACTGAACTCCTCATTTTTCCTCCCTCCCCCTCCTCTCCCTCTGACCTGACCGTCTGCATTGATGGGGTCACCATCCGTCCTGTTCTCCGTGCCCGCAGCTTGGGCTTCATTTTTGACACGCACCTCTCCTTTAAACCTTACATTGACTCTGTGGCCAAATCCTGCCGATTCGCTCTCCTCAACATTGCCCGCATTCGCCCCTTTCTATCTGTCTCCTCGGCCAAAATCCTTGTTCATGCCATGGTTATCTCTCGCCTCGACTACTGCAACCTCCTCCTTGCTGGCCTCCCTCGCTCCCACCTGTCCCCCCTTGTGGCGATCCAAAACTCTGCCGCCAAGGTCATTCACTCTGCCCGTCGCTTCGACCATGTGACGCCTCTCCTCCTCTCCCTTCACTGGCTCCCCCTTCCTGAACGTATCCTGTTTAAACTCCTGGTTTTCACGTTCAAATCGCTCCACGACCAAGCTCCCCCTTACCTCTCGGACCTAATTTCCCTACGCACTCCTGCACGCGCTCTCCGCTCTTCCTCTGTCCCCTCCCTCACTCTCCCTCGTTTCTCCTGCTCGCCTAACCGCCTTCGACCCTTCTCCCTCGCTGCCCCTCATGCCTGGAACTCCCTCCCTGCCCACATCCGCCTTGCCTCCTCCCTCCGCTCCTTCAAATCCCTCCTCAAAACCCACCTTTTCCTTGCTGCCTTTCCCAATGCCTGCTAGTCTTTCCCCTTACTCTTACTGTCGGCCCTCCTCTGCTGACTGCTGCCACCAACCTCTCTATAAACCAAGCCAAGCATACGCACCTGAGACTTCGCATCTGCTTGAATGTTTGTTTGTCTTCTCTAGGCCTTCGGGTTCCCTGGAAGGCTTAATAGTGTGCTGAAGCCGGCGGCAGCCACAGCCAGCGCTGAAGCTGCCGGAGCGCCACCGCCGCCGCCCAGAGCTCAAGGTAGGCAATGGCATTGGGGAGGTAGGGTGATCCCTGGGGTGGGGGGGTGTTAAACCACCCCCCACCACAGGGATCAGTACAGTACCGGTACACTTACCTGCTGCCGCAGTGCTGGTGCGGGCTCTGGGTCGCCGCCGGCGGCCCGGAGCCCGCACTAGAGGACTTAGGGGAAAATTTTGTTGTTGTTTAAATCCAGGCTGAGCAGGGTGGGTGGGGGGTGTCCCCCCTTCCACCCACACAGTCTGGGAGGGGGGAGGTTTTTGTTTTTTATTTTTTTCCATTGATTTCTATGGGGACAGTTCCCCATTGAAATCAATGGAAAAGATCCGGTACCGGTAAACTGGTATTAATCCGGTAAACCAGTTTTTTAAAATCCGGGAACCGGTAAAACCGGTACCCGGTATTTGCCCTCATGTCCCACCCGTAGTTTCCACTCAGGAAAAGGACCTTGGAGTCATTGTGGACAATACACTGGAATCCTCAACTCAAGATCATCAAAAAGCAAACAGAATGTTAGGAATTATTTGTAAGGGGATAGAGAATAAAACTGAAAATATCATAATGCCACTATATAAATCTATGGTGCGATCACATCTTGAATACTGTGTGAAGTTCTGGTTCTCCCATCTCAAAAAAGATATAGTAGAAACAGAAAAGGAACAGAGAAGGGCAACAAAAATGATAAGGAATATGAAACAGTTCCCCTATGAAGAGAGGCTGGATAGATTGGGGCTCTTCAGCTAGGAGAAGAAATGACACAGGGGTTATGATAGAAGTTTATAAACTCATGAGTGGTGTGGAACCACTCAAGTAAGGTGATCTTCAAAGGCAGAGAAAAAGAAGAACATCTACAGTACCACTGACTAGAATAAAAAGTTCATACAATAAAATCAGAATCTAGAAAGTACAGATAAAATACAAAAAACCCTCCCCTCCCCCCCTCCCACAACCTCCAAGAAACATACCCAATACCCATCACCCCTCCCAAACCCCCTAAAACCATCTCAATCGCCGAAAGCCTGACTGCACAGCCAGGTCTTACAACCCTGGCGGAAGGAGGCTAAGGAAGATAACATGTACATTTTTTTCTGGCTTATAGCAAACTTTAGAGAATTACTTCAATTCATAGTATATAAAACATTTTCCCATTAGCCACAACTCAAATTTAGTATATAAATAAATGCAGGTTATCATAGAAAGTCTATACTAAAACTATTCAAGTAGGTTTTTACCTTGAAGCATTATATTCATGGTGAGGTCTTTTGCCATTATTGCGTTCCCACCTAGAAGGGGACTGTTCAATAGGTGGCAGGACAGAGGCTCCTGAACTTCTTCTTAATTGTGGTGTTGGTAAGCTATTCCTGCTATTTAGTCCCTGTTGAACAATTTAACAATGGTTAAATTTTTTCTTACTGAAAGAAAGTATAACTATTATTTATTATACTCTTACTCTCAAGCTTCTGCCAAAGGAACACTTCAAGGACCAGACTGTACTTCTGCAAGAACGTGTATGAAATTACTTTTACAGCTATTTATGTTCAGTGAATCATGAAATATTACATACCAGTTGCTGCTGCTGTATAACTTAACAATGAAACATAATTGCATCTTTAGAGGGGAAATGCTCACATGTTCTGAAATCTGTATGTTGGATGGCAACAACTTGAAAATTGGTATGCCTCATTAGGAGATATTGTAGGTGTAGATACTTAATACCATCTTCACTGATGCTAGGGATGTGCTGGGGGCTGTTAGCGGGCTGGTAGTGCCACCACGTGTGAATTAGATCCATGCCCGTCCTGGCTGGTGAAAGCCAGCCAGGAGACACTGTGGCCATTGCTGGCTGGGGTTGTCAACGTCTCCTTTAGGGAGGGCAGGGTGCCGAAGTGTTCAAAGGACACAGTGGTCCTCTGCTGAAGAAGTCATCGTTGGACGCTGACTCCCTAGCCACTCGCAGTCTGACTTTCATCCAAGGAATGGCACTGAGACTGCGCTTGTGGCTTTGGTCAACGACGTTCATCGGGCTATGGACCAGAGTCAGCAGACCCTGTTGATCCTATTAGATCTTTCTGCTGCCTCTGATACGGTTGAGCACGAGGTGTTTGTGAGTCACCTGCGGGACTGTGCCAGGGTGGGAGGAACTGTTTTAGATTGGTTTTGTTCCTACCTGGCCAGGAGAACTCACTTGGTGGTCCTGGGGGATTGTACATCTTCCCCCAGAGACCTTGCATGTGGAGTGCCACAGGGTTCCATCTTGTCCCCCCTCCTGTTCAACGTATATATGCAGCCCCTGTAAGAGGTCGTGAGAGGGTTTGAGGGTGTGCCTCCAAGTCATGAGTAGTGTGGAACATTAACAGGGAATGGTTATTTACCCTCTGTAGCAGCACTAGGCCTTTCTCAGCCAGTCTTTCACCACTTGAGCAAGCTAAAGGCTTTTCATACCCCTGGCTAACTTGACCATGCCCCGGAGGGAGTGCAGTGTCATCAATATGCTGATGACACCAAACTCTACCTCTCATTTTCATTAGACCCAGGCCCAGCGGTCTCTGTGTTTAACCGGTGTCTGTCAGCTGTGGGGGACTGGATGAAGGGAAGCCATCTGAAGTAGAATCCCGACAAGACTGAGGTGATGTTGGTGGGTAGAGGTTTGGGTGACCTGGGTGTGACAGAGTCCCCCATCATTGACGGAGTCCGTCCACCATTCATTTCCCAGGTCCGTAGTCTGGGTGTGCTCCTCGATTCACAGCTTCGCCTGGATCTCCAGGAGGTGGTTGTGGCAAGGAGCGCTTCCTGGGACTACACCTTGTCCGGTGGCTGCGGCCTTATGGGTCAAGTTCTGACCTTGCCACCCTCACCCATGCCTTCATTATTTCTAGGCTAGATTATTGCAACATGCTCTACGTGGGGTTGCCCAGGATGATGGTCCAGAGACTGGAGCTGGTGCAGAATGTGGCAACCTGCTTGCTTAGGGGCGTGGGCCGACATGAGAACGTAACACCAGCGCTCTAGGCGCTGCAGTGGCTGCCTATAGTCTACTGGGCCAGATTCAAGGTGCTGGTATTGACCTGTAAAGCCTTATATGGCCTGGACCCCACTTATCTACAAGATCGCCTCACCCCCTGGTTCTTGGATTGACCCCTACGGTTGTCCGGGGGTGATGGTTTTGGAGGTACCCTGGACGCGTTGGGTGGCCACCGACAATCAAATTTCTTCGGTGGTCACCCCTAGGCTGTGGAATGCCCTCCTGATGGGGATCCGACTGTCATCTTTCTTAGCCTCCTTCCGCCAGGGTTGTAAGACCTGGCTGTTTGGTCAGGCTTTCGGCGAGAGAGAGGGGTAGGGTGGGTTTGTGGAATTTTGTATTTTATCTGTACTTTCTAGACTCTGGTTTTATTGTATGAACTTTTTATTATGCATTTTTATGTATTTTATATTTCTTTATTTATTTGTTGATGCTGTTGTTGTAAGCCACCCCGAGTCGCCTGTGGCGAGAAGGGCAGGGTATTAAGTGTAATAAATAAATAAATAAATAAATAAAATTAGGTGAGGTGGTTGTGGAAAAAGCCCTGAAAAGATCAAGCTAAGGCCCTTATCAAACTGATGCCCCCCACGCCCACCTGTGTGGGTGGGGAGGACATCCGTATGAACGATGCGGCAGGTGCGGGGGGTATGGGTGGGCGTCTGTGGGAATGTCGCAGCCGGTGGGTGGCGGTGTGTGCATGTTCCCATGATCCACCCATCACCCACACACAGAGCAACGGGCACCAATGGCAGATGCTCCGTGCATAGAGTTAGGTGGAGGTGGGTAGGGGTTTGTAGGACTGCACCCCCAAGGACCACCCACCCACGCACCCATTTGAAAAGGGCTTAAAAGTAATTCCAGCAATTTCTCCAATATTCTTGTTTTCAAAGTTGCAGTAGAAATAGAAAATGCTATTTGTACCAGATTTGTAAGGATTGTTCTAGGTACAGATGTTTTTCTAATGTTACCTTTAAATTTACTATAGATTTATAACACCTTTCATTAACAGATTCAAAACGGATCCACTCTTCTTCTCTCGGGGAGAGCTGGTTTGATAAGCTACTACTATCATTTGCAAACAATCAGTGGGTAAAGTTCTCAAGAGCTAACAAACAGGTCTCCAACAATGATACCCTGACTCTGTCCCTTTTCACAGTGGGGGGATGGGTGTGTGCCAGCGGTGGGTGGAGGTGTGTGTGTGTACAATCCCATGGGCGCACACCCATCTCCGCGCACGGAGCAACCGGCATGGGCACCTGTTGCTCCGTGCGTGGCTGATGGGTGGAGGTGGGTGAAGATGGGTAGAGCGCAGGAGTGCGCATGCAACCCCCCTCCCACCATGTTCCCATGGGCACCCCTCCATCTCCCCCTGCACCCGCCATGGCGTTTGTACGGGCACCCCCCCACCCGCACACATGTGCGAGAGGGGGGGGCAGCCATGTGAAAAGGTCCTTAATTACAAGTGTTGAGGACACAACACTCATTTACATGCTGAGTGCTCTATAATTTCAATAAGACAAGCTCCAAGATACGGGTTTAGGAGCTTAACTAGTGGCTTCTTTAAAAATACGTTGGTCTAAAATCCTACCAAGAAGCAGATATCATAATCTATAAAGACGATATACATTCAAAAGTATTTTCTATGATAAATTATTAAGTTCAATACATATCTAAAACATCTTTTAAAAAAACCAATCATTAACGTGTGCTGAATGATTATAATTATAATCATTTAACCTTGTGTAATTTTCGGTCTCCTTTTTCAGTTGTGTCCTCCATTTCAGGGCATGGGTAAAAGCCAGGGAATGGCGTGAATGGATTCACTTTTGGCCTGCATGAGCCTGAGAAAGCACCCATCAAGCTATTAATGCTCCGAAGGGAAGAAATCATTTGTGGGGAAAGTGCTGGATCAGTCAGGAGATCTGACACAATGTTGCGAGCCTCATTTAGTACAGAAAGATCAACTCCACTTCCACCACCAGCATTCTGAAAGAGAGGGAAATATTGTAATCTATTAATATCAGTTTTAATTTTTAATCACTGTAGGGTTGCTATATTAAAATTAAGATCTACCATACAACTCATTTTATCCATATCAAACAGGTGAAATAATCTTGAGACTTTTGATATAGCATATAAAATGTAATCAATTGACATCATTACATGTTCATCATGGAAGATTTTCAGACTGACTGTATATCAGCCAAAAAATGCCGAAACGACCAGTACAGTATATGACCAAAGCTTAATCTAAAAGCTCTTCTCAGTACAGGTAAGCAAGACTGACCTGATAATGAGGTTTATACCACTGCTTCAAATCCCAATCCCAAAGAATCATCTGTAAAATAAAACAAAAAAGAATAACTATTAGTCTATTTAGTTTATTTATTTCATTGCATTTATATGCCGCCCCCTCCTGCACAACCGTCTCGGGGTGGCTAACAGCATTTTAAAACACATACAATTTTTAAAAGTCAACATTTAACCCCACATTAAAATAACCCACCAATAAAATTCCCACCCTAACCCAACCCACCCATCCCGTCTCTCTCGGCAAAGGCCTGGCGAAACAGCCAGGTCTTACACGGTCTACAGAAAGAAGGGAGGTCTATGGCCAGGCGGACCTCCAACGGGAGGGAGCTCCACAGCTGCGGACCCCTCCTCATGGTCAACACCCGGGAAACCCAGGGGACCTCAAGGAGAATGCCCCCAGCTGACCGCAGAGGCCGATCCAGAATCTGGAGGTTGAGGAGAGCATGCAGATAGGTGGGGCCAGGCCATTTAGGTCTTTAAAGGTCAAAACTAACACACTGAACTGGGCCGGGAAGACTATTAGCAGCCAGTCCAGAGAACAGAGCACTGGAGTAATGGGCTCGCGATGACTCGTCCCCTTAAGGAGACGAGCTGCTGCATTCTGCACCAGCTGCAGCCTCCGTACCGTCACCAGGGGTAGCCCCAAGTAGAGCACGTTACAGCAGTCTAATCCTGAGGTAATAAAAGCATGGATGATTGTGGCAAGGTCTGAGTCCAAGACATATCTGCCTTGGCCAGTGTGGACCAAGATGGGCTTCGTTGTTTGGGTTGTATTATGGAGGGGTAGGTATTGTATTATATGGAAGAGGAAGTGGAGACGGCTGACTCTCCCCGGTGAGAGAGGGGTGGAGCCAGTTGTATACCCTGGTGGCAGCAGGGTATAGGTAGTGGGAAGGATGGGACCAGTTGCCTGATATGTAGGCATGTTCTGAGGAGATATTAGTTGGGGGTTATGTTTTGATATGTATGTTATGATATTGTTTATGCTGGGTCCCCTGTGTGGGAGAGAACCCTAGTAAGTGTATTTATTATGTTGTACGCCGCCTCGAGTCTCCGGAAAGAGTGTGGAATAGAAATTAAAATGTGATGTGATGATGTGAGGTGATATGGGTTAAGTTGACGTACTAGATGTAATTGGCAGATTGTGCCCTTTGCCACAGCCGCCATCTGGACATCCAGGCGGAGCTTCGGATCCAGGAGCACCCCCAGGCTACGGATCCGAGATACCAGGGGAGGCTGGACCCCATCAATGATGGGGGCCATCACTCCCCCGGCTTTCCCCGCAACCATCACCTCCATCTTGTCAGGATTTAACTTCAAGCGACTCGCCCTCATCCAGTACCCCACAGCTGATAAACACCGGGCAAGCACCGAGACTGCCGGACCTGGGTCTGATGAAAAAGAGAGATACAGTTGGGTGTCATCGGCATATTGATGACACCTTACACCAAACTCTCTGACGACCTCCCTCAAGGGCCGCATAGACACATTGAACAGGAGAGGGGATAAGATAGAACCTTGCGGAACTCCACACGTGAGGTCCTGGGGAGAAGATGAATAATCACCCAGCACCACACGCTGAGTTCTCCCGGCCAGGAAGAAGCGGCACTATTCAAAACAGTCCCGCCCACCCCTGCCCAGTCCCACAACCGAGTCACCAGCAACTCATGATCAACGGTATCCAATGCAGTCAAGAGATCCAATAGAATCAACAGGGTCGAATGGTCCTGGTCCAACTCTCGGGAGAGGTCATCAACCAAGGCCACAAGCACAGTCTCCATACCATAACCTGAATGAAAGCCAGACTGCGAGGGGTCCAGGAAACGATTCGTCCAGATGCTCCCGAAGCTGCCAAGCCACCACCCATTCAATAACCTTCCCTAAAAAGCGAAGGTTAGAGACCGGCCAATAGCTGGTCAGGTTGTCAACTTCCAATTATGGCTTTTTGAGCAGGGGCCGCACCACCACCTCCTTGAGGCGGTCTGGCACCCTGCCCTCCTTAAGGGAGGCGCTGACTATCCCGGCTAGCAACAGCCCTAATGTCTCCCGACTGGCTTTAACCAGCTAGAACAAGAATGGATCTAATTCACAATAAGTGGCTCGAGCAGTCCCAAAAGCATCCCTGTCATGGCCTGGGCTTGAACCTATGGCTCTGACCTTGAAGTGCAGGGAAGTTTCCCCAGTGCCACATTGTGGCCAGGCCTTGCTAAATATATTCTTTCTATGCCTGTCACCTTGTCTTGGTGACTCCTCCCCCTTTCGCCCTGATTGGCCCTTAGTAGAATAAAAGGCAGGATGGGAGCTATTGCAGGTGTGGGACATCTGCTTCTTTGGGTGATCCTGCCTGCTGTGTGTCTCTTCTGTTTGTTGGTCCACTCTGTTTCCTAGCCTCCTTCCTGTCTCTTTTCCCTGACACTGTTCTTTTCATCACCCTATAGTAGTTCTGGTATCTTCTCCCTTGTGTTTGGGTCCCTCTTTTGTGTATCTTCCCTTTAGCCTCTTGTTCTGTCCTCTAGTCTCTTGGAATCCTTCTTATTGTCGTTTTCCACCTGCTCTGGGTTTCTTTTCCCTTGTATGCTCTTTGACTTCCCAGTTGTAGTAGTCTTGCTTTCTATCTAGATGTGGGCTGAGGGAGTTAGCTCCTGAGGTGTGCTTCCCTCCTCTTTCTTGTTCCCTGTTCCCTTGCTCACTCCTGTGCTCCTCTAGCCTTTCCCCTTTGTTAGTTTCCTTGCTCTGTGGATCTTATCATGGTGTGCTGAGATAGACTGTAAGCTCTAGGGCAGGGACTGTGTCTATCTTATTCTCTGTAAAGCGCCAGGTACATCACTGGTGCTATATAAAAGCTAATAATAATAATAATAAATAAATAATAATAGCTTAGATTAGTGTTTCCCTTGTTGCCCCTTAGAGTATTTTTCTTCTCTGGTAGCTCATCTGTTTCCCTTTAGTTTTATAGTGTGACTCCTAGTTACCTTGTGTTCCTTGTTAAGCACCTTGATTCCCTTTACTTCCTTGTAGGAATACTTATAGTATCTAGCTTGTGCTTGTTTCCCCTTATAATCTCTACCCCTTCATAGTATCTTGTTGCATGCTTTGTTCCTCATTCCTTTGTTCTTTATTTAGGCTCCATATGTTATTTAGTGTCCATATCTTGGGCCCCCCCCCCTCCCCTTGTTCATTTAGTATGTGGTCTTCTCTTTATATAGCTTTTGGCTTCTGATATTGTATGTTGAGGTCCTTTTCATAGTTCCTTAACTCCTCTGCTTTTTATTGTTCCTGTGTCATATCTCAAACTCCTAGCTCTTCATCCTTCTTAGTACCCTGTTTCCTTTTCTTCCTTACCTCTACCGTCTCCAGATTATACTTCATAATCCTGTGTCCCTTAGCTTTTGCTCCTAATTTCCCTTTCAGACTTCTGGTTCTTGACTTTTGTTGTCCTGAGTTCCTTGTGTTTTGGGGTCCTTCCTAGATCAAACTCCTTGCTTCCCTAATAGACTCGGTAATACTCTGTTCCCACTTGGTTTCCTCCTGGCTCCAGCTCTCTACCTGTTTCTACCTTTCATTTCTTGTTCTCTCCCTTTCCTCTGACTTGTTCAGGGTTTGGAAACCATGTCTGAGTTCTAAGCCTGATGATGAGCTATTGGCTGTCCCTTGGGGGAACATGCCAGCTGTAACACCCTAAGGGCTAATTTGAACGCAGTGTTGGTTACCCTTGGAATCTCTCTGTCATGTATTTTCAATTATAAACCTAAAATATTATGGCTATCTGTGTTTAAAATGTATAAACTTAGAGCCTTTATATATTAATTTTCTGTTTTAATGTAAGCTTATTTGTAACTTTCATCATAGAATTTTAAGATCAGCTTCTGTAACTAGCTACATCTAATTGGGGCCTCCCAAGCACATTCCTTTGTGTTTTTTCTAAACTTCCCAAATGACATTTGGCCGTTACCAAGGAAACCACCAAATGGAAGGGCCATAAAACAAGTTATCTCTGAAACTTTCCTTATGGTCTGAGTGAAGGTAATAAAACAAGCCTTCTACCTAGACTTGGCTTTTGTTTAGATTTTCTCATAGCCTACATGTCTGGAGTGTTATCTCCTTCTATTCATAAGATATCTCCTAGACTAGAGAGGAGGATTTATTAGTTCTTTCCATTGAATTTATAGTTGAGATAAATATTGAAAGGTCTGGATTTTCTCTCTATAATCTGACAATAATCTCTGATAACAAATACAAAGCCTTTCTTCAATTCAGAGCTTGAGGAAAGTCAAAACTTTTATTGGTTTCTTTACAAGAGCCAATTAGAATCCAGAGTATCTTCTTACAGACTGACGTGTATTCTGTGTCATCACGACAGCCTAAGAATGGAAACTCCCCTTGAAACCAATCCAATATAAGAGAGAGACCGCATGGTCTTATTCAGACTGAAATCTTTTATATTATTAGATTTCTTTCTCAATCAACATCTTTTATGGCAAAGGGCTGAATCTGGTCTGTATGTATAACTTCTTGATATCTTTGAGCCAATGTATTGTGCAAATGTTAAGCTTTTACAAGCTTTTTCTTAAGATAGAAATATCTTAAAGATCCTGTAACTTTGATGTTTTCTATTTATATTTAAGTAAACTTTGCATATATTTTTATAATCCAAAAGTCTCATGTTCCCTTATTATAAATTTATTGTCGTTACAATACTTCCTTTGCTAGCTGGACAACAATGTGAAGTGTAACCTTATAATATACAATTTGGGAAAAGTGCAGCCCAATTTAGCTTGATTCGTTCAGCTAAGCCACATAGCTCACTTTCCCTTTGTGATTTATAAGAGAAAAACGCAAATCATGACATCTCTACCGGAGTCTGAGTTCTCCATCTCTCCTGGTGTCTCTAAGCATGCTGGCTAGTGTCCCCTGCTGGTCACTGTCTGACTTGCACCCTCGAATCCATGACAATTCCCTGCATCAGAGGGCGACACATCTTGAAATTCATCCCATAAAACAGGACAAGACAGGGCTTCAACTGCCTCTGGCTCACCCGCTGTTCAAAGTGCAGCATCAAAATGGATGAATTTGAGCTATTTTATCCGCAAAAAAGTCCACAAGTCACAGCAAGCATTAGATAACTCTGGATCTACGCAGAGAGAGGCCAGACTGACCAGCCCCTGCACCACCTGGAAAAGCTCAGCTGGACAGAACTTAGCGGATGCGATGCGGGCAGCAAAGAAAATCTTCTTTGCTGTCCGCACCACCATGTTATAGGTATGTAACCAGACTCTATGTCGCAATCGGTCAACTTCAGTATGAGAACGCCACCACCGCTGCTCTAACTGCCGCCCTTCTCACTTAATCCGCAGCAGCTCCTCTGTATACCATGGGAACCTGCGTTGTTGGCAATTTGGGAGCAGAAACCGGAAGCCGTACAGTCAATGGCCTCCATCAACACAGAATTCCAGAAGGTCACGAGGTCATCGAGTGAATGGCCATCGAAATCAGAGGGAATATCCCCCAGAGCATTCTGGAACCTCTCTGCTTACATAAACCTCCAGGGACGAACCAACTAAACTGGCTCTGCACCCTCCCAGGGATGGATGTGCGCCAGGATACCGGCCTGGAGGAAATAATGATCTGTCCATGACAATGGTGCTGTTGACACCTGCCCCACCAATGGATCCCCTGCCTCAAGACTGGTGCAAAGTACCATGTATGGGGTATGTCCTCCAACATGTATGAGGCCCACAACTCTCTGAGACAGGCCCATGATTGCCGTGGCAGCCATGAACTCATGCTCTGCCCCTCCAAGACCGGTGTTGGCATGAATATTTAAGTCCCCCAGGACCACCAAAAGACCACCTCAAACACAGGGCAGCTTCTGTACAGGTAGGTGCATAGTATATCAGCAGCAACCCCACTCTGTCTCCAGCCAAATCCAACACCAAGTTAAAGCAAATCATCAAGAAGAATGTGCAAATAGAATATATATCTTGTTCAGCTACTGATGATTTAAATAACAATTCTAATTTTGGTGGGAGGGAAAGAAATATTTTAGCTAATCAATTTATTGACAAATTCACCACTCAAAACAATATGTAATCTTAATCATACACATGGTCACAAACCTATTGCATATAGGAGAAAAAGGGAAATTCTGAAAAGAAATTAATCTTCTTGAAATATTATCTCCTCCAAAAACTTTCCTCTTCCCAAATACCTAAATAGATGAGCTACAGGTCATGTAATAAGGCCAAATTGGTCATGTTTTTAAAGCCGAGGGCAGGGACAAAAGAATCAAAAGGAAGCAGAAGAGAATGCCCTGCCAACAACCCCTCCCTTCTATTCCAAAGGAGCTCTACTTTGTGTTCCTACTATAGTGAAGTCTGCTTAAATCAAATTTCTCCAGCCATGTAAAAAAGTTTGACTTGCCAGAAATTCTACTTAAGTAGGCCTTAAAGAAATGGACCTGGAAATGGAAAAAACTGATGCTCAGATTAAACGAGCGCCAGGTTTCTCTGTCTCCATTAGGTCTGATACGACATGCGGCCGTGTTCAACAATTCTGCCAGAAACCTCCCATCCGTTGCCGTTTTCCCGACACAGCATGGAAATGACATCCCCATACTTGTTCCGATGCTTGCTGCCACTTTCCGCTGTTGCCTGTTGCTATTTCTCAGCAGCGAAGACATTGTCGGAAACTGTCGCAAGTCCCATAAAGTGTCAGAAAATGCCATAAAGCATCAGAAAAACTGTTGGAAATGTTGGAGAAACTGTCGGAACTATCAGTAAAACGATCAGAACTGAGGGAATTTTCAGAACGGTTGGAAATTGTCACGATTATCTTAAGTGCCGCAGAATACCTGGAACTATCACAAAATGTCAGTGTGCGCCATAAATTGATGGCAAATGCCGTTGGAGTGGCAGCAAGACTGTTGAAATGTCGACAGTAAACAGCGAAACGGCAAACAACGCTGCCACTTCAGGCCTAGTCTCCAGTCCCCTTCTGTCTTCTCAGAAGCAAGTAGTCAGGACAGCATGGCAGAGGGGTGTGTGTGCGCACACACACAAGTGCAATTCTGTCAGTTCTGATTCTGGGTGTGTTGGGTGGGGACTGGACACAGGAAAACATGGTGCTTACTCTCCTTGCACCCTGCTTGATACTGAAAAGGGGACGAACGAACACATTAATAGTTAATTTATCTAACAGGAATTTGACACAAGCTGAGAAGATTGTTTTAGAGAAAGGTCTGTCATTTGTTCCTACTTCCAGTTATGAGGCTTTTCGTAACAGAATAGAAATGTTCAAGTTTTGTAGGACGATTAGACTGCGTGACTGGTTTAAAACCAATACCATTGATCCAAATGAGAGTTCTCCTGGGTTGAATTTTAGGCTTAAGTCATCTTTTTTTCCACCTACTAATAATCCTACGATGAAAGTGTTTGAGGCATTACTGGAGGCTGAACTAAAGAAAATAGATGCTGCTCCCAAACGTATATGACAATGTAAACTGGACAGAGAGATTGGCATTGGCATCACTAAATAAGGATCCAAGCATTATTGTTAAGCCAGCGGATAAAGGAGGAGCAATAGTTATTTGGGACAAAGACTGTTATTTAGCAGAAGCTACTTTACAGTTAGGTAATCAATTATACTATAAGATCATAAATAAGCAATTTATAGAAGATTTAAAACAGAATATAAAAATATTGGTTTATGAAGGGTTAATGAGTGGCCAGATTATTCAGCAAGAATTTAACTTTTTTTTTAGAGAGTGAGGAAAGAATTCCACTCTTCTATATGCTTCCCAAGATCCATAAGAATAAAGAAAAACCACCAGGAAGACCTATAGTGTATGGGAATGGTTTGATTTTAGAACCATTATCCCAGTATTTAGATTCCTTTTTGAAACCTTTTCTTCCATCATTAAAATCATATATTAGAGATTCACAAGATTTTCTTAACATCTTAGATAATTTGGATTTAGAATCTGTGAATGATGAATTGATCCTGGTGACTATGGATGTAGCTTCCAATATTTCTCAGGAAGAAGCTTTAGTAGTTATTGAAGACACTTCAATAACATTGAAGATTCATCCTGTAAACCTTCTACCTGTTTCTACCTGTTTTCTGGTCCAGACTGCTGAATTGGTATTGACAAAAGGTTTTTTTGAGTTCAACAATCAACTTTTTCTGCAGATAAAGCTGGCAATGGGCTGTACAGTAGCCCCGCAATTGGTTAATCTCTATATGGATCTCTTTGAAAGGACTTTTATTTTTGACACATTAAGGAATAGATTTCATGAACATATTCCTTTATATAAGCGCTATATTGATGATCTTATATTTTCCTGGACAGGCACTACAGAGGAACTAATAAAGTTCCATGATTATTTGAATTCCTGTTCTAATTTGAAGTTTGACTTACAGTACGATTCAAAAATGATTCATTTTTTAGGTATCATAATTGAATATAGTCCAGGGAACATTTCTACTGCTACGTAGAGGAAAGAAACTGATGTTAATTCACTGCATCAATTTTAGTAGCAATCATGCCAAACATTTGAAAGAAAATCTCCCTTTTGGCCAATTACTAAGAGTCAGGTGTAATTGCAGCAGCCTGACAATTTTCATGGATCAGGCAAATATCTTGATGGAAAACTTACGAAGGAGAAAGGGTATCCTGAAAAAGTATTGAAGAAAAATTTCTTTAAGGTTATTAATTTATCAAAGGGATCCCACCTTATTCCAAAAGAAAAGAAGAAATTATCAGATAGAATGATCTGTCCTATTACTTGTCCTGGTTCAGCAGCCATAAAAAGGGCTATTTGCAAATACTGGTATTTGGTAGAGAATATACCTGGATGTAGGGAAAAACCTATGTTTGCTTATAAAAAGACAAAATCAATTAAGGACATTTTGGTTCATCTGGATATTAAATATTCTGAGAAAATAACAACTGTCTCTACACAACTGACGCCTTCTCCTGTGGGGCATTTTAAATGTGGTAGATGTGCCTTGTGTAGGTATAGTAGCCCTACAAAAATCTTTGTCCATCCCATCACTGGGAGGAAATATGCACTTAGACATTTCTCCACTTGTTCAACAACATATGTGATACATCTTATTCAGTGCCCTTGTAACCTTATTTATGTGGGCTGTACATCTAGACCTGTAAAAACAAGTATAAGTGAACACTGTAGTAACATCAGGAGAAGAGTTATTAAAGAACCTTTGGTCTTCCATATTATTCAAGAGCAACATAAATGGGAAGACCTAAGATATTTATGTATTGAGGTTATGTCCTGAAAACAGAGGAATCTCATTCAACTTCTTAGGAGAGAGGTCTTCTGGATACATAATCTGAACACTTTAACACCCAATGGTCTAAATGGAGACAATAATTGGTCTGTTTTTCTTTAATACATGTTTTTCTCATTGTTGGCCTGTGTTTCTTTTTACTCTTAGGGGACAGAGCATAATATGCGTATAAACACTTTGGAGTTCTCCAAGAGAAATCGGGGGAGTCTCTAATGAGTCATTGTTTTAAGTTCCTTTTGGTGCTTGATTGCCAGAACTATTTGTTCTGGTTATTGACATTAGTATCCCAACAAAATCTGTTGTTGTTGCTTTATATTTCACTGTTTTTTTGTCTGGGAAAAACTTGGTCTTTTCATATGACACAGTATATTTTAGATGTTTTGGAATTTGTATAAAGCTATTCACCTCCCTGATATCCAGCTGATGGAGGTGTGGGTTGGGGAGAAACTTCTCTTAGAAGATCTCACCATCTGAGAGGGATTCATTGAGAATGAACTCAAATCAATTGTAAGAAGTATGGATGAGTGCATCTGCAGGTAAAGATATTTTCAAGGCTAATGAATTAGGGGTGGGACATCTGGGGAAATACCGGGTACCAGATTTACCGGTTCCCGGATTTCAAAATACCGGTATACCGGATTAATACCGGTATACCGGATTAATACCGGTATACCGGATTAATACCGGTATACCGGATTAATACCGGTATACCGGTACCGGTTTTTCCTCCATTGATTTCAATGGGGAACTGTCCCCATTGAAATCAATGGGGGGGGGGAACCTCCCACCTCCCCCGTCCAGGCTGTGCGGGTGGAAGGCGGGACACCCCCCACCCACCCTGGATTTTTTTTTTTTAAAAAAATTCCCTAAGTCCCTGGGCTCCGGGCCGGGGCCGCCGCCAGTGACCCAGAGCCCGCACCGGCAGGTAAGTGTACCGGTCCCATTGATCCCTGGGGTGGGGTGGTGGTTTAACACCCCACACACACCCCAGGGATCACCCAGTACCTTGGCTTCAGCTCCAGGTGGCGGCGATCCGGCGGCCGGCTTCAGCACACTAGTGATGCGTACTAGGCCTTCCGGAGAACCCGGTTCCCCGGAAGGCCTAGAGTGCAACTAGTGTGCTGAAGCCGGCAGCCACAGCAGAGCTGAAGCCGGCCGCCGGATCGCCACCGCCGCCCGGAGCTGAAGCCAACGTACTGGGTGATCCCTGGGTGGGCGAGGTAGAGTGATCCCTGGGGTGGGGTGGGTGTTAAGCCACCCCTCCACCCCAGGAATCAACGGGACCGGTACACTTACCTGTCGGTGCGGGCTCTGGGTTGCCGGCGGCGGCCCGGAGCCCAGGGACTTAGGGAAAAAAATTTTAAAAAAAAATCCAGGCTGGGCAGGGGGGGGTGTGTGTGTCCCCCCTTCCACCCGCACAGCCTGGACGGGGGAGGGAAAGTGTTTGGGGGGTTTTCTGTGTTTTTTTTACATTGCGGCCATTCATTTGAATGGCCGCAATGTAAAAAAAATCCGGCACAGGGGGAATTCGGTAATTCCCCTGGATTACCAGGGTAATCCGATACTGCTGGTACACAAAAAACCCGGCAGTATCGGATACCGGATCATCCGGTAGTCCCACCCCTACTAATGATCATTATAAAAGACTCTTGTAAACTGTGCCATTTGTAGAGAGCTCTGAATTACTGCAGTGGCATTTAGAAGCAATATGGTCAAACTCAAGAGGTGGTGTGGTGTTTTCCATGGGATGCAGTACGTTCATACTCTGTTGAGAGTGGTTACATTGTTGCATTGGGATGAAGAAGTGTTGAGGTTGTGTAATAAATGGGGTAGGTTTAACCCTGAAACTTTGTCTCTAAGACTTTGATAGGAAGGGGTATATTTGTTCTGGGGAAGACTTGTTTCTAACTTGTAACATTTATTTTTATACAGTATGAATTGATGCTAAAGTGACCTTGATAGCATTCACTATTGGTTTTGAAAAGCCTGAATAATTATCATCTTATTCTTAGGTAAGATAGGGAACATTATGTAATATATATTCACAAAATCCTTTTTTTTTTTTTAAATGTAAAAGAAAATCCCTCTTATGATACTCTGCAATTAATTGTGGTTTATTGCAATCCCCCCGCCCCCCATCCGCAGATTAGGTTTTTTTTGAAGCACCACACTGAATTACAAGGACTCATTGGGTGTTTGTTGAACTGAGTTAACATATTTGGAATTTATTCCTTGTGAGGGTAATTTAATTAATTTATACATATTATGATTTTATCTTATTTTTGTCTTTTTTTCTCCTTTTCTCCTAGGCATTAGCCTTTTACTTTTTTAATATAGCTTTTTGAGCCCCTGCCCCCCGCAACTTTATCCCATTGAGAAAGGGGCCAGGTCCCCCAAACGCATCTGGGGTTGTTTTATGACAATGGAGTTGTATTATGGAAATAAGATTGTATGTTTTTAGTTAGTATATGCAACAGGTTGACTATTTTAGATATACATTTCTATTGATTGTATTTGTTTATATAGATCACTTTTGCATTTCTTGTATCTTTGGAAATTAAAATATACAGCTTTCCTTCCCATCTTTTTTGCTGCTTTTTCAATCCTGCTTGACACTCCCAGACCTGACAGGAATTCAAACAGACACACAAATGGATTTCTCTGCTTGGCTGTCATTATATTATATTAAATTAATTATTAATTATTATTATGCATTTATATAGTATCAGCAATGTACCTGACACTTTTCAATTGTAGGAGAGAGACACGGTTGCACATTATGAGTGTGCCAGTCCAAAGAACCGGAGATGGAGATAAATGATTTTCCCTAATACACATCTCCAACCCACCCAACATGAAGACTCACCCTCAAAGGGTATAGGCCACAATATTTTAACTGCATGTTGCCAAGAAATCATTAATGCACTCAAAAGTACTGGTATTTTAGCTGGTTGGGTACGTGTACTTTATGCACCTTAAAAATTCAAGTCATCTGGGCAGAGTTTTGCATATCCAAACCAAGTAGTCATACATCTCATGATTCCCACAGGAGATGGGAAGGGAAGGAGAGTGTGTGGGGTCATGGGTTGGGGCGAGAGAGGTATCTTCTTTATGTTTTATTGTAATGTTTTATGATGTTTTTATGATTTGATATTGTTAGTCACCCCGAGCTGCTGAGGCAGGAGGGAAGGGATATCAAGAATATTAAATAAATGAATAAAATTAAATAAAATAAATCTGAGACTAGGGAGAACAATTTTAAAATTTGACTTATTCAGAAATTCAAGTCATGTAAGTTCTACTTAAGTGGATTCCCCTGTAATTTTCTCCTCAGAAACAAAAAAATAGAGCAAGAGGCAGTCTCTTAAATAGGCACATCATATGCCATTAGAAGGATTAAGGTAGAATTGAATACATTAAGGCCCTTTTCACACAGGCGGCACCCATGCAAAGACACCTGGAAATCTGGGTGTTCATGCGAGGGTGCGTCTTGTTTGAACTGTGCCGCAGCTGGGTGCGGGGGTGTGCGTGTGTGTGTGCTCCCGCATGCACACCCAACTACACCCATCCCCCACGCACTGAGGCACTGGACAAACGGAGGTGCCTCCATGTGTGGGTGATGGGTAGCAGTGGGGGTGAGGTTGGTGTGCGTCCATCAGAACTTCCTGCCCACCCAGTGCACACGGACCGTGGTATCCACCAACACCCAACACCCCCCGTGCTGCGGCCTGTGTGAAAAGGACTTAAGATTGGTTGGAGAAGTCTAGAGACATCCAGTACAGAGTGTGAAAGTTGTGATGTAATGAATTCACAAGACATACTTTCGTAAGCAAGATGCCAGCATCAGTTTTCAAAAAGATTTAAATAATAAAGTCCCCAAAAGGCATGCTCCAGTAATCTAGACTCTATGGCCCTTTTTGCATGGGTCACGGCACAGAGCGGTCAGTGAGAGCCGCAGCCCGTGTGCGCTGGATGAGTGGGAAGATCTGACGGGCGCACACCGGCCTCCTTCTACCACCACCCATCATCCACATATGGAGGCACCTTCGTTTTGTCTGGTTCCTCTGTGCATGGGGGATGGGTACAGGTGTGTGTGCATGTGTGTGCGTGGGAGCATGCATACACCCCACCCAGGCATGGCGTGGTTCAAGTAAGACTTGCCCACACATGAACACCCAGATTTCTTGGTGTTCATGCATGGGTGCCGCCTCTGTGAAAAGGGCCTAACTGGCAAACGTTTGCATTGAGGTAGATAGGCCTTTAGTGGAAAGAAAATTACCTAGACAAAAAACCTTTGATTTAAAAGCTCGTTAAGACGGCATTACAAATTATATTCAAATGTTAACATGACAGTAAATGTTATGTTAAGGCAACTTTATTAAATATCAGACCAATCTATACATTTTTATTTTCGCATTCATTAATACAAAAAATTTATGACAACTGAAATTAAACTGTATACATTCCTCATCATGTATAAGTATTGTTCAGTCACCATACCACACATATGCAACTTAATTTCAGTTGTCATATTTTGTTATTAATGAATAAGAAAAATGTATAGATTGGTCTGATATTTAATAAAGTTGCCTTAACATACAATTTACTATCATGTTAACATTTGAGTATAACAATCTTCTTAAACCAAAGGTTTTTTGTCTAGGTAATTTGCCCTTCTGTTGAAACTTAATAGTTTTGTTAATGGATAAGCTGGCCACAGACACAAGAACACTGCAGGTGCACACAGGCACTCACCCATCCCCCACATGGAGCAACCTGTTTTTTCACAGGTCTCTCTATGCAGGGTGATGGGTGGATGGTGCATGTTACACAGGAACACACAAGCGACTGCTTTCATATGAGATGCACCCACCCTGCCACTGCATGGATGCGTCTCTTGTAAAGGTCACACACTCATTCACACATGCGCTCTTACCTCTCTCACACACACTCATTCTAACTGATCACACACACAAACATTCAGACAAAGCACACACATGCTTTGATCTCACACATTCATTCAAATTGATCACACACACACTCATCCATACACACACATGCTCTCATCTCACACTTATTCAAATTATCAGTCACACTCACTAGACCAGGGGCGTAGCTAGGGTGCAACGGGCCCCTGGCCAAGACGTCAAGATGGGCCTCCCCCCTCTTTGTGTCCCACCAGCGGGCCTAGGGGCACCACCTGGCTCGGCGGGCCTGGGGGTGCTGCTATCAAACACACAAGACACCCAAAATGCAGCCTGCCTATTAAGTGCATTATGTCATGAAAAGAGCTGCCCCCCACCACATAACCATTTCATTTGCGCTCCTGGGGTAGCGTGAATTGATTATATGGTGGGCGCAAATTAACAGGTTATGTGGTGGGGGTTTAAAGACAGTATTCCTGTTAACAATAACAGAGTTAGTGAAATAGAAGCCATAATAATCTCAGAACCATATTTGCAGATTTTCCAAGATAGAACAGATATTGCTTTACATTCTAAATTCCTACCTAAGATAGTACAAGAAAGGCAGTTACGAGAATATGGCCCTTTGTACACAGGCCTCTCCCACCCATGAACATGCAGATTTCTGTGTTTTCATGGGTGGGGGAACCCTGCGTGAACAATGCGGCATGCGTGCCTGTGGTGAGTGAGGGTGCGTGTGCGCATCCACCTAACACGCATCCCCACTCAGCCCCCACTTGTCCCCACACATGGAGCAACTGTGGAAAACGGCGGTTGCTCCGTGGGTGTGGATGAGTGGGGATGCGTGTGCGGCCGTCTGTACGCCCCACTCAAACACCGGCGTGCCCACAGACTCACCACCCGGCCACTCACAAGGGTGGTGCATCTCATATGAAAGCAGTCGCTTGTGTGTTCCTGTGTAACATGCACATCCACCCATCATCCTGCACAGAGAAACCTGTGAAAAAACAGGTTGCTCCATGTGGGGGATGTGTAAAAATGGTCTGTAAGGAGCCACACGAAGAAGAACAGAAGGTTGCTGCCTTGTAAACAAGATTCTTTGAGATAGCTCCAAACATTCGCACAACACCCACCCTCCCAGCCCCGCATACATTTTTTTCCTTCTTTTCCTAGAAAGGGTTGGAAGGAACTGTCATTCTGAGGGGGAGATTGCTTTTTATACTAGTGGAGCTCGAGACCATCAGATGGTCTATTATTTGAATATGGTGAGCATGCACAACGCAGTTGTGAGAATTCTGAGCCATCTTGAAGCACCTTCTTTACAAGGCAACAACCTTTTGATCACTCACATAGCGAGTTGTTGGTAAACAAACAGTTTTATCTCCCCTCTGCTGCAGGACTACTCCCCTCCCCTCTGCTGCAGGCAGAGGCAGATGAGGGATGGGGACCCCTCCCTCCTGTGATCCACCCCTGAACTCCCCTTCATTGTTTATTATTAATTAATATTATTATTAGCAAACATTTATATAGCACCAGCAATGTACCTGGCGCTTTACAAAGTAACTGAATAGACACGGTCCCTGCCCTAGGGCTTACAATCTGAGAGATGGGGGTGGGGGGAGACGAAGGAAAGGGGAACAGAGGGAGAAACAAGGAGTGTAACATTCACGAGGATGCGAGGTCCCAGGTGCACGCGCTTGGCTTGGTTACATCAAGAATGATGGCTGGTTGGTCCGTGTGGTGAGGATATGAGTACACAGACCTTAGGTAATAGATTGTACTGGATGGAGGGTATCAGCAGGAGTTAGGTGAGGGGAGCGAGGAGTCAGGGAGGGCAGAGCGGAAGAGGTGGGTCTTGAGGAGGGATTTGAAGGTACGAAGGGAGGGGGCGAGGCGGATGTGGGCAGGGAGCGAGTTCCAGGCATGGGGGGCAGCTAGGGAGAAGGGACAAAGGCGGTTAGGGGAGCATGGGAGGGCGAGAGAGGGGACAGAGGAGGAGCGGAGTTCACGGACTGGAGTACGGTGGGAAATTAGTGCAGAGAGGTAGGGTTTTGTAATCACAGAACACACATGTTGCTGAAGGAAAGCTAGAATGGTCATCAACCAGACATTTTTGCTCTACTGACTCCCACTGAACAGCATAGGTGCTGTTCAATGAGAATTTGCTACCGCCTTAACTATAGAGCCATGCTTGTGGCAGTATAATATCATAATCTTCTTGCCAAATTCAAATGGATAAAAAAAATGGCCAGCTACCACTGAAAGCTGATCATTCAAGAATAATTAGGAACCTATCCAGACACACAAATTATGAGCATTTACCTTGCCATATATTCCTTTTGTTTTTCCAGACAACCAAGATCTACCACCACCAATCTGGCTATGTTTAGACTGAACCACAGCTTATTCACTGTCATCTATAACCCAAGCCTCTGGCCCTTTTCACACGAGAATCTGGATGTTCATGCATGGGCGAGTCTCATGTAAAAGCCACGGCAGGTGGGTGTGAATGTGTGTACGCTTCCGACAAACACGCATGCACACCCACCTCCACCCATCACCCACACTTGGAGCAACCAGCAAAAACGGTGGTTACTCCGTGCATGTAGACGGGTGGAGATCGGTGTGCATCCATCTACACCCTCCCCACACCCACCACACCAGTGCACACACCGACACTGACCCCCGTGTAAAAAGGGCCTCTGTCTTCCTAAACATGGATAAAACCACTATTCCTGGTAGTGACTGTAAATTGGATTCTTTAACATGAAAGTTTGCAAAGATCTTTGAAGTACCCACAAACTCTAAACACACACATACAAAATTTCCCTTGAATATGTCAATTAGCACTAATAATAATAATTATAATCTTTATTTTTATATAGTGCCCCCTTGCTATAGCATTTGGGAGCAGAGAACGTATAACAATTTAACACAACTTTTAATCTTCACAACAATCCGGTGAGGTAGGTTATGCTGAGAGAATATTGTGTCATGCCCATGGTCATCAAGTGAGTTTCTGGCTAAGGCGAGACTAGAATCAGCACACACACACCCCCGCCCTCCCAGTCCAAGTACTGCATGCTTAGCCATTACACTACACTGGTCTTCAGGATCTTTGGTCAGTTATATTTCCTTATTAAAATATTTTTATGCACATTTGAATATTTCAAGTAAGTGTTTGGATAACAAAATGTTTTATTAAAATGATGCATTTTATCTTTTGCCCCCTTCATTCCAAAATCTTATAATTCTACAAAGATAAACAAATGAGCCCAATTTAATTATTTACCCAAAAGTGAAAGCCATGCATGTTTAAGCACAAAGAAGATGGCTTCATATTTTACATCCTTTTCCCTGCTGCCGAAATCTAAGAGTATGACATCTATAATTATGTCATGTTTACTTTCAAACAAATCCTCTTTAATAACTTTGACAAGGAAACCCAAATCTGAATGGTAAAATGAACTAAATGTTTTCTTCTGATGTGCTCTATTAATGGGTTCAGTACTGTTTAAAAAAAAAGACATTTTATTACGCTATTATAAATTAATTTCTATACATTGTTATTTAAAAAGTGAAAGAAAATTAGTTTACATATGCAAAAAAGTTTTGATTTTTTTAGTTTGTGTTATACTATCATGATACAAAAGTATTAGCAACATGACTCTCTCTAAAAATGTATAACATCATTACAATGTTTTCCTTACTTTGTCCATAAGTAATCCTACTAAAAACTTAGTTTTCAGATCAAACATTACAGTAGGGACCTAAATGAACAACAGTAATTCTAAAAGTCAAGAAAAAAAATCAGCTGCATGTAACTTGATAAAATGAAAAAAATAAAATCTACTACAATATTATTTGGGAGGTAAATGGTATTTTCTTGATAAAGGTAATTTTGTTAGAAGTTTCTGTTTTGAGTATGATTACAAGTCTACACGTATGGAGCAGCTTTACAAAACCACCAAAACCACAATGAGACGTCAGCAACACCATCAGAAGATGTTATCGGGTTCAATTACGTCAATGGAGTTCTTTTAATTGTTCCTTTTGCAAAACAAAAATAAAAACGGATATGCAGAAAATAAGTCCTTAGTGAAATTCAAACTTGAAAATCAATGAGGGGTGGGAGTGTTAGGGGTAATGGATCCCCATCCCCACCCTCCAAGGCCAGGAATGGAGTAATAGGGGTGGGACAGGCCCCCTTGGGTGGTTTCTCTCCGTCTCGGCTCCCTATGTCGGACAGTTCTTTTTCCCATTGAAGTCAATGGGAAAATAACCAAAACTGAGAACTGACACCAATAAGAAAACCAAGATCTGAGGGAGCCAATACCGAGAGAAAACCACCAGTTTGCCCAGAGTCCCATCCCTAGTGTATAGAGTGTACACACCTAGCTAAAAATATCAGGATCTTTAACTGTATTAATGATTTCTTGGCAGAATACGTTTAAAATACGTAGTATATATCCTGTCAGGACAAGTCTTCATATCAGGCAGGCTGGAAACTGCCATTATGGAACATCTGTTCTCTGTCTCCAGCTCTCCAGATGTGCAGACTCATATTGACAGCCAGGCAGAGAGGGGGAGAAGGAGGGGAAGAGTACAAATTCTGTCAATTCTGACTCTAGGAGTCTTGAGCAGGCTGTAAGTGGAATGAATACAAGGTTTCCCTGGCTCCAGCCCACCCAAGACTCCCAGAGTCAGAACTCACAGGAATACACACATACACAGAGCAATACTATCTGCGCTAACTCTCTGCTTCTGAGGTGAAGAAAGGGGACTGGAGATGGAGAAACCTGGCACTAGCTTAATCTGAGGATCCGTTTTCTCCACGTCTAGGTCCATTTCCCTAAGGTCTGCTTAAGCAGAATTTCTGATGTCAAACTTTTTACATGGCCAGACTGAAATTAAACTTAAGCAGATTCCATTGTACTCAACTCTGTCTCCTTCACATCTCACCCACACTACCCGTATGAAGTTGAATGAGGGCTTAGATGGGCAAACAGTAATCCAAACAAGACCAAAACAAATATTAAAATGGTGAAACTGTAAGAATTTGTGATGATTCAATCAGCACTACAGAGGGGTTTCCTGCTTTTGAAGCCTGAGTATTCGAAGAAGTTCACTGACATGCCATGCCATATGACTGAAGTTACAGTGCTTCCTAATGATCAAATTTGATGTTATAGGGCTGAAGTATGGCTCAAACTCAATCTCAAGTTTTTCTCGGTTATCATTGAGAATCACAGTTCTTGGCTCGTTGTAAGCAAGAAACTATAATCAAGAAAAATACCTATTTTTGACATCCCGGTCAAGAATGTTTTATTGAAATACCATTTACAGTTTACTGCTACCCATTTACAGCAATTTACCGTTTACCATATACCAAATTACCATGAACCGCTTACTGTGTATATCCTGGAAATGCGCATGCACGAAGTGACATGTGCATTACCAGGATGAAGGCAGTATACGGTAAGCGTTACACGGTAAATCAGTACATGGTAAATGGTATTTCAATAGTTTGTCGACCAAAATCTCAGTCTGTTATCAAGATTGTACTGAGATCTTGATGACAATTCTTAACTCTCGCAATATTTTTTCGCAAGAAAAAATTTGCTTCTTGTTTCAGCCTTACGTGAAAGAAAGGTTGAACAACAAAACAAGACGCTTATTTTGTTTTATTCTTCTTGTAATTAGGTCACTAGTTGATTCAATATATTACTTTTAAACTACATTATTTACATACAAATCAAATACAGTATTTGGATAATGTTATAAAATATGTTGCAGTGTCTAACTAAAAGGAAATAAAAACACTATACAAGTTGACAACAGCATACTGGGAGAACTGGAGCACAAGTTAGTTCGGTATGCTACTATTATCTTTCTTTCTCAGATAGCTTTCACAGCAATCAAACAGAAAAGGAAAAATGAAGTACAAAACGCCCACTCACATATATAAATCATCTAACTATACTGGCAGTTCCCAAACTGTGTCTCCCAATGCCAAAAGTGCAGATGTCATTTGCCTAGTGCAGTCATTTGCCTAGTGGAGTCATTTGCCTAGTGCAGCCGCCCTCTTGTTTGGTCACTGATGGTGGCAGCTTCAACAGCAGCTGCAGTTTCAAGTCAAGCATGGTGCTGGAGGAGTGGAAAGTAAAAGTACAGTTCCTGAAGCCTTATGGCCTTGCCCCACCTCCTCCCAGTCTCTGAAGATAGACAGGGAAGGAGGGCTGCTGCCATGAGTCTCAACAGTCTCATGATGAGAGGGGAAATGAGGGAGAAGAAAGGCTGTTGATGGGTTGGTGAGAGAGAATGGGTGAAAATGGATGGGGCTGGAACTGGCTGGAGTGCAGGGTCACACTCTAGAGCCCCCCCACAGCTGCCACTCTCTGGGTTGAATGCGGCACCCCAATAAACGGGCCAGAGTTGCACTCCACACCCCTCCTCACCACTAAGATGCAGTCCCTCCCTGGACTGCTCTACCTGCTGCTTCCAGGACTCTATGGTCCCCGAGGACATGAACGCGTGCAAAGGCTGTACACACCCCAGTAGCCGGGGGTGACCATGTAGGTGTACCATGACCCACTCCAACAGATGGGAGGCAGCCATGGGAAAACGTGTACCCCAGAATGGCCCACATGGCATCATCAGCCTTCACCAGGACAATGCGCCGTGAGGGTGGGTGGTCAACATCTGGCTGGCACCTAATAGACAGACTCATGGCCTTGAAGCTGCTACTGACTATTCCGGGCTACGATATAGTCTATTAACACCCAAACAGACACACCCACACTAAGGGTGCACTCACACAAAAGCCTGCTCATAGGGGAGGAGGGCATCTTGCCCCTTAAGTAAAATAATGCCTAGAAGATATACTTGGAAAAACTGTAGTAAGTGTTACCATTTAACTACTGCAGTGCTTATAATAATTTAAACTTGTTACCTGATAGGTGGGAGAGCTAGTAAGGGTAGTTGGAAAGTAAATGATAAAAGCTTTATGCAGGTGAACTCTTATGTCTACCTAGGGATTTCTATCAGTAGAACTGGTTCCTGGGAAAGGCATCAAAAACTGTTAGCCACTAAGGCTTTGGCAGAAGCAAAGGGGATCTTGAGGTTAATGGCTAGATCTGTAGGTATTTCCATGTCAGTTGTTTTGGATGTATTTAAATCAAAGGTCCACCCTATCCTTCTTTTTGGGGCAGAGTTAATGACAACTCAATCTTTTCAACTACTAGAAGTTGTCCAGAATAAATTTCTCCGTAGCCTTCTCCGAGTCCCACAGGGAACCCCCGCCGCCGTTCTCCGGGCTGAAACCGGTATGATTTCAATTGTCCATCTGGTGAAACAGGCAGCAATTGGTTATTGGTCTCGCTTATGTTTACAGGGTGAAACTACACTACCTTTGCTTTGCCTACAAGAAAAATTGTTGTATCAAGGAGCCTTGAGGTATCCTTGGCTAACCCAAATGGCATCATATATGGGACACCTCGGCTTTTCCCTTTCCTATTTGTGTGGGAAGGGGAAAGGATGGCAGCGGAATATAGTTAAGCTCAGGATGTGGGATATCGCTAGGCAGGAAGATATGTCTGTTGTTATGGAGTGGAAAGTTGCTCCCTGTTTAAAATATGTTAAATTATATCATGGCTTCGAATGTTATCTTGATAAGCTATCGGACCAAACTTCCAGGAGAATATATACTCTTTTGCGCTTTCAGCTTTTTCCTTCGACAGTTCTTTCAGGTAGATACAATAATATCCCATGTGAACAACGATGGTGTTATTGTGGGGAATTAGAGATTGAGGACCTCAGTCATGTGTTATTACGTTGTCCGGTCTATGCAGGGATCAGGGCTGTTTGGCTAAATCCGTTATTTGATAGAGGAAAGATTGTTCCTGATATATGTAAATTGAGAACCCTCCTGGATACCCAGGAGGTAGAGGTAATGCGGTCAGTTACCTCCTTCATGTTTTTGGCCATGAAGCTGAGGGAACAAGCATTAGCGGAAGGCTGATAGAAGGAAATATGGGGGAGCTTCCAAGGCTCAGATGTTGGTAATTTTGGTAAGAGAATATCACTATGTTGTATAGCAGGAACTCTGTTGAGCCCGCTGAGTTCTTGTGTAATTTTTGTGTTGGATGGTGGTCTTGGAAAGTTTGTTTATTGTTATTAGTAAACTGATTGAATAATGGTTAATCATTTTATTTTATTTTATTATAAATATGTGTGTATATATGTTTATATGTTTATTTTGTATTAATATTTGTTTTGTATATTATGTCTCATTTTTTGTCCTTTTTGATGTTAATATTTTATTCTTGTTTATGGCCAAGGCGAGAGCTAGTGCCATTAATAAAATTTTATATATTATATAACTTGTTACCAAAGTATGTATAAACAGATATGCACCACAATCAGAAGTGAAAAGGGAGAGTTAAGATAGATTAGTATGTTCTAGGAGTCTGAAATGAAAGTATCATGTTTAGGTCTTTCAGTTTTGCAGGTATCATCTGAAGGAATTTGCTGTGTGGGGTTGCTAGCACAGCAAACCTCTTCTCAGAATACCCGATCCATGGGGGAAGAGTGACTGTTTAGGGGTATGTCCATGCAGCTCCCAGAAGCAAGAATAATCAAGCTACCATTTCTATCACTGGAGCTTCCTAGGAACTGTGCGAGCAGGGAGACCATGCTCTGTGTTGCTACTGTGCGAACCTACCAGACCGTTCAGGAGCTAGAGCTTTGATGGGAGTTGGGGGAAGCCATGCTGCCCCATCCCTGGAATCCAGGGAAGCCACAATCAGTGTAATGAGATGTGTAGCTCCTCGCAGTATGAAAATTGCAGCTCTTAGGTTTGGTAACTTTGCGCACCCCTCTTCTATGACAAGGGTCAAAGAAATGCAAAGATTTGAGACTATGCCAAAATTGCCTCACTGCCATTTTGTCTAAAGATCATCTGTGATTAGCAAGGTGGTAAATCTCACTGAACAATTTTGTATCTATTCATTTGAAGAAAGCTATTACCCAGCTCACACTCGAGATTTAAAATCTCAGGCAAAACTGGAGAGCAATAGCACGATTTGACATCAGAAATTCTGCTTAAGCAGACCTTAGGGAAATGGACCTAGACGTGGAGAAAACGGATCCTCAGATTAAGCTAGTGCCAGGTTTCTCCCCTTTGAAGGAGTAAATTAATGTCTGTCGAGTACATTGGCTCCTAAACTTGTTACCTACGTGACGCCATTTTGAAACCTAAATTTTCCTGTGACTCCACACAAAGAAAGATTAACATGCCATCAAAAAGCCAAGGAGTTGCACACATTATTTAATGTATTACGTTCACATGCTGAAGACATTCATGCAAAGTCTGGATCTTGAAGGAAGGAAATGAACAAACAAATATTCTGAGCCTACAACACAGAATATTTAGATTAAAAGGTGAAGAACACAGAAGTAGGAACAATCCTGAACAGATGTTTGTTATTGAATAATTTTTATTAAATAAAAATTATATTTCCAAGTTATCAAAATGCAGACCAATGAAACAATCAGCAATTAATTGGGAAAAAGAGAACTAGCTCTCAGCATACATCCAAGTTCTCAACTTGTAATTAACTCGGAAAGAGTGTGAAGACTACACTCAGCTTGCAAATTTCTTCCACCAAAACCATCCCACTTTCTATCCAACTAATAGGCCCCAGACCTCATAGATTTCACTGCCACTTTTAGCACACACACTTTTTTCAGCCATATGATCTTCAAAATGTACTTCAGATCATCCCATGCAAAGCTATAACTGGCCTTCGTTCCTTTTCTGTGCTGTTCAAAAAGACACCAATTCAACAAACATTAAAAAATGTGGTTAACTTTAAACATACAACTTAAAAAGAAAAAGTCCATATAGCTACATCTTTCTCAGAGGCCAATTTGAGGTGCTCTGATGATCTCAACTGGCCAAATACTTTTAGTACAGAGTGTTTTCAAAGTATCATGGATGTTCCAAAATGGATGTTAAATCTAAATGTCTCTATTCCATTCTTGTCCTCCATGATCTCTCTGCTGCCTTCGATACTGTTGACCACTCTCTCTTGCTGGATTCCCTTCACTCCCTTGGCTTTTGTGGCTCTGTCCATAACTGGTTCTCCTCCTACCTCTCTGACCGCTCCTTTAATGTGTCTCTCTCCAACTCCGCCTCCTCCTCCTTCCCCCTCTCAGTTGGTGTTCCTCAAGGCTCTGTTCTTGGCCCTCTCCTCTTCT
>QEPC01009171.1:2552069-2573914 GCA_003113815.1 Sphenodon punctatus | reverse complement strand
CCCCCCCCCCCCCCCCAATAATGAATTCACGCTGCCCTGGGGGCACAAATTAAATGGTTATGGGTGATGGTTTTGTAAAGCTGGATAATCTTGTGTAATCAAAGTGATTGGATGCTTAGGTTCTCAAGGTCTAAGGCAATTTTGTTGGGTGGTTTGGTTATTGTTCCAATTTACATTAATTATGTCTCATAAGAGAAGTAGACAAGGGGGTCCGCAGATTTTGGAACAAGGCTCACGCAACAAACAAAGTAAAATAGATCCCTTTTTAGAGAGCCTACCAGGAAAATCTCATTCTCCATCTTCTGAGTTTTTGGGGTCCCACAAGATTCCTAAACCATTTAGGTCCCCCAGGCTATTGGAATTAAGTGACTCGATGGATGAACTTTTTACCAGCCTTGATTATGACCCTGATGCTTCCTTGGGTCTTTCATTTTCTAAAAAACAGGCTCAAAATATGTCTAGCTCGAAACACGTTATTTCAGATGAAAATCCGTTTGAGCTTTTAGGCTCTCAATGCTGTTTAATTGGGGATCTGATTAAAAAATTGAACAGTCAGTTGGCTAGCATAATAAGGATCTTCGATTCCCAATCTAAGCAATTGAAAGCAGTGACACAAGCTGTGTTCAGATTAAGAAAAGAATCATTTGATTATTCTCAATTTTCATCATTGATGCCTGTAGATACAAATTCCTCAAGATACCCACAGAGGTACCAAGGGGATAAGCCGACTATGGGGAAATTAGATCCCCTGAATATCAGAGCTAGGAGGGAGTTAAACAACAATGTACCAAATAATTCCCCTTTAAATCGGAGTCAACTGTCCAACCAAGCAACCCAGTTTTTAGAGCATGTCCAGGTAAATAAACATGTGATTGCTTTAAACATTTTGCCCCTCCCTGATGGGTTTTCCCCAAATTGACCTAATAAAGGTCTCATTCAAAGGCATTTGAGCAGTATTTTGCAATGGGAATTTCCCCGCTGGCAAATTAAATATTTTCAATCCCTGACCAAGGGTTATCCCTGTCAGCAAATAGTTGTTTATTTTAGATCTGCGAAGTGGCCTCAGAAGATTTTGTCTGATAGCAGACTTTTGCAGACATGGGGAGTGGTGGCCAGCAAAGTATATGTGACTACCTCTTTGCCCCCCCGTTAGACAAGCAGAGAAATATGGGGCAAATTGATCCTCCTCACAAAAGAGATTTGGACCATGATTCAATAGAATTTCTTCCTGCCCAGGAAGATAAGAATTCCCAGAGCCCTCAGAGTGGAGGGCTTTCTCCAGGTAAAAGTAAAATGGTCAAGCCAATAGCCCAGAGGCTCCTTCAGATTTCCCATACAAGTGGAGAACGTGCTGAAATAGCCGCTAAACCAAAAAAAGTATTTAGTAAAAGATCTTTCAATCCCCCAGTGCTAGATGCTGGTCGACTTATAAAATCTCAGGGACCCACCCCACTAGACAAGAGTTTAGATGACAACAAATTTATGGGAATAAGAGGGGGAGCCAACAAGCCTACGCCAATGCTTAGTGTAACAAATCAAATTCCTGCTGATGAATTGGTAGATTTGAGTGTAGAAAAAAATGTGGCCTCTACTGCAAGTTCAGTCTTTCCACTTAGTGGGATCCATGAGGCAGACTCACTAATACAAGGTCTAAATGGAGATGGGCTCGCCGACCCTCCTTCACATTCACCAGCAGTCAAGGAGCAGTCAGCTGAGTGCCAGGCCTGTTCACTGATGGACCAGCAAATTATAAAGACAAGTGAAATGCTCTCTGACCAACAACTTTCTTTGAGTTGAAGCTTGCCATGTTTTCCCTCCTTTAAAGGTAATTTATGCTCTTGGAATATTGCAGGGTGGAGATCAAAATACTGCAACTCTCATGTAGCAGGTTTTTTATGCCATTTTGAGACTATTATATTACAAGAAACATGGTCCAAAGACCCTATTGTTTTTTATGGCTATAAGACTTATGAAATCAGTGCCACCACTATAACAAAAAAAGGGAGAGCAAGAGGAGGTATAGCATGTTTAGTATCAAACAAATCTAAGATTAAGGTAAAAAAGGTAAATTCTCTACCTCCTATTGCTTTGAGTATCAAAATTGACTATGAAAGTTCCCAGTTTCTCATTGTGGCTGTTTATATTCCTCCCGTAAACGCTAGATCTTCCCAGAGATGTTACTGGATTAGACTCAGGACATTTCTTAATGAACTTAAGCATCAATCAGTCTTTGAGCAGCTTATCTTGGTAGGAGATCTAAACGCGAGGCTGGGGGAAAATGATGAGCCGCCTACTCAACCTTGGTGGGAAGAGAAAATCCTCTTCCATTGCTCCCAAGACAGGCCAAAGATAGTAATAAACAGCTCAGGCCTTGCTTTGGCCAAACTCTTGGTGGATTTGGATATTTTTCCATTAAATGGTTCCTCCCCAGGAGATGAGGATGGCAAATTTACTTTCATCTCCCACATAGGATCAAGTACAGTTGACTATGTTATAGTATCTCGCGAGCTTCTCTACTTGGCGGAGAGTTTTCAGATCGGTAGATGTTACCACAGTGACCATCTCCCCCTAACAGTCCAGTTGGTAAATCGGCAAGGAGGGAAAACAGGAGAAATAGGGGAAGTTTCGGGACAGGGCTTGGGGGAAAGCACACTTGTCCAAAAAACCTTTTTTAAAACATTGTGGAATGCAAAAATAGCAGCTAAGATCGAGACTTTTTGTCAGCAAACACCTTGTGTTGAAATATTGAAGAGAGTACTGCTGAGGGTACACAAAATGAGGATATGCTCTGTCAGTACTGTTATCTTATTGATTGTTTTAAAGGCTTCCTGACTAAATGTCCTTTAGCTTGGAAAATCAGTCAAAACCAAATAAGTCATCCTTGGTTTGACCATGAGCGTAGAACTATTAAAGTTGAACTAAAAAAGATGTACTTTAAGTACCGAAATGGAAAGATGTCAGATTTTTTGATAGAATTCCCCAAACTTAAGAAGAGGTACAAGGTATTGATTAGGGATAAGAAAAGGGAATATGAAATTGGCCAATGGAAGACTTTATACTCTGCAGTTTTGACGGATGATTCCAGAGTATTCTGAAAAATTTTAAATGGTTCCATATCAGTGAAAAAATTAACCATCCAAAGTGGGATTGCGAATGAGGATTGGGAACCTTTTTTTTTTCTTCCAAATTTGCAGACTATCAAGATCTAAATATACTGTTTAGTATTCAAGAGACCCCAGTCTGGCCACCAGTCAAACCGCTGGAAATAAATAAATTGATAGGGAACTTAAAGTCAGGCAAGGCTCCAGGACTCAACTACATTCCTGCCAATTTTTTTAAAGCTCAGAAAGATTGGTGGGTTCATTTCCTGGCAGCCTTTTTCTCTTAGGGGAATGAAAAAGGCCTGATACCTAGATCTTGGCTTAGTGCGGTAGTAGTACCAATTTTCAAAAAGGGCTCGAGAGGAGACCTAGCCAACTATCGGCCTATAAGTTTCCTCAGTGTAACTGGGAAACTGTATGCTAAGCTACTGGCTGAGAGGTTTGATGACTGGCTTCAAAAAGAAAAAATCATATATGTAGAGCAGGCAGGCTTTCAGAGGGGTCGTACTACAATTGACCATGTTCTAATATTGACACACTTGGCAGAAAAGTACGTGGCAAAAAACGGGAAATTATACGTGGCCTTCATAAACTTAAAAGCGGCTTTTGATTCGGTCGATAGAGCCTGTTTGTGGGATGAACTAGAGGAGTCATCAGTCGATCATAGGTTGCTTTTCTTAATCAGGACTTTACACGCATATAATACGTTGAGAGTTAAGACTAACTTTATTACTGGGGAATTATTTAAATAAAACCCTGTCCGTATTGGCGTGTGACAAGGATGCACCTTAGCTCCTAGTGTATTTAACTTTTTTTTAAATGACCTTATTCCTAAGAGTCTCTACCCAGGAACTCTTACCGCCACGGCTGGCCAATCAGGCAGTAGGCGCCTTATTATATGCGGATGACGCAGCAATTCTGTCCCAAACCAGAATGGGTTTGGAGAAACAACTAAGAGCAGTCTTGGCCTTTTGTTCTACTAACAATCTGCAGACTAATTATGGGAAAACCAAGATAATGATTTTTGGCAGGAGTAGGAAGAAATTCCAATGGAAAATAGGACAAGAAGCTATAGAACAAGTAAATCAGTTTAAATACCTTGGAATCACTTTAGATAAGACTGGCTGCTGGACAGCCCAGGCAAAATCAGCTTTAAATCGGACAAGGGGTACTGGAATGGTGATTTTGAATTATTTCTCATGTAAGGGAGTCGGAAGGGAAGTTATGACTCTAAAAGTATTGGAGGCAAAGGCTGCTTCCCAATTATTCTATGGGGCAGCAATATGGGCAACTGCCCGACCCTCTAACCTTGATAGGGTGCAGTCTGTTCTCTTGAGAAAACTCTTCCATCTCCCGGTAGGAATACCCTCGACCACCATTAGTACTGAGACGGGAAAACTTAGTTGGGATAAAAGGGCCCTAAAGTATGCCCTGACTCTGGTTGCAGGCGGAGGTCTTCCCCCAGTCTGGATTGTTTCCAGTCTTTGCCGAAGACACTTTTAAATCTATTTGGCTTAGCAAGATGAGGACAAATTTGGCCCAGCTGGAATTTCCGCTAGAATATCTCCAGACAAAGAGCATAGAGGCAGCCAAAATATTTATTTATTTTATTCCATTTATATGTCACCCCTATGCCTACGGTTTCTCGGGGCAATTTATCACAATATTCAAAATATAAAAATCTACACAGATATTTGAAACAATTTTAAAATACCCACATACAAAAATTTAGCCCACCTTCCCCTCCCCGCCTCCGAAGGCCTGGGAGAACAGCCATGTCTTGCAGCCCCGACAGAAGGCCAGCAGACTCGGAGCCATTCGTGCTTCCTCTGGGAGGGAGTTCCACAGCCAGGGCCCAGCCACCAAGAATGCCCTCTCCATTGTAGCCCCCCGCTTTACGCGGGGGACCTCCAAGAAGGCGCCCCCGGTGGACCGGAGAGTTCGTTCTGAGTCACGGAGGGTGAGGTGGTCCCTGAGGTATCCAGGTCCAAGACCGTACAGGGCCTTATAGATCCATGTCAACACCTTGAACCTGGTTCAGCACATTACAGGTGGCCAGTGCAGCGCACGGAGCACCAGTGTTATGTGCTCTTGTCGGCCCATCCCTGTTAGGAGACAGGCCGTCACATCCTGCACTAGCTGCAATCTCCGGGCCAGCATCAAGGGAAGCCCCACGTAGAGCGCGTTACAGTAGTCCAGCCTCGAGGTGATGAAGACATGGATCAAAGTGGCCAGGTCGGGTCTGGAGATATACGGGCGTAGCCTCCGCACCACATACAGTTGGCAGAAAGCCGCCTTCACCACCACATCCACCCGCTGATCCAGATGGAGACCCGCGTCCAAGAATATCCCCAGACTCTGAACCTGCTGAGCCACAAAGGGGCACACCCCCTCCACAAGAGGGGGCACCACCTCCCCCGCCTAGCCCACCACCATCACCTCCGTCTTATCAGGATTGAGCTTCAGTCTGCTCTGCCATAGCCAACTCGCCACGGCCTCCAAACACTGAGATAGCACGGAGACGGCAGGGCCTGGGTCAGCTGAAAAAGAGAGATAAAGCTGGGTATTATCAGCGTATTGGTGGCAACGCACACCAAACCCTCTCACGATCTCCCCCAAGGGCTGCATATATACATTAAGTAATAAAGGAGACAGGATTGAACCTTGCGGAACGCCACAGTCCAGGGCCCGGGGGCTAGATGTTTCTGCTCCCAAGACAACCCGCTCGGTCCTCCCAGAGAGGAAAGACTGGAACTAACCAAGGGTGGTCCCATCCAGACCTCCCAGGTCACGCAACCGTCTCAGCAACAGCCGATGGTCCACTGTATCAAACGCGGCGGAAAGATCTAGCAGGACCAGTAATGTTGAACGTCCTGCATTCATCTCCCGGCGGAGATCATCTACCAAGGCCACCAACGCCGTCTCCATACCATGGCCAGGCCAAAACCCTGATTGAAAGGGGTCGAGAAAACTGATGCTGTCCAGGTGAGCCTGGAGCTGCAGGGCCACTGCCCGTTCAATAACCTTCCTAAAAAGGGAAGGTTAGAGACGGGTCAGTAACTGGCGAGTGCATCCATATCCAAAGATGGCTTCTTCAACAGGGGGCGCACCACCGCCTCCTTGAGACCAGGGGGGAAAACTCCCCTGCCGAAGGGACGCATTGATAATCCCCGCCAGCGCCGACCCCAGTATCTCCCTGAAGGTTTTCACCAACCAGGTCGGGCAAGGATCTAATTCACAACTAGTGGTCCTCACTGACCCCAGGATCTCCACAGCATTGGCTGGCGTCACTTCCTGAAACTCATCCCAGAAAGATGGACCAAACGGTGCCTCCATCACCTCACGCTCTATTCCTATGGTCTCTAATCCAGTGTCTAAGTTGCTCTGGGTCCAAGGAACTAAAAAGAAGTCCATGCTAATGATGTTTCCCGCCAGGAGGACATTGCAGAAATCAGGGCTTTTCCTTCACTAGGTCAATATTTGGACTTAATTCCTGATCCCTGGGAACTGGCGAAGTATTGGTAGCAGGATATGTCCTTTGCCTTGGGAAGGAAACTATTATTGGCCCGTTTAAATGCACTACCTTCCAGAATTATGGAGGGTCAGGCCACTGGATTACCTTTTGAAGAGAGATTATGCCCTTTTGATCGGTTACAAGCTGAAACCGTGGACGACATATTACTGGACTGCCATCTATAAAAAAAAAAAACAGGAAACAATTCCTGGTTTCTATATCGGAAAAATATCCTGGCAAATCCAGTTCTGAGCTTGTCCGACTTCTTTTGGCGGATCAACATTTTGAGGTGTCACAGGCAGTAGCCAAGTTTCTCCATAACGCCTTTGAAATACACGAGGCCTTTTTGAATTTCAGACCATTTAGTTCTAGTGATTGATATCTGGTCATGTGTTCTATATTTATGTTCGAGACTCTGGGATTCAGATTGTTTGGCTGCTATGTGCTGTATTTTCATGTTTGAGATTTTTGGACCAAGATTGATTGGCAGCAATGTTTTTTATTACATGTGATACTTTTTTATTATTGTTATTTGTGTTCAAATACTTGACACTATACAGCTGTGGATGAAGGTTATGCCTTTTGCCATGCCTGGTTACTCATTATATTTTTAACCAATAAATCAAATCAAAATCAATCAAAGATGATTTATGCCATCATTAGGAAATTTAGCATGGAGGATTGCTTGGGTGAGAGGATGAAGCTGTCCAAATTTCAAACAAATTGGTTTATAAATGGCTGAGACGAGATACAGAAGTAGAAAAATTTGAGTAGTTCTGTAGGCGTTTCCAACTGTCTTGAATTGATCAGCCTAGAGCTTTTATAGTTGTGTCATGAGGTGAAACTCTTACAAATCCAAGCCTGGAGGCAACGGCTGCTGTTTTTTTTTTAAAAAAAATATTTTTTAAATCCCCATACTGCTTTTAAAAGTCACTAGATGTTCAAGTTCCCATTTTATCCTATGAACAGAATGCAAACCTGAACTTATGCAATGCATGCGCACTGGGGTCTGTTGGCCAGCAGACACGGTCACTGTTAGTGAAAACATACTGCAACTGTTCTCAGTGGTGTTATTTAAGCTGGAGCAAACAGAAGTCAAGAACATAATGAGTGCTGTACTGGTTCAGACCAATGGTCCATCAAGCCCGGTATCCTGTCTCTGACAGTGGCCAGGTTCAGTGTCAGTGATCATGGCTGACTTGATCTGTGTGTTGATTGACAAGCCCTCAATTATAGCTCGCTCAAGCTGTTCCCCTCTATGAATGCTTTGGCAGTGCAGGCTTTTATTTTCCAGCACTGCTAAGAACGCCCTAGCTGGGGAGGCTTCCATTGACCAGATCCGAGACAGTAGTGTCCCTTTATAACACGCTCTCTATCAGTGACATCACACTGCACCATTCCCTTCCTAGTTGACGAACTCCATAGTGCTGGTGTTTTCCTTTCCCTCTCTTGGGCATAGACTGATGTCTCCAAGCAGGAATGCAGCAGGGCCATATTTAATTGGTGGAGAGGACAGAGATAAGATCAACTCATGTTCAGGCAGGCTCTGACATTTGGGATAGGAGGGAACCAGGTGGCAGGGAGTGCTGTTGTGGGGTGTGCTGGGGAGCGGCAGAGGGCTGTCTGCCAATCAGACACCAGGAATACTCTCCCTCAGCACTGGGGTTCAGCAGCGGAGTTGCTGCGGGTTGGCAGAGGGTTTGCTTCAGGAGCGTGAAAGAAGGAGATGGGAACTTGGAGCAGAGGGGGACATGAATGTTAAGTGGGGGAGAGAGGGAGGAAATGTGCCTGAATGAACAGTTTTTTACTTTTTTCCAAGCTCAGATTTACTGGGGTGGGGTGGAGGGAGAGACTGTGAGTACATGAGATAAGAAGGGGGATAGTGGGGAACACGGGGGGAGGAGGGCACTAAGGGAGTAGGGGGAGGGAGGAATGAGCTTTTGAATGCAGCAATGATAGGGAGAGTGGCGTCTGAGGAATCTCCTGTTGGGGGATGGCAGCAGCTCACACACACACCCTGCTGTGCTCCTCGACAGTGAACCCCCCCCCTCCCCCATTTTTCCCTGTCCCAGCTGCAAATGTAGTAGGGGACATGGACATTGCCATTCCCCATACCTCTAGATTTGTGCGGGATGTACTGGGGACTCTTCAGTGGTGTAATTACTGTGGGGGCACTTCACAGTGAAGTGCCCCCACTGTGGGGGTGGGGGGGAAGAGAGAGAGAGAGAGAGAATGAAGGGGGTAGTAGTGATACAGTGCGACGAGAAGAATGAAATCATAATGGATGCTGCATTATTAATTGTGTGTATGATTGCTAATAATTGTGAGAGTGAGAGAAATCCCCAGAGCAAACCCGACAGCAGTAAACTGACTATTACATGTTTCTACTGTGTTTGATAAGGAATTCGATTAAAACAGGCCCTACTTAAAATCTTAGCATCTTTAGTCACTTATCTCATGATCCACAGAACCACTTACTCTGGAGTAGTCTCTGGGTTTCAATTGGATTACTCTTGAGTAAGTGATTTGTGGATCTAGGGGTGTGTGTGTGATATCTCCTTGGGGCTCATTCAGACGTGGTTTAAAGAGCATTATAATGAAATAAATAAGTAAGTGCCGGCAGTAGGATGTAAATGTGAAGAATGCACGCCCAGATGATGTCTGAAAAGGCGTTGGTAGAGCGTGCCTGGTCGTTAGAGCGCACCTGTCGAGTGCACCAAGATTCTATCATGCACATGGCGCCTTCTCAGATGTCATTTGGGCACACCTTCTTCAAATTTGCATCCTGCTGCCGGCACTTGTAAATGCTTTTTAAAACACGTCTGAATGAGCTCTGTAGCAGTGAGCATGGGCTGGAGTCTATTTGTCTGGGGAGGAATTCAATCCTAGTGGGTGACACTTTCCATCTTTAATTACTGACAGCTCCTGGGAGAGTCTAATGGGCTGGTCCTGTGTCACCTGGGTTTCTGCTGGCATTTCGCTAATTCTGCCGGCATTCCAATAATTCAGAAACGGTTGGAACAATCTCGGAAACTGTCGGAACAAGCACTGTTCCGCTACTTTGTGGTGCTGGTAGAAATTGCGGAAGATAGAAACTGTTGGAACAAACATTGTTCCGTTATTTTAGCAGCCGGTGGAAATAGCGGAATGAAAGTAACAGAATGGCGGAAGTAGTGGAATGAAAGTAGTGGAATGAATGTCTCTATCGCACTATGCTGCTCATCGCAGAAGAGCTTTTTCCATCGGAAAAAGTTACCGCAGTGCTGTGCCGTTTCAGCCCTACCCCCTGGTGCCACATAGGGTGGAGCAGGAGCAGTGCTGCCCAGATAAAGGGGGCTCTGTCCCTATTGAGTGGTAGGCCCAGCTGAAGTGCTCAATGTGCAGCGGTTCTGAGATGGCTTGGAGAATTTTAGACACAGTTTGCTGCACTAGCACACTCTTCTCGGACTAGACTGGGGAAGGGAAGGCGTGCCAGGCGTTTAAACTCCCCCAAGACGTTTACACAGACTTTGCTGTCCAAGTGCAGCTTGCCTAGGATGTCCTAGGTCAGGGAAACGACAGCGCCCGCTTAAACCTCCACCAGGTGCACAAAGCCCCCGCTCCAGCTCCCTGGCCTCTTGTAATGCACAGGAACTCCCTTCCAACCTCCCTGCCCTCCTTGCACAAGGAAGGGGCTGCAGGGCGTTTAAACTCATGCTGGGTGAAAAAAACAGCAGCAGCTGCTTAAATGTCCTCCCACTGGCCAAACCACCACCATGGCTAAGCATAGATTAGAGTGTTTGGCATAGCCTTTCCTCCACAGAACAAAATAGCATATCCTAGGGCATATACTGTATAACAGGACACAGTAAGGTAACATTAGAACCCACCAGACCATAATGCACACCCCAGTTAACTTTTTCAGTACAGTTACACTGACATACACTGTCTAAAAACTGAGGAGAGCCCTTAAAAAAAAAGCAGTCGCCAACTCAGAAGTAAAGTGCTTCAAAACTCCAGTGCAAATGCCTAGATGGAACATCCATCTGCCTTAACTATAGAGCCACTAGCGTGGCTCTATAATAACCAGGGCTCCATGTTCACTGTGTTTTTCCCCCATTGCCACCAATGGGGAAAATGCAGTGAACAACACAGGTTCCTGCATAGGATTGCTTGTATTGAAAAGAAAGGCAGCCAGTTTCTAATAATCAAGACCCAAACCATATATGGCTTCAAAAGTCAAAACTCAATATGTAAATTAATTATCTAGTGCACCTCAGAGCACAGGCATAAAATGCTTTCTGTGAGAAGCAAAACTAAACAGCAGATATGATTTCCATGGTGAGGTTCTTATTTGCAGGTGAAAATCACACTGTCACACACTGAAGAAAACTGGATATTGTTTTCTGTATTATTCCTGCTTTTAAGCAAATTATATTGGAAACATAACTATCATTTAAGTTGCTTTCACAGTTGGATCCTGTAAAATTTTCCAACATGAGATAGATGCCTGGATCACCCACCCACACAATGTTTCCAACATTCCACAAGGTGGCACTCTAATCTAAAATCCTAGAAAAACAGTTGTTTGCATGTGTTCCTGGGCAAGAGTGGATTATTTTCTAATATACTGTAGTTTAATACAAGTTGCTCCTTTACACATAAGCTTAGTTCAAGGAAGCATTTTGCTCTTTAAAAGTGTGGTTTTCATTTGAGGTGTGCAATTATGTTTCTTAATAATTTCTAGACCCTCCACTGTATCCAAATGGTGTCCTTGCAAATTGTGTTGTACCTCTGTCCCCTAGATCAAGATTCTTGCATGGCATAAACAGAGCTGCAATGGGTAGCTCATTTGCTACACTCAAGTAATACCAATAATTTCAAGTATTGTATCAGGCACCCAACGGACAACCTGAGTAGAGATCGGGCACCGTGATTACCCCAAAACACTGCGTATTGCCGTTACCAAGATACCATTTTACCAATCGTGACAAAAAATAGTAAATCAGTACCTGGGGTATTAGTCCCATTGAGCACTAATCAGTTACCAATTAGTACCTGATGTTACCAGATCAGGTCAAATACCACAGTTTTGATGGATATAACATTTTTGCACGCACTAATTTCAGTTCTAGGCATAAAGTTATTGGAGTAGCTAATTTGAAGTCCTCCACTTCAAATTCTGCCTCTCATCGCTCAACTCTGTTATCTCCCTCGCTAGGCAGCAGTACTATGCCTCCCACATTGAGACCTGCTCCCGGGACCCTCACTGCCTTTTTTCTACCTTTGACTCCCTTCTGAAACCCCCCCGTCCTCCTCCTCCCTCTTCTCTCTCCATTCAGGATCTTGCTCTCTTCCTTCACTTATAAGATTGACAAGATCCGCCTGGATATCGCCTCCAAGTCCTCTCCCCCTACTACTCCCCCCCCCCCTCCTCCTCTCTCCTGTCCTCCTTCCCTCCCGCCTCCCTTAAGGAAATCTCCTCCCTGCTCTCTTCCTCCAACGCCTCCACTTGCCCCACGGGCCCCATTCCTTCCCACCTCCTGACCTCCATTGCCTCCACCATCACCCCTCCCCTCCTGCACATTATCAATCTCTCCCTCTCTACCAGTTCCGCCCCATCTGCCCTTAAACACACCACTGTCTCCCCCATCCTTAAAAAGTCTACTCTGGATCCCTCTGAACCCTGCAATTGTCTCGCTCCTCCCTTTTGCTTCCAAGCTCCTTGGACGGGTTGTCTACTCCCGTTGCCTCGACCTCCTCTCCGCCAACTCCTCCCTTGACCCCCTCCAATCTGGCTTCCGCCCCCTTCACTCCACTGAAATCGCTCTTGCTAAGATCACCAATGATCTTCTTGTGGCTAAATCCAACCACCTTTACTCTAATCTTGTCCTCCTTGATCTCTCTGCTGTCTTCGACACTGTTGGCCACTCGCTCCTGTTTGAATCACTCCACTTCCTTGGATTCACAGGACTCTGTCCTTTCTCCTCCTACCTTTCTGACCGCTCCTTCAATGTATCTCTTCCTAACTCCTCCCCCCTCCTCCTCCTCCCTACCCCTCTCGGTCGGGGTTCCCCAAGGTTCCGTCCTTGGTCCTCTCCTCTTCTCTATCAACACCCAATCCCTAGGCAAACTCATTGTCTCCCACTGTTACCAATACCACCTATACACTGATGACACTCTCAAACTGAACATGGTGGAAACTGAACTCCTGATCTTCCCTCCCAATCCTTCCTCTTCCTCTTCCCTGTCAATTACCATTAACGGAATCTCCATCCTCCCTGTCCCCCAAGCTCGCAGCTTGGGCTTCATCTTCAACTCACACCTTACCTTCAAACCCTAGATTGACTCCGTGGCCAAATTCTGCCACTTCTCCCTCCACAACTCTGCCAAGATCCACCCCTTTCTGTCGGTCTCCTCTTTCAAAACTCTCATCCACGCCCTAGTCATCTCACACCTTGACTATCGTAACCTCCTCCTCGCTGGTCTTCCCTGCTCCCACCTTTCTTCCCTCATCTCTGTTCAAAACTCTGCTGCCAGGATCATCCACCTAGCCTGTTGCTTTGACCATGTGTGCAGCCTCTCCTCCCTCCACGCTCCCTCTTCCTGAGCGTATTCTGCACAAGCTCCTCATCTTCACCTACAAAGCCCTTCACAACCTCGCTCCCCCCTACCTCTCTGCCCTGATCTCCCTCCGAACTCCTACTCAAGCACTCCGCTCCTCTTCCATCCCCTCCCACGACTCCCCTGCTCCCCCAACAGTCTTTGTCCCTTCTCCCTCATTGCCCTGCATGCCTGAACTCCCTCGCTGCCCACATTCGCCTTGCCCCCTCCCTTTGTACCTTCAAGTCCCTCCTCAAAACCCATCTCTTCCGCTTCGCCCTTCCTAACTCCTACTAAGCATCCCCACCCAGGTTTATCCCCCACCTGCTATCTGTAAACTCCCAACTTACTAAACAGCCAAGAAAAGGTACCTGAGCTCTTGCATCCTCATGAATGTTGCATCCCTTGTCTCTCCCTCTGTTCCCCCTTCCCTGTCTCCTCTCCCCATCTTTAGATTGTAAGCCCTCGGGCAGGGACCGTGTCTATCTTATTCTTTTTAAAGCGCTGGGTACATCGCTGGTACTGTATAAATGCTTATAATAAAATAAATAAAAATAATAATAATAATAAGTAGGGCCTCATGTAGTCTACGTTTCTACCACTGCTACCAATGGGGGGGAACACAGAATACACAGGACCCTGCCAGTAAGTCAGGGATTCTAAAAATGTGGGGGTCATGTTCTCAAAATGTGGGGGTCATCTGTGGGTGAGGTCATAATACTGATTGTAATCTGACATACTTTCATATCTATTGCTATCTGGGGTTGCAGGATTATAATCTCAAAATAAGAACTCACAGGGAAAAAGTTTGGGAACCACTGAAGTCAGCAGTGATCAGCAAAGAAAATGCTGTTTGCTCTCTTAGGGATGGAGTGACAGTGGGGTCCGGGGGGGGGGGAGAAGAACACAAATGGTCAAGGGAAAACCCTAATCAGCGTCAGTAGCTGCAGATGAGTCCGAAAACAGACTCCTAAAGGGAGTTGCTGCGCCACCTCTACTTCAGTCCCTTTGTGATGAAGAAGGTGGGTTTGATAGGGCTCTGCATGCTCAAGCACAATCCTTTTCTGCAGGTCATATAAGCAAACATAAGAACATAAGAAGTGCCATACCTGTCAGACCAGCTAGCCATCTAGCTGAGCATCCTGTCTCTGACAGTGGCCTGCTCTGGTAGCTCAGGAGAAGTACATGTACAGGTCATGGAAGTGTGACTCATCACCTGCTAGCCACTCTCAACTATTAGTAGTCAGGGGTTTAAGCTCCAGTGAGTAGGCATTTATGGTTCTATGCTCTAAGAAATATCTATTTTCTGTTTGAAGCTCATTGTGCTACTGGCTTTCACAGCCTCCTCTGGCAATGAGTTCCTCCACAATTGTACTGTCTGCTATGTGAAAAAGTACTTCCTTTGGTTCATTTTAAATCTGCTGCCATGCAACTTCAGAGTGTGTCTGCTTGTTCTCTTATTGTGAGAAAGGGCAAACAACAGTTCCTTATTTACTTTCTTCATGTCACTCATGATTTTATGAACTTCTATCAAACTTTTATGATTTTATCAACTTCCCACCTTCCCTGTAGGAAGGGAAGTTTGGCCCATTCTCAAAAAGCCATCACTTGACATTGATGCCCCGGCCAGCTACTGACCTGTCTCTAACCTTGCCTTTTTAGGGAAGGTTACTGAACGGGTAATGGCTCATCAGCTCCAGGTGCATTTGGATGGCATCCGTTTTCTTGATCCCATGCAGTCTGGTTTTTGCCTGTGTTATGGCACAGAGACAGTGCTTGTGGCTTTGGTTGACAACTTCCCTGTGGAATTGGATACGGGTCATATGACCCTGTTAGTCCTATTAGATCTATCAGTGGCCTTTGACACTGTTAACCACGAGTTGTTGGTGATTCATCTGCCAAGCTCCAGACCTGGCAGGGGTAGACAGAAAAACTTTACTTTGGTTCAATTCCTCCCTTGCAGATAAATCCCAGAGCGTGGTGCTAGAGGACTGTACTTCGTCCCCTGGTGACCTCCCGTGTGGAGTCCCGCAGGGTTCTATTCTGTCCCCTCTCTTGTTTAATATGTATATGAAACCACTTGGGGGGGGGGGGGAACGTTCACTGTCATCAATATGCAGATGACACTCAGCTGTATCTGTCAGCTGGATAAGGGCAAGCCGCCTAAAGTTGAATCCTGACAAGACGGAGGTGATGCTGGTGGGGAGGGCCGAGGGAGTGGAGGCCCCCCATCATTGATGGGGTACGCCTTGTCTTGGTTCCTCAATTTCGTAGTCTGGAATGCTCCTCAATTCACAACTCCGCCTGGATGTCCAGATGGCAGCTGTGATGAGGAGTGCATTTGCCAAATTACATCTGGTGCAACGGTTATGGCCTTATGTCTTGGACTGCGACCTTGCCACCATCATCCATGTCTTCATCACCTTGAGACTTGATTACTGTAACGCACTCTACATCGGGCTACCCAAGGTGACAGTCCAGAAGCTGCAGATGGTGCAGAATGCGGCAGCCCGTCTCCTGATGGGTACGAGCCACCAAAAGCACATAACACCGGTGCTCCGTTCTCTGCACTGGCTGCCTGTTGCCTATTGGGCCCGATTCAAGGTGTTGGTGCTGACCTATAAAGCCCTATATGGGCCCCGCCTATCTGCGGGACCGCCTCACTCCCTGGATTCTGGAACAGCCATTGCAGTCAGCTGGGGTTGCCCTTTTAGAGGTCCCCCATGTTCGGCGGGGGGCCACATTGGAGAGGGCGTTCTTGGTTGCCGCGCCTCGGTTGGGGAACTCCCTACCAGTAGAGACTCGTTTGGCCCAGGACCTTCCCTCCTTAAGGTGTCAATGCAAAACCTGGTTGTTCCGCCAGGTGTTTGGTGAGAGAGACAGGTAGGGGAAGGGGGTGGGAATTGATGGTTTTATTTTATTTTTAAGTCATGTTGTATATTTTATTTTATGCTTTTATATTGTACACCGCCACGAGCTGCCTTTGGCAGGAGGTGGCAGGACATTAAATTTTTATAATAAATAAATAAATTAATAAATTAAATAAATTTTCGTGTGACTCAAGTCCCGCTGTCTCCTTGCTATCTCGGTGCCTGTCTGCTGTGGGGGATTGGATGTGGTTGAACCGAGCGAAGCTCAATTCCGATAAGACAAAGGTGATGCTAGTTGGCGGGACTGGTGATCTGGGTGAGGAGGTCTACCCAATTATTGGGGGTGTCAGTCCTCCTTTGGATCCATCAGTGTAGAGCATAGGGGTGCTCCTGGACTTGCAGCTACGCCTGGATTCTCAGGTGTTGGCTGTGGCCAGGGGTGCCTTTCGCCAATTACAGCTGGTGAAAAGGCTCTGCCCACGTCTCAGACTCCGATCTCGCCACTATCATTCATGCGTTCATCACCTCGAGGTTAGACAATGGCCATTTTTACATGGACAGGGGTGGCTGTTCTGCCGTGGTGGGTGGAGGTGTGTGTGTGTCCTTTTACATGGACACCCACCCACCTCCACCCACGGGGCCTCCTCTGGTTTTCCAGATAGCCTTGTGGGTGGAAATGGGTGTGTGATGGGTGTAGGTGTGTGTGTGTCTGGAGTGCGCATGTACAAACACCCACCATCTGTGGTGTTCACATGGGCGCACACCCATCCCCCACTGCACACCCGCCGGCACACCCAGCGGTGGGTGGGGCCATCCGTGTGAAAATGGCCTATTGCAATGCGCTCTACTTGGGACTGCCAAAGATGACTGTTTGAAAGCTGAAGCTAGTACTGAATGCAACGGCCCGTCTCCTTACTGGAACGGGCCACAGGGACCACGTAACACCTGTGCTTTGAGCACTGCACTGGCTGCCTATTGTCTTCCAGGTCCAATTCAAGGTGCTGGTATTCACCTTTAAAGTCCTTCACGGTCTCGGTCCCACTTATCTGAGTGATTGCCTCACCCCCTGGGCCCCTGCAGTAGTCCGGAGGTGCTCTCCTGGAAGTCCCATGTTACCGATGGGTTTGGACGGATGGGAGGGCATTCACGGCAGTTGCACCATCATACTGGAACTCCCTTCTGGTGGAGGTTCGCCTGAGCCTAAATCTTCTCACCTTCCATCGAAATTGTAAGACCTGGCTTTTCTGCCAGGCATTTGGTGGCGGAGGAGGGAAGGGTATGTCAGGGTAAAATTGGAGTCTTTCTTTTCTGCACTGTGTGTGTTTTATTGTTTTGCACATGATTCAAGTTTTAATACGTTTTATATTTATACTGTGTTTTAATTATGAATTGTGAGCCGTCCCGAGTCGCTTGTAGAGAGAGGGGTGGGGAAAAAATGTACATGTAAATAAATAAATAAAATCACCTCTTCTCTAAGCTAAACAGCCCCAACTTGTTGAACCTCTCCTGATATGGAATTTGATCCATCCCTTCTATTATTCTTATTGCCCTTCTCTGAACCTTTTCAAGTTTTATATCATTCTTGAGATGGGGCGACCCGAACTGCACACAATGCTCAAGGTGCCATCATACCAAAAATGTATACAGCAGCATTATATTTCTCTTTTATTTTCTATTGCTTTTGCAATAATGCCTAGCATTAGGTTTCTCTTTTTGACTGCTGTCGCACACGGAGCTCATGTCTTCAAGGAACTATCCACAATGACTCCAAGATCCTTCTCGAGTGGTTACACCCAGATTTGAACCAGGCATCGTGTATATATAGCAAGGATTATTTTTGCCCATATGCATCACCTTGCATTTATTAACATTGAATGTCATTTGCCATTTTATTGCCCATTCACCTAGTCATGAAAGACCCTCTGTAGTCCTTCACAGTCTGCCTGGGTCTTAACTCTCTTGAATAATTTGGTGTCATCTGCAAATTTAGCCACCTCACTTTTTATCCCTTTTTCCAGATCATTAATGAATATGTTAAACAGTACTAATGCCAGTACTGACCTCTTAGACACCCCGCTGTTTACCTCTCTCCAACCTGAAAAATGACAATTTATTCCTATCCTTAATTTTCAACCTTTTAGCCAACTACCCAGGATTCTTCCTCTTATCCCATGACTAATTAGTTTGCTCAAGAGTCTCTGGTGAAGGACTTTGTCAAATGCTTTTTGAAAATCCAGATATACTATATCAATTGGATCACCCCTATCCACATGCTTGTTGAAATTCTCATAAAATTCTAATAGATCAGTGACCATGGATATGTGGGTACTCATTAACCAGTCCCTGACTGGCCCATACAGTGGACTGACCATGTCCCTGGACTCCGCCATAAGTGGCAGCTCTGTGGCGGTCACATGGCAGACACCCAATAGATGGGCAGGCAGGTGTGTGCCTGGAGGACTATCATCTCATTTGATTTCACCCACTGAATCAACATGTTAATTACACACTGCCAGTTTAAAAAGAAGAAAAAAAAAGTTTTCTAACTGTAAGCTCTTCAACCTCAACTCTTTCAGGTTACTCCATCATCAGGAATCAAGAGTTTGCAATCTAAGCTTTTGTTAACAATTCTGCTGATGTATGAAACATAAAAGAATCCAAGTCACTAACCAATCTACTTCACATAGCAGTAACAGGAGTAAGAAATAGTAAAATGTGTTAGTCAGCAAATACACCCGTAAATACACATTTAGAATACAAATTGATGTGCAAGATCCCTCATTTTTGACATTTCTTTAGCCATAAAACATGTTGTACAATCAAGCCCGTTTAAGAACTGTGTTTCCAAACATTACTAATATTATTTTATTATTTATATAGCGCCAGCAGTGTACCTGACAGTGTACAATCAATTGTATAGACAGGGATAATGGGAACCAATGTGTAAGCAAACGTATTGTTCTCTGTCCTGTCCACAGACAACCTAAAATAGTGATCAGAGGTGTGAATTGCTGTGCTAAATCAAATTCTAAAGATGTCAATTAACATTCTCACAAAACCAATTATTTCTGTGCTGTTCATTTGAAAAACGTCTAATCTGTGTGCCTATTCTGTAGACTCAATTTACTTGCCCTAAATGCCAAGAATCCCAGCTTGTCCCTCTTCCACTGATAAGATTTAATCTCCCCAACAGTATCTATGATGCAGTCAACATAGTCAACACAAGGATCTTGTAAGTACACTAAAATTTGACTATGGTTTAAATAAACTACGTTAAACATAAAAATAAATATAGTACCTGGTTGTATTATTCAATTCCATATTTAATTTTAAAAATCTAAACAAAGCAGAGGCAGAGCTTTGGAGAGTATTGCACCAGAATATCACAGGGTCATTCCTGCAATTTAGACTCCCTTTCTCCTGCTCCCTTTGAAACTGTTGCTCCTCTGCCAATAACACGCCCCCATCATCCACGATCTCTTCCTCCAGCTCCTTGCCCTTACTGAAACTTGGATCTCCCCCTTCAACTCTGTCACCCCTGCTACCCTCTCATTTGGGGGGGGTCTCTCGTATTCTCACCAGTCCCACCCCAAAGATCAGGGGGGTGATGTGGGCTTCCTCACTAATTCCTGTCAATTCCAGCCACTTTCTCCTTCCCCCTCCCTCTCCTTCCCTTCCTTTAAGGCTCCTTCTGTGTGCTTCTACTCCCTCCCTCCATCTCTGCGTCGCTGTCATCTACCGCCCCCCTGGCGCTCTCTCTTCCTTTCTCTCTGAATTCAAGTCCTGGCTCACTTTCTTTCTCTCCGATGATACCCCCCCTCTCATCCTTGGTGACTTCAACATTCACATTGATGTCCCTTCCCAGCCCGCCATCTCTCGCTTCCTCTCACTAGCTTCCTCCTTCAACCTCCACCTATGGACAAACTTCCAAACCCACACTAACAGCCATTCTCTTGACCTCATCTTCTCTAGGAACTGCTCAGTGTCTGATATCTCCTTCAATCCTCATCCCATCTCTCTCCTATCCTCAAAAAGTCCACTCTTCACCCCTCTGACTCTTTTAGCTACCGTCTTGTCTCATTTCTTCCTTTTTCTTCTTGAACGTGTTTGTCTACTCCTGCTGCCTCAACTTCCTCTCCGCCAACTCCTGCCTTGACCCCCTCCAATCTGGCTTTTGCCCCCTTCACTCTACTGAAACTGCTCTCGCTAAGATCAACAACTATCTTCTTGTGGCTAAAACTAATCACCTCTACTCCATTCTTGTGCTTGACCTCTCTGTTGCCTTCGATACTGTTGACCACTCACTCTTGCTGGACTCACTTCACTACCTTGGCTTCCGTGGCTCCGTCCTCGACTGGTTCTCCTCCTACCTCTCTGACCACTCCTTCAATGCATCCATTGCCAACTCCATCTCCTCTTCCTGTTCCCTCTCGGTTGGTGTTCCCCAAGGCTATGTCCTTGGTCCTCTCCTCTTCTCTATCTACACTCTGTCCCTAGGCAAATTCCTTGCCTCCCATGGTTTCCAATATCACCTCTACGCTGATGACACTCAACTCTCTCTCTACCAGTGGTGGCTCCCCTCACCCCCCGAGGGCATTTGGGGCACTGCCCCCCTAGCGCCGTGGGGAACCCCCGCCGTGCCGTCATTGAAGGTAAAAAAAAAACCCGCACCGCCACTTCTGACAGCAGCAGCAGCAGCCTCTGACCTGCTTCAGAGGCTGCTGCTGCTGTCAGACTCTATCTTCCTTCCGGGACCCACTCTCAGAGCCGCTCTGAGAGTGGTTCCCGGAAGGGACAAAAAGGCTGAGCTGCTCAGCTGCCCAAACAGCGTTTTCAATAGAAAACGTGGTTTCGGCGGCTGAGCCCCTCAGTCCACAGCACGCATAGGACGTGCTGTGGAGGGAAGAGCTAGCCTTCTTCCATTGCGCCTAATGGGCGCAATGGAACTTCTTGCCTGGGTGGTTGATGAAAGTGCCCAGGCGAGAAGTTTTGGGCCAGGCGGCTGAGGAAGGGACCACAGCCGCACATGGAATCTCAGCTCAGGGTCCAGGTCTGGAGAAGGCTGGCGGCACACTCTCAACAGCACACCGCCAGCCTCAGCAGCTTCCCTGCCGCTGCCGCTCCCCCCCATCTGCTGCTCAGAGCGGCGGGGGGTGGGGAGAACGGCAAGGCAGGGATTGGGAATATTTTTTTTAGCCTTTAAATTTCCTGCGCGTCCTGGATCCGGAGAAGCAGGACATGCAGGCAATTTAAAGCAAAGTCTCACACCCCACCCCACCCCCACACACCTCTGCCTGCTGCCTGGGCTGCCGAGGACCACTGGAGCTGCATCCAGGTAAGTGAAGATCCCTCCCTCCACCCTGCTCCCACCGCTCCGAGGGTCCCCCCACGCTGCTTTCCACCCCCCAGGATCCCCCCACTCTGCTCCCACCCCTCGAGGGTGGGATCTTTAAGTGTGTGTTCACAATGCTGGAAATGGGATGCTTTTTAAATCCCGAGGTGTAGCTGTGAGTCTGGAGATCTTTAGGTGTGGTGTTTACAATGCTGGAAATGGGATCTTTAGGTGTGTGTTCACTAGGGGTGGGACCCCGGGGCAATTACCGGATACCGGATTTACCGGTTTCCGGTTCTCAAAGAACCGGATTCTCAGATTAAATCCGGTACCGGTTTTATTTCATTGATTTCAATGGGGCACTGTGTCCCCATTGAAATCAATGAAATACAATTAATTCCTCCCCCCTCCCCCTCCCAGGCTGCGCGGGTGGAAGGGGGGACACC
>QEPC01009171.1:2502278-2550731 GCA_003113815.1 Sphenodon punctatus | reverse complement strand
AACCTGGCAGAGGAGGTGATTATAACCTGCCTAACCTAACTGAAATTGCTTGATTAAGTAATGTAATGTCCATCCAACATTAACCCTTGGAACTCCTTGCTGCTGGGTTATGCCGCCCACCGTTGCCCTTGTTCCGCTGGCGGCAGGCCGGCCAGCCTTACTGCCCCTCCAATGTCAAGACCCATCAGCAGCCCCTGCTCTCTCTTCTCTTCTCTCTCTCTCTCTCTCTCCCCATCTGTTCAAGTTTGCCTCACCAGCGGTCTCTCTGATATCTCTACCTGGATGTCTCAACGTCAACTCCAACTCAACATGGCTAAAACTGAACTCCTCATTTTTCCCCCTCATCCTTCCTCTCCCTCCTCCCTGTCGATCCTTATCAATGCGGTCACCATCTTTCCCATCCCCCAAGCCTGTAGCTTAGGCTTCATCTTTGATTCACCTCTTTCTTTTAAACCCTACATTGACTCTGTTGCCAAATCCTGTTGCTTCTCCCTCCATAACATTGCTAAGATTCGCCCTCTTCTCTCTATCTCCTCTGCCAAAACCCTTGTTCAAGCCCTGGTCATCTCTCACCTCGATTACTATAACCTCCTTCTCTTCCATTGGCTTATCGCCTACCATCTGTCAGTATATTATTTTCCCAATGAGAATAATTAAACAGAGATGATCATATTTAGAAATCCAGAATGATCGGACTCTAAATCAGGAATAGAGAATTGCCCCATTATACCAGTTTATTAAAACATAAGTAGGGATGGAGAGATATATGAGTGAGATAAACCATTTTCAGCTTTGCAGGGCTTTCTCTGCTACGAGATTTCAAACAAGATTCAGCGGTGCTTGAGGAAATGCGGGTCAATAGACCATATAAGGATCGGTTGTGTCCCTGTTTTATGGACAAAGTAGAGGATCTCCAGCATATGTTTTTTGAGTGTCCATTATACACAAGAATGGTTGGCTCCTTTTTTGGAACCCAGAGTTTTCTGGACCAACTTCCAGAAGATAAAGTTTCTTTTGAATTTTGGTAATGTTAAGATTGATTATGCTGTAGCTGTATTTGCATTTCACATTTCTCGTAGAAGGAAAATGCTTTGCAAATTTTAGCAGATAAACTTGTAAGTTGTGTTTGAACAGTGAATTAGCTAATAAAAATGTATGTATGTATGTATATGCAAGTCCCAAGAAGGGCAAGGCATACTATGAATCTCGATTTTGCAAGATCTTAGTGCAAGCTGTAGTGCAGGGACCAAGTGTTTACAACGCAAGCTCTGAGAAGGGCAAGGGCAAGGTCCCCCCCACCCCGAATTTTATGTTGCTATGATTGTGACTTGGGTCCCAGGGATCAGGTGTCGCTAGCACAAGCCCCAAGAAGGGCAAGGTATATCATGATTTTTTATTTTCCAGGACTATAATTTTAACCTGTAGGGATCAAGTGTGACGCAGATGCTAGTTGCCAGGTGAAATTCTTTTGATTGTGCATAGAGCAGTGGGTCAAGGGTTTTTCAGAGCTGTATTTTAGTCCCAGCAACCAAGTGTTTTATTTTAAATGTTTTGTTTATGTTCAATTATGTATGTACTCGTTTGATTGTGCAGTGGCTATGGCACAAGCTAAATGCCTCAATAAAATAACTAACCTCCTCACTGGCCTCCCTCGCTCTCATCTTTCTCCCCTTATCTCCATCCAAAATTCTGTTGCCAGGGTCATCCACCTCGCCCGTCGCCTCAACCACGTGCAGTCTCTCCTCTCCTCTCTTCACTGGCTCCCCCTTCCTGAACGAATCCTGCAAAAGCTCCTAATCTTCACCTATAAAGCTCTTCACAACCTTGCTCCCCCCCCTACTTCTCTGCACTAATTTCCCTCCGTACCTGAGTTTGTGAATTCCGCTCCTATTCTGTCCCCTCTCTCACCCTCCCATTCCTCCCCTACTCCCCTAACAGCCTTCGTCCCTTCCTTTTTAAACTTGATGCTAAACTCACTGTAATTGGTTTTGTGTTTTTATTTAAACTGTGAAAGAGTGGAAAGAAACAAGTTATATACAAAAACATGTGCAAAAACATATATATATTCAGTCCCAAGATGCTTGAGATAGAGTTTAGGTAAATTGAATTTTCTTATGGGAATCTATATTGTATTTTGCTTTTGTTGAAATTTGCTTTGTATATTACATTTTATTTTGGATATATTGGCCATGGCGGAAGCTAGTGCCATAATAAATAAATAATATATATATATAGAGAGAGAGAGAGAGACACACACACACACACACACACACACACACACACACACACACTCAAGCATGTATACCATATTCATATGCACATTTATTTATTTATATAGTGCCAGCAATGTACCTGGCACTGTACAATCCGAAGTTAGGCAGGTCCCTACCCCAAGGAGCTTACAATCTAAGAGACAAGGAAGGGAGAGGTGAACATCAAGAGAGACAAAGATACATTCATGAGTGTGAGAAGATGCAAATGCATGTGTTTAATTTAGTTACAAAGAAGAGATTCTGAGAGACTGAGGGAGGAGGATCCAATTTCACTCATGACGAGCCAGATAAAGCCTGACGGAAAAGGTAGGTTTTCAGGAGGGATCTGAACATTGGGAGGGAGGGAACAGAACAAATGTATCCAGGAAGGGAGTTTCAGGCCTGGAGTTTCAGGGTGGAGATACAGGAGGAGCGAAGCTCCCAGGCAGGAATATAGCAGGACACAAGAGCAGAGAGATATGGGGGAGCAAGGCCATGAAGAGCCTTGAAGGTGAAAACCAGGCTTGTGATTAATGTGTTCCCATAGAGGGAGCTACTGTAGGGTGGTGAAGAGAGGATAAACATGATCAAAGCCATGAGCAAGGTGGATGACTTTGGCAGCAGAGCACTGAACGGAGATGAGTGGGGTGAGATCAGAGAAGGGGAGACCAGTAAGGAGGAAGTTACAGTAGTCAAGGTGGGAGATATCTAGAGCGTGGACTAAGATTTTTGCAGTGACAACAGTAAGCCAGGGCTGAATTTTATTTTATTTATTTAAATAAGTTTGTACCCCGTCTCGCCTGCTGAATTTTTCCGGGTGGTCTGGTCAGTCCGTCCTCCCTCCACCTGGATCCAAAGTTATCTAATGGTCACTGTGACTTATTTGTGGACTTTTTTGCAGATATAAATCGCTCAAATCCACTACGACTTCGACACTGCACTTTTAACAGTAGGTGAACCAGAGGCAGTTGAAGCCCCATCTTTTCCTGTTTTCTGGGATCCGTTTCAGTGTCGCCCTCTGATGCTGAGGACATTCTGGGGGGTGTTCGAGCCACTTACTGTGAACGGGACCCATGCCCATCCTGACTGGTTAAGACCAGTCGGTAGATGTTGGGGCTGTTGCAGGCTAGGATAGTCAACGCCTCCTTTATGGAGGTCAGGGTGCCGGACTTCCTCAAGGAGACGGTGGTGCAGCCCCTACTCAAAAAAGCCATCATTGGACTTTGATGTCCTGGCCAGCTATCTGCTGGTCTCTAACTTTCCCTTTTTAGGAAAGGTTATTGAGCAGGTGGTGGCTCGTCCGTTTCAGTAGCATCTAGATCGAATCAGTTTCTTGGACCCCTCACAGTCTAGCTTTCGACCAGGTTATGGCAGCGAGACTGCACTTGCGGTCTTGGTGGATGACTTCTCCCGAGAGCTGGACCAGGGGTGTTCAACCCTGTTAATCCTATTAGATCTCTCGGCTGCATTTGATACCATTGACCATGAGCTGGGTGACTCGGTTGCGGGACCAGGTCAGAGTGGACGGGACTGGTCTTGAATGGTGTTGCTTGTTCCTCGCTGGAAGAACTCAGCAGGAGAGACGGGGTACAAACTTATTTAAATAAATAAGTTATTTATTTAAATACACAAGATATATACACAGAGGGTTTTGACACCCAACTGTATCTCTCTTTTTCATGAGATCCAGGCTGAGCAGTCTCAGTGCTTACTCAGTGTCTGTCAGTTGTGGGGGATTGGAAGAGGGCAAGCTGCCTGAAGTTGAATCCTGACAAGACGGAGATGATGGTTGTGGGAAAAGCAAGGGGAATGATGGCCCTCATCATTGATGGGGTCCGTCCCCCTTCGGTATTCCAGGTCCGTAGCCTTGAGGTGCTCCTAGACCCACAGCTTTGCCTGAATGCCCAGGTGGTGGCTGTGGAGAAGGGTGCAATTTGCCAATTACATCTGGTACGACGGCTTAAGTCATGTCTTGGATTTGGACCTTGCCACGCTCATCCATGATTTTATTACCTCGAGATTGAACTACTGTAACGCGTTCTACATGGTGACAGACAAAAGACTGCAGCTAGTGCAGAATGCAGCAGCTGGTCTCCTTAGGGGGACAAGTCATCGCGAGCACATTACTCCGATTCTCCATTCTTTGCACTGCCAAGAGTCTTCCAGGCCCAACTTAAGGTGCTGGTTTTGACCGTTAAAGCCCTGAATGGTCGGGGCCCCACTTATCTACAGGACCACATCTTCCGGGTCCCGGACTGACCTCTGCAGTCAGCCAGGGGTGCCCTCCTTGAGTTTCCCTGGGGGTTTTTTGGGTGTCAGCCGTAAGGACAGCTCTTTCAGCGGCCACTCCGAGGCTGTGGAACTCCCTCCCGCTGCAGTTTTGTCTGGCCTCAGACCTCCCCTCTTTCCATAGACAGTGTAAGACCTGGCTGTTCTGCCAGGCCTGTGCTGAGGGAGACGCGTAATGGGTGGGTTGGGTTAGGGTGGGAGTTCTTTTTGGTTGGGATATTTTAACACTGAATTATGGGTATTTTCAGACGTTACGAGATCACGGTGAATACCCCTGTGGTCACCGTGTCTCGAACGTCTGTTTGGAGGCCGCCAGATGTTCGCCACGGTGAATCCCCATATGGGGTCAATTTGAACCACGCTTCCCGGGCTAGCCGGGGGAATGTCCTGGGAAGCGTGGTCAAACGGACCCCCGGCAGGGACCAACAAAAAGTAATGTCTGGCCGGTTGCCACGGCCCGGGATCCCCGGCGGGATCCCGGGCCATGGCGCTTCCGGCCCGCCATGGCGGCCGCAGTGGCGCCGCCGCCCGCCCGTCTCCCTGGAGGGCGGGCGGCAGGGTGCGTGGAGGGGGCTGGGCCGTGCAGCCGCACGTTGCGCCGCGCGGCCCCGCCCCCTGTGCTGCACGGCCCCGCCCCCTCCCACATTCCCCGCCGGGATCCCCCCGGCACGTCTGTTGTGGCGTTACGGGGTGACCCCGGCAGGGAATGAATAGGGTGATTTCGGTACGGGGCCAATGGGCCCCGTAACGTCTGAAATCACCCAAAGTTTTATGATTTTATTTGTTTTATAATGTTGTTAGCTGCCCTGAGATGCATAAGCAGGAAGGGGTGGCATACAAATACGATAAAATATGATAAAATAAATAAATTTTATCACTATTATACAGAGCAAAGCAGTAGTATTTGGCAACAGCCTGGATCTGAGGCGTAAAGGAGAGGGAGGAGTCAAAAATAAATCCCAGGCTACTATAAATATTTATATAAATATTTATATTTATATATAACTAATATATATTTAAGATATATACACAAGCTCTTTTCTATGGGACTTTTTATTGGGGGGGGAGGGGAAGGAGAAATGTTTAATGATAGACAGAATGTTAGAATATGTTTCAATCCTTTAAACTGTGGAGAGAAGGAATGCCTTAATCAGGGGGTGGGTGAAGAAGCACAGGACTTTTCATCATGGCAAGTGAACTGAGTTAAGACTAATAGTGACTAGTGGATTTTTCCCAAGTGAAAAAAATGTATGAAATTTCAGTTCTTTTTAGCATAAAACAGGGTGGAAAGAATATATTTTTGTTTAAAAATATGATTTTTAAAATTTAACTTGGATTTCCTATTTTTAAAATTTTAAAAAGCTGTTTAAAATAAATGGAGCTCACCTAAGTTTGCTACGATCTGGTAATGATGAAATACAATTGAAAAGTAGGGGTGTGCACCAGGGGCCCATGTCGTTTTCATTTTTGCTTTTCGTTATTAAAAATAGTCATTTTTGTTATTGTTATTAACAAAGTTTCATTTTTGTTACTGGTGTTATCGGTATCGATTTTGAGCGACAATGAAGATATTGGTTTTGGTATCATTTCTGTTGTGGGCTGCCACCAGTTGGCAGAAGTGCCACCAGACACCTGCCCCAGACTTCTCAGAAGTTGAATTCCTTCCTCCCTTTCTCATTATAATGCAGTAGTAATAAGTGCACAATGACAATATGAAAAATTACTAATATGTATGTCTAGCCTACACCTAATAACCAATACTATATGCAATATATTCCTAAGTATCTATATCAATAAACTTCTATCTGCTATGTGTTCTAAGTATCTCTCTATCCTATTCCTATTCTATAATGCTAATATGTATACTAAAAAAGCCGAGTATATCTACTAATATCTAATCTAATCTATCTATCTATCCATGAAACTAATATATCTATATATAATATGGATAAGGGGGGACAGACAGGGGAAGGGAAAAGGAAAAAACTATAGGATATATCTATCTAACCTCTATCTATATTATGTATATCTGTAATCTATATCTATCTAATCTATATACTTAAACCTATATCTATCTACATATATGTACAGGGGGAGACAGACAGAGGAAGGGAAAAGGTAAAATAAGAGTATAAGGAAAGGTAAGGTATAACACTGTGGGCTGGGGAATTTTTTTAGTGCAAGCACCAGAGTTAATTATCTAGTAAATAAGAACTATGTTGTCCAGATTTCCAACCTATCCAATGTTTTTGAACTCTAATTCTATCTTACAAAGGGCTAACTACCACTCCCAGTTCTGTGTGATCTGCAAACTTGATAACTATTCCCTCCACTCCCTTCATCAAGTCATTAATGAAGACACTGAAAAGCACCCGACCCAGGACAGAGCCCTGTTCGACCTCACTCCAATTTGATGATGATCCACTGATGATCACCCTGAGTGCAGTTCTTCAACCAGCTATGGATACACCTTGTTATATATAGTGTCTTTCAGCCCGTACTGTACAAGCTTGCCGATGAGGATCTTGTGTGAAACTTTGCCCAACAGGGTACCTTCATCTGTTTTCCAAGAATACTCAATAATCGGCAGAGGTTCTGAGCGTACTTCAACAAGTTTTCAGAATTGTAGCATGTAATTTCTCTGGCTCTAAAGACTTGAATTCATTCAAAGTTGTCAGGTAATTCCCTTACCACCTCTACGTATTCTAGCCTACAGCCTATTCCCCCCATTGTTCATACACTTGGTGTCAGGCTAGACACAGTTTCCCTTTTCTGAGAAGGCTGAGACAAAGTAAAGAGTTGAGAAATTCTGCCTTCGCTTTGTCACCTGCTAGCATTTCACCATCTTATTTTTATTATTATATTTATTTATTATAAACATTTATTAGCCGCCCCCTCATGCCCATGGCATCTCGGGGCAGCTTACAACACAAAATACACAAATAAAAAACACAACTCCATTCATCAAATTTAAAGTATCATAAAAGTCTTTAAAATACCCCCCAACTACCCCACCCTCCCATCCTCCCCACCGAAGGCCTGGGCGAACAGCCAGGTCTTACAGGCTCAAAGAAATGCCAGCAAACCTGGGCCAGGCAGGCTTCCTCCGGGAGGGAGTTCCAAAGCTGCGGCCCACCCACCGAGAAAACCCTCTCCATTGTGGTCCCGTTTTACATGGGGGACCTCCAGAAAGGTGCCCCCGGCGGACCAAAGGGATCACTCTGAGACGCGGAGGACGAGGCGGTCCCCGAGGTATGAGGGGCCCAGACCGTGCAGGGCTTTATAGATTAACACTAACACCTTGAATGTGGCTCGGTACGCTATAGGCAGCCAGTGCAGAGTACAGAGCACAGGTGTTATGTGCTCCCACTGTCCCGTCCCTGTAAGGAGACGGGCTGCCGCATTCTGCACCAGCTGCAGCCTCTGAACCAGAAACAAGGGAAGCCCCACGTAAAGCGCATTGCAGTAGTCTAGCCTCAAGGTGATGAAGGTGTGAATGAGAGTGGCCAGGTCAGGCCTGGAGATGTATGGACGCAGCCTCCGTACCAGATACAGCTGGCGGAAGGCAGCCTTAGCCACCATTTCAGCCTGCTGATCCAGACGGAGACCTGAGTCCAACACCACCCCCAGACTCCGAACCTGCTGGGTTACAAGAGGACGGACGCCCCCCTACAAGGGGAGCCAGTACCTCCCTCGCCCTTCCCATCACGATCACCTCCATGTTATCGGAATTAAGCTTCAGTCTGCTGTGCCACATCCAATCCGCCACGGCCTCTAAACATTGGGAAAGTAATGAGACAGCAGGACCTAGGTCAGTTGAAAACTAGGAGGTACAGCTGAGTATCATCAGCATATTGCTGACATCGCACCCCGAACCCTCTCACGATCTCTCCCAGGGGCTGCATATTAGGGGTGGGACATCAGGCAAAATACCGGCTACCGGTTTTACCGGTTACCGTATGCAAAATACCGGGTTACCGGATTAAAACCGGATTACCGGTGCCTGATTTATTACATTGATTTCAATGGGGAACTGTCCCCATTGAAATCAATGGAATACCTCCTCCCTCCCCCTCCCAGGCTGTGCGGGTGGAAGGGGGGGCACCCCCCACCCACCCTGGATTTTTTTTAAACATTTTTTTTTTACCCTAAGTCCCTACTAGTGCGGGCTCCGGGCCCTTGTGCAGTCGCATTGGCTTCTTTGGATGTCTCCCATTTTTCTTTTTCCCTGGGATTGTTAGAGATTATGCTTTCAGTACTTTTTTTTTCTTCAGAAAGTCCCAGCATTCTTGAACACCTGTCCCTGTTCCCATGAGATTATTTAGCTATAATTAATCCTGACTCAGTTGGGAGCCAAAGGGGTGAGGATGGACTATATGAAATATAAAGTTTCTCTGAGTCCTAGAATTCTAGTATTTATAATAGACACCATATAAAGGAGGTATGTTACAATGAGAACAAATGTCCTGTTATATACACCAATTGTTGCTGCTGCTGCTGCTGCTGCTGCTGCTGCTGCTGCTGCTGCTATTAAACTTTTGTAACAAATTGTGTAGATGTGTTTGTAAAGGTAAGGTCAAGATTTGCAGATTTTTAGGGGGAAACATGTTTTAAATACAAAAGGAGAGACATTTTGGACCAAGTCGGTGAGAGAGTTGCAACTCCATTTGGCTGTCACCAATAAATTTACTCCAACACAGACAGAAACTCTATTGGGTACAAATGCTGATGAGAAGATCTTTGTCAAAGTATAATACAGATTAATACAGACTTAACCCTTTCCAATACTATGAGCTTTTTAAAGCTATACTCAAAATTAAATTTGAGCACACTATCTGTTTAATGGTGTTTGAAGAACCGTCCATGTTTTTAACACAGGCCTCTCCCACTCATGAACATGCAGAAATCTGCATGTTCATGAGTGGGAGGCCCGTGTGACGGGCACAGTGAATGGGGGTGCACGCACGCTCCCGCCTAGTCTGCATCCCCACTCACCCCCATGCACGGAGCAACCAGGGAAAACGTAAATTGCTCCATGTGTGGGGATGAGAGGGGGGTGAGTGGGGATGCATGTGTGGCCATACCCACCCACACAACCCCCACCCGGTGGCGTCATGTAAAAATGGCCAAAACCCACAAAAAATAAAAATCTACTACAAGAATAACCCCCAAAATTGGAGATTTTGCCACCTTTGTTCATTTTGACTGCTTGGAATTATGCAAACTAGCAATTTGACTGTATATGTCTTAACTGAATTTGTAAAGAAGATCCCGCACAGCACCGGAAAAAAAAAGCATCTCTTCATACAACCAGATCGAATCAGTATTTTCAAAACATGGGCAAGTACATGACTAGAATATTTAGTGATATAAAAATATTTTCATTAGTTTTGCTTTTTGGAACATAACATTATTGAACAACAGCATATGCAATAATGATGTAAAAATGAGCAACTCTACAATACAAAAGTGAACAATTCCACTCTAAACGAAGCTGTATAAATCCAGATATGCATTACATAAAATTATAAAACTGAAATAAACTAGTTAAATAATGATAACAAAAATGTTCTTAAATTTACTCCAATTGTATAAACACGTAGGGTTATTGTAGGCCCACTGAAATCATTGGGCCAAAGAATATGCAAGTCTTTTCAAGAATAGGGCTTATAATTCTGCCAGTGTGCAGGAGGAGGGTGCGGGATATAAATATTTGTAATAAATAAATAAATAAATAAATTGTAACATATAAATAATAACAAATTCACCTGTAACTGCAACACTTGATTTTGTTTACCTTTAAATTATTCAGAAATCCCACTGCACTTTCTTTAAAAAAATTAAAAAAATAAAAAAATTTAAAATTAATGGGACGAAAACATTCAGACTTCAAAAGATATATGATTTAGTATATGATTCCAAAAAATTGTTTGGCTATCTTTTTTCATTTAAAACAACTCTAGTTTTTTGTTTGAGCCTTTTATTGATCAAATGAAAATAGTTCCTAGTTGCCAGCAGCATCTGTTTGACACTGCTAGGCATTAGCTCAGTAAATAAGTATTTCCATGGCAACCCAGCATAGAATTAAACAAACAATGATAGTAACACCATAGCAACTTGATTCAGAAATCAACTCTGTAGGAAATCATCTTGTCTGAAAGAAGAATTCCAATATCAAAGGGAGAGAGAGAAGCATTCGAATTTGGTTACACAACCAGAAAAATGCTGTTTTGGTGGTGCATTTTTGGCCATATTTTTTTTTTTTTAAAAAAAATCTTCACCAAAATTGACACTAATTAAAAAAAAAAAAAAAAAAAACCACAACCCAAGATTTATTTAGTTGCTATGTTTGTCAACTCCGCTAGTTCTCTAGATTTTTCTCTCTCAAGTTCAGCAGTATAAGGACAAATAAAGTGCTATGTTGTCCTACTGTCTTGGTCTCTTTCAGAATTTCAAAATCTCCTTCTGTAAACCTAAAAAGGTGGCCCTTCCTTTCTTTAGGATACATTGACTTTAAATGAATACGAAATGGTATTGGTGAATGGTAACAAAAAAATGTTTCCAACTCAAGCCTGTTCTCAGTGAAGGCCATCGGACTGGCATGGTTAAAGCACAATAGTTTCTGTGGTCTACTGTACATAAGAATTACAGTACATCTGTAATTAAGTGAAGCACATGTGCCTGCAACTTCTCAACCACATAAATGTACTCTTGTCTCTCTTGATGTTCACTTCTCCCTTGTCTCCCGCTTCCTTGTCTCTTTGATTGTAAGCTCTTAGGGGTAGAGACCTGTCCGTAACTATTGATTGTACAGTGACAGGTACGTAGCTAGTGCTATATAATAAAATAATAATAATAAATAATTAAAAGGGTGTAGTGTGACCATCCTCATAGTAGACTGCTTTTGATTTCTCCTTCTCAGTGGAGATTAAATGTCAATTTACATCTGGGTGAACTGGAGGCAGATGTCCAGTACAAACCTATCAGCACTTGAACCCACAGCCTTCAAAGATGTAGTTGAGTATATCATACACCAAGCCTCATAGAAAATATTTACTTTGGAGGAGTACTTTCAAGAGATTCCTGGCTCCTGTCTGCGCAGGCACAGCCACCCAACGATGGAAAGAAACAAAGCCACTTGAACTCGCAGTTATACAGAAATGTACGTCAGCAATGTATTCTGCCAAATCTCCAAATTTGGAACCAGTGCAGATCAACTTGAATTACATACTGAGAAGGTGAAATTTCAAATGGCTGTATTCAAAACCCTAGTAGACAAAAGAAATAGCAAACAACTTATATATGTTCTAGGTGCTGCCAAAGAGTTAAAGGAGATGTTCCAGATTCAGGTATGACTGATTCCACAATCTCTGGAGTTTAATAAGGAACCCATTAGCTTTCCTACATGAAGCTGTGAAATCAAATATCTTGCAAACCTTAAAAAGAGTGCAAAGACCAAATAAAACAACAGTTGAGGTTTAAAACCAATAACCAATAAATAAAAATCAACAAATAAGATACTAAAATTCTCAGAGGTAGACTGTGATTTGCAAAAAGCACAAGTGGCAACTAGACACCTAACTCCTCTTCTTACTGATTCTTTTAAAAATCTCATTCCTCCACTTTTTTTTTTTTTTTTTGGGCAGTCCACCCTTCTAGGAGCTGGCCTTGCTCTTTTGTGCCTCAGTTTCCTATTACAATCAGACACAGTGTTCAAATGTGTAGTCAAATCTCTTTTCTGGGGTGGTTTATTCTGTGGCAACGACTCTGTATAAACTACTATGTACTTTAACACATTATATTAACAACTTTTCCCAGGATGACAGAGATATCCTGACACTGCAGCACAGGCCTCAACATTACAAGCTAGCATGGTATCTGAAAGTTTTCAGACCCTTCTCCATCATTCCACTGTTTCTAGTCAAGACTGTCCCATCAGTTGCTGTTTATGGCTGTGGATCTCATGGTCCGGCCAAGCAGGTTCATCTCCTCAATCACAGTGAAACCAATTATAGTTCCTACTGTAATTTTTTGGTGACTTCACCAAGATGTTCCAAAACAATGCACTAAGTGCTACGGTGTCTTCCACCAGCTCACCCAAACAGCCCAGCTCTATTACATTATGCTTTCTTCAGGACCATGGCCTGAGTCAAACACATCTTGATGAACGACAGAAGCTCTAGTTCCTGATCTGCAGTACCTCAAAGGGACTGTGACGGTTGGGCACCACTGTGATGGGATCGGGGCCTCTCTGCCCCAAATCTAGGCTGCTATTCAGTTTCCCCACTTACAGCTCCTACTGGATCAGCTCTCCCCAGAACTTTCAGTCCATAAGGAGTTAACTTTCTTAGTCACCTTTGTCTCAGGATTTCCCAAAGCACAGAAAATACTTCATCAGGTTTGTCTGAATATGTTGACTCAATCACCCCAAACTGCATCACCCCAAAGTCAGGAATTAACTTAAGCACATCGGCTTAGTTAAAAGTAGTTTATTATAAGAAACAAGATTACTATATAATGCAAGACTGTGCTCAGAGTGGAATAAATCAAGTAACCGTAATAGATAACGCAAGCCTACATTACTGGGAATTCTAAATAGGTCTTACCCTATGCAGCTATATGTTTACAAGTTCAATTTAGTCTTGGAATCTTTTCTCTCCCTCTCTCTCTCTCGCATCCTAAGCAAACCTTTTGACTCTTTCAGTCTGCTTGCTGTTAGGTGTTAATTGGCTTCATTTAGCGATTGTCTAGCCTTGACCACCATTTACACAGATGGCCTCTGTCTTTTGAAGTTCTTCAATGCAAAGTGCAGATTAAGGTTCAGTGACTTTGAGTAAATTGTCTCTACAGTATATTGCCTTCTGTTGTATACACTGTATTTTGAAAACAATCCATTCATGTGAATACAAGTATCTGTGGTATCATGACCTTCCCCATGTTGCCCTATAGAGAGTGCACAAACCTTCCTGTTCCAGTCTCTAAGCTGTTATTGAAACTTTCATTCTGGCTTGTACACTACAAGGTTTTCATACAATCTTTCATATCACGGTTACATTCTTTTCTTAATATTGAATAACAGGACACCAAACATAGCTATACAATATTAGTACAGAGTAGTCATTTGTGAACATGCATGTAATGTATGTTGCTTTCCTGATCTTTACCACAGGGACCCAATCACTTCCCTTTTGACTTCTAACCAAGGAGCAAATCACCTCCTGCATGGTGACTACTGACTGTGCCACCACTTGAGCCATCAGCTTCAAGAAGATGTAAATATTCATGATTTGTATTTATTTATTTAATTTATAAAATAATTTAATATCCCACCCCTCCTGTTCCAAGCATCCCAGGGCGGCTTACAATATTTGATTATGACGATGATGATGGATGATGATAGATGGAAGCAAAATAGCCACTATGAATTAAATGGCAGGAAGAAACTGAAGAAATGGCTAACCATCCCTTTGAACCAGAAACAGATGTGTGAGAGTGTCCAGAACATAGTGTGCTTGCCCACGTAACAGGAGTGGGGAAAACTTACGAGAAACATACGGTGGGGAAACTTACATTTTGCTCCAAACGTGGGACCAGGGAGTAAAAGCATCAGTACACGAATGATACTCAGCTATACTTCTCCTTTTCCATCGATCCAGGTCATGCGGTCTCCTTATTTTCCCAGTGTCTGTCAGCTGTGGGTTCTTGGATGAGGTTGAGCCATCTGCAATTGAATCCTGACATGATGGAGATGATGTTGGTGGGCGAGGGCTTGGGGGGCCTGGGGGTGGTGGAATCTCCTCTTGTTGGGGGGGGGGGGGTAGTTCACCCTCCCTTGGTCTCTCAGGTACTGAGTTTGGGTGTGCTCCTTGATTCACAGCTCAGCCTGGAGTCCCAGATTGTGGGTGTGGCGGCGAGCGCATTTCGGCAGTTACATTTTGTCCGACGGCTTCAACCATATCTCCCAGACTCCGACCTTGCCACTTTCATCTATGCCTTCATCACCTCAAGGCTGGATTACTGAAACGCGCTCAACGTGGGGCTGCCCAAGAAGTTGGTCCGGAGGCTGCAGCTGCTGCAGAATTCTGCGGCCAGCCTCCTTATGTGGGTGGGTCGCCGAGAGCATATGACACCTGTGCTCTGAGCTCTGTACTGGCTGCCTATAAAGTACCTGGCCAGGTTCAAGGTGCTGGTGTTAACCTTTAAAGCCCTTCACGGCCTGGGTCCTTCTTATCTGCAGGATTGTCTCACTCCTCATGTGCCCGTGTGACTCCTAAGATCGTCCGTGGGGGCCTTTTTGCAGGTTCCCCAGACAAGGTGGGTGGCCACAGCTGTTCAGTCATTTTCAGCGGCCGCCCCGATGCTCTGGAACTTTCTCTCAGAGGAGGCTCAGCTGGTCCCCACCTTCCTGTCGTTTAGATGTTTATGTAACACCTGGCTGTTCCGCCAGGCCTTTGGTGAGGGGTAGGGTGGGGAGGGTTTATGATTTGTTTTAAAATTTGTTGATTGTTTTTAAATGTTTTATTGTTAAATTATTGTGTGTTGTTCGCCACCCCGAGCTGCCTTTGGGCAGAAGAGGCGGTATACAAGTTTTAAATAAATAAATAAAAAATAAATAAAATCAGGCAATTCTCGCATTAGTTTCAATCACAGATGACAGGAATCAAAATCCAGCCCCATCATCCATGATTGAAACCAATGCGAGACTCACCCAGTGACGCTTTCGCCCCCTGCGATCACGTTCTGAGCAAAACCTAAGTTTCCCCAACGTAAGTTTCTCTCTCGTAAGTTCCCCCTGCTGCTGTAACTTGGGAAAGCACCCTCAGGGCATGCCCTGGGTTTGTGGCTAGTTGCTGGCCAGTTAAGGAGCTAATCCTGCAAATAATCACCTCTGACCAGGATCCTGCCACACACAGTCTCACCTCTAACTCAGATTAAAGCAACACACTTGAGCCAATTCCTCTTCTGACGCTTGTCATGCCTACTGTGGTAGAAGCTACAAGGAAGGAGTTATTGGAGTTGTGTTTAGCAGAAATGGAGACCTGCTCAAGAGGTATCTTTTATAAGACCAACTTCTGTTGGTGAAATTATGCCTACTTTTGTGTTCGGCTTTGTGAGTAACATAGAAGCTTGCATACTCTTACCTACAGACGTTGGTCCAATAAAAGATACTATTGAAGTACTTGGTCCCAAAAACGAGAAATGTGGTTTTAGACCTCACACTAGCTACATGTTCATGATTGCCAACTCAGGCAATCTTGAACATGTAGCTAGTTTTTTTTTTTTTTTAAATGTATATAATTACCCACCCAATATTTGTGTGGCTACCCACAAGATGATATTTTGGTCGGAGAGGCTTTACCGGTTCCAGGGAGCAACTGCAATGGAGACAGGAGAAGCAGTGGGAGTGGTAGTGCTGCTCCTACCTCCACCGCCAGGTGTTCCCCAGGACCAGCAGCAGCAAAAAAGGCATCCGAGAGGAGCAAATCCAGGGCCAGACTTAAGGCAAGGCAATCGGGACAGCTGCCCTGAGCCCATTTTTGGGGGCAGAGGGGAGGCTCGTAGGAAGCAGGAGCAGCTTCACCACCACTACTGTCAATCGTGAGGAGTCCTAGGAGCCCCAACACTATCGCCCATTTTGAGGGCCCCTCACTAACACTCCTGAGGCTTAAGGTGGGGCTCCTCAGGAACCCAGGGCCCCCTGGGGAGCATGTGAGGAGAAGGGAGGCAGAGCTTTGGGAGGGCAAGGCTCTCCTAGCCCCTTATCCCCTCATTATGGAAGTTAGATCATTGTTGAAGTGTGAAATTATACTGAGAATACCTTTCTCCATAGGCTGCTGTGGTAAGGGATTGTCCAGGGAGAGGGGCTGTGACGGGGAGTGGCCAGGATAGAACAGCAGTACTGTTGTCCTGATTAAACTCTGACAAGGTGAATGAGGAGAGGCAATGGAGGGGAAAGAATGTGCACAGTGTCTGAAGGGAAAGCTTTTGTCCCCGCAAACAAAAGCATTTGTTTGCATATGTTAAAGACCATTAAGCTTCATCAGACCCAGGTGCAAATGTCAACAGTCCCCCCACAACCTCCATCTCGGAAAGAACCCAGTACGTCAACTCCCAAGAACTACTGGCTGATGGACCCTACCAGCTGGTAATGGGATGCAGCGCTCCTGGGGCATTGTATCAGAGCGGCTCCTTTGCAATGTAAACATTTTGTTCTGAAATAGATTATTGTGGCAATTTCTCTTGCCTTGGTGCTGCAGAGGCCAGAGAATATGATGTGCCCTGTGTAGCCTAAAAGCTTGCATACTCTTCCCTAACAGTAGTTGGTCCAGTAAAAGATATAATCTGAACTACTTGGTCTCCACCTCTTACATTTGTGACCAACACAACTACTACACTCTTTCTCAAGGGCTAGGAATGGAAGATTTAAAGATTTCCTCAGTATACAAGACTCCTAGAAGCTCAGGGTTTAAAAAAATTCAATCTGCTTTCCACAAATAATCTACCTGACTGAAGGCTACTCCTAATCTTCTACAATCACTGTCCCATACCTGAGATTTGGCTACCAGAAGACTATTTTGATCAGAGCTGTATCTTGCTAAATGTTATTTCATTTGCACATTGTACTGAAGGTTTAAAAATTAATACGACACTTTTGTGTTGATAAGAAAGCACCTGACTGCCGATTATTAAAGGGGAGGGGCCACATGGAGGTGGGACATTGATTTTATTTTTGCCCTGGGCCCCGCAAATTCTAAGGTTAGCTGTGAGTGGATCAGCTGCCTACTGCTGGTCCACAGGCAGCACCTACCCCTCTAAAATGGAGACTTCAGCCTCGGCCAATCAGAACTAGCTCCAGAAGCTCCGCAGAGGAACAGGAAGTACCAAGCACTTCCTCTTCCCCCAGCTTATAAGCAGAGCCCAACAAGGAGCTCACTGTTTACCAACTCACTCCCCCCGTTAACCCTGCCTCTGCACCACCACCCCACACCTGCCACCTTGTCTCCTCCCAGTTTGTTGCCTTGATCTGTCCTACTGATGTCCGAGCTATCTGCTCACCCAGTTCTGACCCGCACTCCAACTAGATTATGCCTGTGTCTGATCCCATTGCTGACGCCTGCATTACCTGCTTGCCCAGAGCTGATGGAACCCATTCTAACTCCCAAATAAGATTGCAAGAATAGCAGGCGGGTTCACTCTGACATTTGACAGCAGAACTTTCTCCACCAGTAGTTGAAGGACAAAAGAAAGCTGACTTCTTTATACTTGAAATATTATATTTATACATATAGCATGAAGCATTCTGAATAATACTAATAACTGAACAAAACAAATAAAATCATTAACTGAACAGACATCAGTTTCTTACAAAACAATTGAAGAAGGAAATCAATGTACATAGAAAACACATACACACAAGCATTTATGAAACACATGGTGAGACACTGGTCCTCATAAAATCTCACTTGTGCCAGACAGAACAAACAGGCTCACAGTTCCACTTCTTGTACAAGTGTCCAAGCTGGACAAAAAGTTTCCAAGCTGCAGGCTGTAGCTGAAGAAAAGGGGCACTCCTCCTGGTAAGGTTGAAATCAGCTCTTGTAAATATTCAGATCTGGCCTGTGAATAACAGTCCTTGAACAGGGCCTCCTCCACCCTTCTGACAGCTACACTCTTCCAGTTCAGGCTGAACTCTTCTAGAAGGTGCTGAGAACAGCCAGGCCCACCACAAGAGTGCTGGTCTGGTGCTCAGACCATATAGGAGAGAGAGGAGGATAAGGTGATTACCCTAGTAACTGCCCTCTACTGGTTAACATAGAAATGCTTATAATTATAGTCCTTTAATTCTGCTGTCCAACAAAGCAGTAATAGCATGGGTTACATTCTCCCCTACTAAACTAATGTCGTCCCCGACATTCTACTGAGTGGTTGTCAGTGACTTTGAGGTCTACCAATTGACTAATATCCATACATGTTGTGGAGATATTGAGACTAATGTGGGTGTCCAGCACTGGGAAACGTGTGCCCTGTGTGAAAGGCTATGTATATAGTCCTGAAATCTTACAGGTATATGCCTTTGCCTCTGTGACCTGCGAGGCAAATTCTTATTTACAACTTCCTGAGCGACGGTGTCTGAATTTGTTGTTTCAGTTTGTTGTTCAACAGTTTCTCCCACTGAGGATTCAAAAGCAACATCAAGAACCGTATCTCCTTGTTCATAAGGTACAATGCCATCAGAGTCCATTAGCATGGTACTCTCAGCCATAGGCTGCCAGGTATTATCTACATAGGACAGATCAAAACCCTTTGGTTCGAACTCTAATGCCTTAGGATTCAGAATAGCAATGTTTTCAGTTGTGTTGAAAAGGTCTGTATCGGACAGATCATATTTGGAATAATCAGCTTGTTGAACTGCTTCTGGTCTCACAACATAAACTGGAAGGTCTTGTAGCTGTCGGACCACAACACAGACTTGATCCTCCCATCTGTCTGCTAATTTGTGTTTTCCCCTTAGGTTGAGGTTGCGAACCAGGACTCTGTCACCTTCAGATATATGTGAAATCTTAACTTTTGCATCCCATCTCCTCTTGTTAGCTTTCTGGTCCTTCTCAGCTTCTTCTCTCGCTAGCTCATAAGCATGCCTCAACTATCTTTTTAGATCCTTAACATATTGTTGATGAGTTACTTGAGATCTACCTTGTAACTTGATCCCAAAGCATAAATCAATAGGCAGCAATGGCTGTCTGCCAAGCATTAAGAAATATGGAGTTTCTCCAGTCCTGTCATTACAAGTACATTGTAGGCATGCACTAATGGCTTTTCATACTTCCCCCATTGAGCCTTCTTAATATTTTCCAGAGTTCCCCACATATTTATCAAAGTCCTACTGAACCTTTCTACAGGATTCCCTCGTGGATGATAGGGTGTAGTTCTTGAATTTATGCTCACTATATGGCAAAGCTCAGATATTAGTTCTGATTCAAAATTTGCCCCCTGATCACTGTGGATCCTTTTTGGAAACCCATAGTGACAGAAAAAAATTCTCCCACAGAGCAAGGGCAACAGTTTTGGCAGTTTGATCTTTGGTTGGGTAGGCTTGAGCATATCCAGTAAAACAATCAGTGGCTACCAAAATATTCCAGGTATCTCCGTCATCAGGATCCAACAACAAAAAATCAATACACAAGTTCCATTGGTGCATAAACCTTTATATTCACTTGAGGAGCTGCTCTCTCTACTTGGGCTTTTCTCCTAATGCACCTTTCACAGGTCCTGCACTTCCTATCTATATCAGCTGCCATTCCAGGGGCAGCTGGTGGGTTTTGATGTTGGAGGGGCACTGGGTCAGTAAGGCCGGGCCAGCGGAGCCAGGGGGACGGTAAACCAGTGGCATGGCATAACCCAGCAGCAAGAGATTCCCAGGGTTAACATCAGATGGAAGAAAACACAGTCTACATGCACATCAAGCTTAAAATAAATAATTTGTAAACCCAAAACACAGGGACCCATCCTTTCAGGATGGGTCCCTGTGTTTTGGGTTTATAAATTTCCTTGTAAAGCACCCCAGTCACAGCCTGAGTCCAATTTTACCACGCACATCCCATTTCCAACATTTTGAAGACAACTGAAATCGCATGACTTGCAGTGACATCTCTCTGAAGACTTCCAAACCTCCATTTTACCACACACAGTTCCCCCCTGCACTAACCCCCACACCCCTCCCTGAGAACCCAGGAGCCCTGGCTCCCAGCACCCCCTGCTCTAACCCACTAGCCCCCCACTCCTCTCCCAGGGAACCCAGGAGTCCTGGCTCCCACTAACTCATCCCCCTGCTCTAACCCACTAGCCCCCCACTCCCCTCCCAGGGAACCCAGGAGCCCTGGCTCCCATAACCCCCCCTGCTCTAACCCAGTGGGAGGGGAGTGGGGGCTAGTGGGTTAGAGCAGGGGGTCCCAGGGAACCCAGGAGTCTGGGTTAATCTCTAACCCACCCCCATTCCCCCCGTGTGCCTGCACTCGCCCCCCATGTACCCCCTTCCACTCCCCCCTCCCACCACCATGTGCCCCCCCCCGCTCCCCGAGCCCTGCAATTTAATACTTACCATCATCCATGGTGGGGCCGCCGACTCCTCTCCACCACCGCCGCTTCTGCATCCATCGAGAACGCGCAGGCAGCTCTTAGCCTCCCTGAGTCCCTTCCTCAAGTCCCTGCCAGGGAGGGAGGGAGGAAGGAACTCGGGGAGGCTAAGAGCTGTGTGCGCGTCAGCAGCTCCCAGCCCCCTATTGGGTGCCCCCGTATGAACTTTCCCTCTGCCCAGCCCCTGCAATGCAAGAGTGCCCCCTGCAGCACTCTTGCATCCCTTTTGACCATGAAGGCTTCCTTCGGAAGCCTTCGGGGGGCAGGGGGGGACTCGAGTCATTGGTTGTGTGTGCACGCACACACAACCGGTGAGAATGTGTGGAGCCACCTCGAAGAACCTTGTTTAGCAAGGCAGAGACCTTCAGAAGGTCTCTGCCTTGCTAAACAAGGTTCTTTGAGGTGGCTCTGCACATTCAGCGCGATGCTGACGCGGCTGGGTTTTGTTTTTGTTGTTTGTTTTTTGTAAACCTGACGGAGCCTGCTGCCAGCCGGGAAAGGGCCAGGAGGGGCATTGCCCCTGCCTTCCTCGAGGGCCCACCACCCCTGCTGGCAGCTCAGCACCACCCGCTCTGTTGTGGAGAGAGCTTTTGTGATATTAAAACAGCGCTGGAGATCAATTGCAGCCATAACTGATTTCCAGCTAGAGACCACTCCACTTCTAATTGCCGCCACCTGTGTTCTCCATAACATCTGCAAGACTGGCAGGGCCGCACTGGAGAACCAGGAACAGCTGAACAGAGCAAACCATGGCCAGAGAGATCCAGGACGCCTTGCGTCTGTACATCAACCACAACGCTAACCAAAGCACCCACCACAAGTAACAGTTTAATGAGCATCAGTGAACTGTTTCACATGATCTTTTTGTGCCATCAATAAAGCCTTTTAAAATATTTCCTGTGTGTCACTGTATTTTCCTCTGGCTCATCTGGTCTCCATCCCCACCCCTAGCATCAGGATGACATACTTTCCCTCTTTGCCTCCCTCCCATGCTATTTCCTGCCAGGCAGCCCTTTCCCTGTGCTTTCTCTATTGGCATTTGTAGATTATCCAGTTGCAGTCCTGAACCTATGTGTTTTCTACTGTCCTTTGCAGGCTAGGTGGCTGTAGGCCTGAACCTCATTGTTCCCTTTTGTTATGTATAGGCTAGCCGGCTACAAGCCTGAATCTCTAAGTTTTCCCATTGGCATTCACAGGTTAGCTGGGTCTCTGAATGGCAATAGGAAGTGCAGAGGCATAGGTATGCTGCCAACTGCTATGGGCACCCCCACCCTGAAACTTTCCTCCTTTTCCAGAAGCAGCACAGAAACCATGGATAACAAAAAATTAAAGAACTTTATTTGCAAAAAATAACTTTCTTCTTGCACCCCACACTTTTGGGACAGCTGGGCACACTCACTTGGGTGGTGGGACCAGCAGGGGGTCATTTTCCCACAGATCTAGCTGTGGAGGAGTGTTTACAGGAAGCATGCAAGAATTATTGGTGGAGAATTATTCCTGGGCATAACTAGGCCAGGAACTGTTCCCTGGTGTGAGCACAGTACAGAGAGGGCTGGGGTGCGGTCAGGTTCCATGTAGGAGGGGCATGTACTGCCTATGGGGGTTAGGAAATGGTGCCTGCCCCTTAGCAATAATACTCACAGTCATGGTCACAGCAGCAATATGCTCAAGCAGGGAGCTCTGGAGCTGAATGGATTGGGACAGGCTGCTTTGCATTTGCGCCCACATCTCAGTCATCTCCTTGCTTGCCTTCTCAATCACACTGTTCAACTACTCAAACTGCTGCCAGAGGTGGGTCCAGTGCCTGTGCTCCCAGCAGAGCTTCAAGCGGGTCTTAGCAGCAAACACCTTGCATTCTGCTACACCAGCTGCCTATGCTCTGTTAATGGCATCCCGGATTTTGTCTGCCCACTGCTTGGTATCTCACTTTAAAAATTCAGAGGAGACACGCTCTCTTCTCCAGTTTCAAGAGTTATAACTTCAAATGTAAAAGCACTGTCCATAAAAAGTACACAATTAGTTTTAAAGTTATTTTATATTTATTTGTTTATTCAATCAAATTTTATTTGCCATTGCCAACATACACAAAGACAGAAAAACAAAGAAACAGAAAAACATAAACATAAACAATAGCTAAAAATTAATTATTAGTTAAACTCAAAAGTACAAAGTTAAATATAGATATTTATGGCTTAATAAAACATAAGCGTTCACAATATCAGAGTAAGAGAGTTTACTATCCAGCCTCCCCTGCCCCCTGGCTTTATGCTATCTTACTTGGGAGCTACAGGAACCTTTCCTTAAGGAACCGAAGCCTCAAATTTAAGGCTGATGTCAAAAATTTCATAAACTCTTGGGTGGTTTCAGGGGAAATATCACTTAAAGCTGTCTCTAATAAGCAGAATTCCGTTCTGCCTGGAAACTTTTCTAACATAGAAGAGAGAAATTTCTCTCGCAACTGATCATAAAGATGACAGCCAAACAAAATATGCTGGGTGGACTCAGTAATCTGCCTATCGAAAGGACAAAGGCGATCGCCATACTTAATACCGTGAAGGCATCCCTCAAGGACTTTAGTGGGCAGGGAATTTAAACGAGCGCATAAGAACAGATGTTTTTCCCTAAACGAAGAGGGTGAAGACAGGTACCTTGCCATTTTCCCCGATTCTGGAACCCAGCTTTTATATCCAATCATTGGGGGGGGGGGGGGGGGGAGGCTTCCAATTTTGGTTAGATCCTCCTGTCTTCCAATATCTCCCAATCTCTGCCGAATCTCGGCTCTGGCAGCAACTAAAGTTTTATTAACAATATAATTTTTAGAGAACCCCAGGAGAAGCAAACGTTTGTCTATAGCTCTCATCCATGGGTTTACAAAAACATCGTTAAACATAAACTTAACTAGCCCAATATCAGGGGACTTAGTAATCCGAAGCCAAAATTTTAGAGAGAGCTCCCAGGCTACCATTTCCCAGCTCCTCAGTCCAAACTCCAACCTAATAGCTGTGGCAGGGGTGCTGTTTGGAATTTTTAATAAACACTGGAGAAGACGGGTTTGCAGGATATTAAGGTTTAAACCAGTAAGAGGGGTCCAAAGCTCAGCCCCATACAAAAAGGAGGTCTTAACCCTGCAGTTGAAAACCTCCACAGTGAGGTCTACGTTTTTCCTTCCCACTCCTGAGAAAACCCCCAAAATGGCCTGAGAAGCTTCCTTGGCTGCTAGGGATGCTTTCTGGTAATGATCAGTCCAGTTGCCTTGGGCATGAAAATATATTCCTAGATACTTGAAACACTTTAACTGCTGCAAATGTTGACCATCAATGGTCCATTTATAATTCCTTCCACTCTTAGAGAAAACTACGACTTTAGATTTGTTGCAGTTTATAACCAGTTTGTTACTGCTACAGTAGGTGGAGAAAGCCTTTAACTGCCTGATTAATCCAATTCGGGTTTGGGAAAGAACTGCCAGATCATCTGCATATAAAAGAACACCAATATCTTTGGAAGTCAATTTCGGGGGAGAAAAAAATTTATGCGCCAAGATGGGAATTACATTGTTGATAAATATGTTAAATAAGAAAGGAGTTAGGACACAACCCTGCCTAACTCCTTGCCTTACTGGTATATCCTGTGTGGTATGCCCATCATTATCTATTTTGACCGCTACTGAGGAGTCCTTATAAAGATTCTGAATTAGGAACAATAGCCTTCTGTCTAATGATGATTTATTTAATTTCTCCCAAAGGAGCTTCCTACTTACAGAATCAAAAGCGGCCTTTAAATCTAAAAAGGTTACATACAATTTCCCATTTAACATCCTATACTTCTCGATCAAGTGGAAGAGAATTAGACATTGCTCCACCGTTGAACGACTCTTCTAGAATATGGCCTGTTCCAAGCCGAGGATTTTACTTTGATCCATCCAAAGAGTCATTCTATTCAGGAGAAATTTGGTATCGATATTACTGACGATACTGAGCAGGCTGATACGTCTATAATTAGCCAGGTTGGATCTCAAACCTTTTTTATAAATGGGACTAACTACCACTTTGTCCCAGCCCACCAGGAATTTCCCTGATTTATTTATAGCAGTGAAAAGGACAGCCAATACCAGAATCCACCAATCCATGTGCGCTTTTATGAATTCAATTTGAACCAAGTCAGGACCTGGGGCTTTGTTATTCCTAAAAGTGTCTATGATTATAACCAGCTCTACCGCAGTTACAGATGGCCAAACAGGATCTCTGTATCAGAGAATACAGGGGATGCAGACAGACCCTCTTCCTTGAAATCAGCATGCTTTAGGGCAAAATATTCTTCCCAAGAATGGGGAGGAATCAGGAAAGACCAAGTATACCTCTCCTTTATATTGCCATTTATCAGAAGCCAGAATGTCCTAGCATCTTTGGTTCTACTGGCTTCAAGAAGGGCCATCCAACTTTTCTCCACAAAGAGGCGCCTCTTCACTTTGATCAGATCTTTATACTCACTTCTTTAGGAGAAATATTGGACAGGCAGATGAGGACATACCCCAAAAAGATATTCCTGATAGGAATTTCTAACTTTCTCCCGAGCCACTCTACAATCATGGTCAAACCAAGGTTGTTTTTTATACTTGGTCTTTCTACTCTTCACACTGGACTGAGAGACAACCGCAATATGCTGTTGAATGCATAGGCTGAGGGAATTAAAGGTATCTAGAACAACTTGATCCTCATTGTTCCCTACCATAGAAGTAAAAAAGCACGTGCAAAGCTCCTCCTTCAATAAAGAATCAAGGGACCTGGCCAGATGCTGGTTCCATTCAACCAGGCAGTAATGATCCGGACCTGCTAAGTTTGGGGAGGGAGGCACATCCAAGAACGTCTGTGCCCTCTTTAGACGATCTAAGAAGAATGACAATGGTAAATGGTCACTAACCAAACATGAGCCTACCACAAAGTCACCCCAAAATTTCAATACGTTAGTTGAAACCACCACATAGTCTACGACGCTGGATCCTTGCGGTCCAACAAAAGTAAACTCTCCCAAAGGGTCATTAAAGCCTGTGCCATTGATTATATGGAGATTTAAACCAGCAATTAGATTTGCAAATCTAATACCAGATGAATTGATTTTTTGGCCTTTGGACGCCCTTGAATTTAACTTAGCTGAGGGGGCAAAAGAAGAAAAGTCACAATTTGCTATAAGAAAATCATCATCTGACCCCACTCTAGTGTTAAAGTCCCCTGTCATAATAAAAAGGGCCTTTGGGTATTTGAGCAGCAAGTCCGAGATCACTTTTTCCAAGCTGGACCAGATGTTAGCGTTAAGAGATCCAGCATTACACGGTGGTACATATACCGTGACAAGAATAATCAAATAATCTCTGTACCTAAAAGCTACCCCTAATGCAAAAGGAGGCACATTTATTTCTGTTACCAGTTTAAAGTCAAGGCTATCTGAAACAAAACATCCCTAGGACGTCCTCTGGAACTACTTGCTACAGCCGAAAGGCAAAATGACTGAAACTGCTCTAACTCGAGCCTATCTTTGGCCCAGGTCTCCTGAACAAGGATGACATGAAATTTTTTAATATAAGAAATAAAATTGTCATTTCCACTATGGGAATGCCATCCGGAGGAGTTCCATGAGCAAATCGAAAACCGAACTGAGTCGTGGTGTTGCTGGAGTCATGGAAGAACTGTTGGGACATCCTCTGTACAAGAGACTAAATTCTGATCCATAAGGCTGTGATAAAATACTTGCCCCAAATGGAATTCAGACTGGGAGATTGTTTTTATTAAGAGCCGTCGGCGTCTCTGGGGGTGCCAGTTCTACTGCCAACTTAAGTTCCTATCTGGAAATAAGGGCATCACAGGCTGAAAAGGAATTCCCCAAGTCCATCATATTAACTTCCATGGGAACAGGAACCAAAGGTGGTTCTAAGACCATAGCCAGCTTGAAAACTCTATCGTTAATTGGCCCCTCATTTCCGCTCCTTGGCCTAGTCCTAAAATTACTATATTGGCCGAACCTCTCTCTCAGATTTGAGGGATGAGGATTTTGGCTACGCCCGACCGTAGCTCGATTATATGGCCTGCTATGGGCTAAGGGTTGCCAGGGGAAGCTATCAAACACCTCCCCCAACTGAACACCCCAAGAAAAAAACAAATCTGTTTGGGACAAAAGATGTGCAGCCAATCTTGGTGAACGGAAATGAACAACTAGATGCTGCAAATATGCTGGGGCTGGGAGGATTTGAAAAAAGCCAATTTGCTTAATAGGAATCAGATGACTAGTAATATCCGAAAGATGTTGCTGGATATCCAGCTTAGACCTCCACTGAGGGAATGAGCCATTTGGCAAGGGAGAAATCTTAAAGGACACTGCTTTGTCATTTGGCCTAGGTAACCCCCTTCTAAAGGAACTGCCACTTTGACCTGATTGCTCAGCAGACCTGCTGAAAGTCCTCCGAGCAACTCCTTGAGAACTCAAGTGTAGATTGGACTTCTCACCAACAAGCTGCTGAGCAGGGATTTCATTATTTGGGGGTACACTTAAAGTTTCATTTACTTTACTCCATACTTCTGTGCTAAATTTACCAGATCTAAATTCAGAAATAAAGTCCTTAATCACACACAGTTGGGCTTTCTGGGATTTCAGTACACTCGTTATAGTGTCTAGTTGAACTATCAATTTTGTAATAAGATCCCCTATTAAGAAGTATTAGTTCCGCATCAGCTCCAACGACCCCGGGTCTACAGCATCGAAAAACTGGGGGCTACCTTCACTAGAAAATTCTTCCCCACTTATAAGTAGTGAGTCCAATGATCTATTTGGATTAGTAGACTGATTTCTACGTCTAGGTTCCCCTTTTCCCAGAAGGGGAAACTCATCAGAAGTAGGGGGATGTGTCAAAGGTAATGGTTGTGTACGTTCCTCCCCCTTACACTCATCCTGTTGTGGGGTTATAAACATGTCCAATTTTAATTGTTTGGTCTGACCGGAATCTGCAAATGCAGCTACCGCCTGACGTCTGCGTTTCCTAGACATTATAACCACGTGAAAATCTCAGAAGTCACCTGATAAAGTTTAGAGAAATTTGTAATTACCAGCTGCATCTACCAAATACCTTCAGCTCCCAACTACCCAAATGGGGAAGTTACTTGCCTGTTCAAACCAGAGAAAATAATGTCTAACAATTCAAAGCTCCAAAGATCCGCTAAGCCCCCCTCTTCCCAGAGGTACTTCTGCAGCCAAATGCCAACCTTTAGATAATAATATAGTCCCACCCCCTTCCAGGGCTATGTCAACCAACAGGAAGGCTCTAACAAGGTGAATAAAATAAAGCCCAGTAGGAGAATTAAACTAATTGCACATTCTACAAGATTTGGGAGTCCAATCTCAGTGCAGAAAGGAGAAACTAGTGTCATTTAAATCCATTAAATAGGGTATAACCCCATAGGAGAAGAAAAACTCTAAACCCCACCAGAACAGCCCCGAACCTCACTGACGCCTAAGACCGTGCGCACAAGGGTACGACACCCTTCGATGTACAGCTATGCCACAGCCGTAGGTGTTAGAGAGATTAAATAGCCTCGGGAGTGGAAGAGACCAGGTGGGATTCCCGGAGGGTCTATCCGTGCAGCTGTAGCTCTTCTGGTCAAGCAATTAACTTAAAACAACAAACAGTTCTCAGGGCAACTACCCCAATGCACAGTCCACAGGTGCTCAGTGGGTTTGATAGCAGGTGTAGGCAACGGAGTTCCTGGCATCCCCGGCACTGCTCTCCCTCACCCCTTCTCGCCAGCACAACCTGTTATTTTATTTTTAAAATAGCACATGAAGATAAATTCAGATACTATTTCCCACTATTAATATTCTTAACAAATGACCACAGTAATATATTGTCAATTTTAATATGATACTATTAGCCAACAAAAAATAATTTCTAGAATCTTTTCATGAAACATTAATTAGCAAAAGTTGGCAGCCTAAATATCAAGCCAGCAATTCACCATCATTCCTCTTAATTGACTTTTCCTGCAGAATTGTGTCAAACAAAAGCTACTCGCTTAGCAAAAAATATTGCCTAGAATGGACTGTTAGCGTCAAACATATTAAAAAAAAGTTGAACAATTTCTATCTGGTAAAATACCTATAATACTTATAGTATGTAATGATAATAGGTTTACAAAGGCCCTTTTCAAACAGACCGCAGAGGCGCCGGAGTCTGTAGTGGGATGGGTGGAGGCAGCAGCGGGTGTGCGGGCAGGCACACAGACACATTCCCATCTCCACCGATCTCCACACATGGAGGCACCTCCTTTTTCCTCAATGCCTCCATACGTGGGTTATCGAAGGAGATGGGTGGAGTGCGGGAGCACGTACGCACCCCCCATCCCCACCAGCGGTCACATGCTTGCCCCCCCCACCCACGTATGCGAGGGGGGAGCGTCTGTGTAAAAAAGGCCAAAGATGATAAATATTCACAAACTGATTTTCTTCTGTGAGAAGAAAAATGTATAAGTAACAATATAATTGTCATTTCTCATACAGTTATAGTCTTTTAGAATGAAATTCAAACACCAAATGGCAAAATTCTCCTTGGTGTCAATATTTCACTCTTACTTAGGAACCAACTTCTTGGAACTGGCAAGAAGGTGTAACAACAGGGAAGGAGAAAGGAGGGAAAGACAGCATAAAGTCATCAAACAAGAACAATAGACTCCCAGATATGGAGACCAAACTTGATTATTATAAATACCGTACCAAAAGAGAATTAGATGTCCATTTCATAAGGCTTAGGGAAAATGCAGAGCAACTGGTAAGGTGCAGATCTCCTTATAAAACCCTTTATTTCCAGTCTTTCCATATTATTCAAAAGTAACTGCCTGGACAAACATCAGCAGATGTTTCAGAATTGTATACACCTTTGTTGCGGACATCATATTAGATTAAAAGTGCTTATGTCTTCCAGAAGAAGCTTTGTTTGCAAGTAATATTTTATGGCTCTACTAAAGTCAAACACAGGACCATCTCACTTCCTAAGTTTAAGAAGAATGAAATGAAAAGAACATTAAAATCATCCTATTTCAAATAAGGAAACTGCTATTTCTGGCAAGAATTCTAGTTCATCAAAGGACCGGTTTGACAGATCATTCACTTAACCAATCTCTCTTCCAGAGACAATTCCTACAAATAAGACCATTACTCAAGCCAAAGCACTGAGCAGTTCTGAACATGGGAGCTCAGAACAGCCCTAAAGAAAAGTGTGCCAAAACTCTAGTCATCTCTCACTTTGACTACTGCAACCTCCATCTTACTAGCCTCCCCTGCTCTTACCTTGCCCCCTTGCTTCTGTTAAACTCTCCACTATGAAAGTCATCCACCTTGCCCACTGCTTTGATCATGTTCAGCTTTCCTTGCCCCTCTCCATTGGCTCCTAAGGGTGGTTTGGAATAGCTGTCGCGATTTCATGGAACATTTCCATGAAAATGGAACAGCTATCTTTTTTCATCAGAATCTCACCTGAAAAAACAGAACATTGTGCATGTGTAAATCACCACCAAGGACCTTTCCTCGTCCTCTGTCAACTCCTTTATCCACTCCAGTTGCACTGCTCCTGGAAATGTCTTTGCTCCTCTCATGGTGCCTCTCCCGTCTGGAACTTCCTTCCTGAATGCATTTGATTTGCTCCCCCACTCCCAGTCTTCTGAATCTCTCCTAAAGATCTACCTCTTCTGTCAGGCCTTCCCCAGCTACGCCCCCCAGTCCTCAGATTGGTCACCGATCCTGTCCTTTCACTGAGCATTTCTTTTCTTCTAACTAAGCTAATCATGTGCAACTTCTCAATTTCATGAATGTATCCATGTCTTTTCCTATGTTCCTATCTCCCTTGTCTTTCATAGATAGTAAGGCCCTTGGGGTAGAGACCTGTCTCTAACTATGATTGTACAGCACCAGATACATTGCTGGTACTATACAAATAATAATAATAATGGCTCTTCGTCTATCATTAGGCTGACCACTCCCCTGCCTCTGTCACAGCTCAGATGGGGGCTACTCAGAGGGTGGTCTGATTATCCAGAACAGGGTCTGCGGGTCTGGGGAGGCAGGCCAACTCTGCAGTTTGACTAAGCCAACAAGTCTCGACACCTAGTGACATGAAGCTCCTAACTGTCTAGTTGTGATTCTGCAAAGCATAAAACACATGCTTAACTTCTAGCATGAGAGTAGTGCAATTGACAGACTTGTGAACTCCAATATTCAGAAAGTATTAATTAAGCTGCAAAAATCATGAGTTGGTTTAAAATGTATGATATTTAAGAAAATGATCACATTTGGATTTATTATTTTCTTTTGCCTTGTTAGCCTTTAAGGGTAAAACAACATCCACATTTTCAAGCTTTTCTCTGCAACAAAACTACTATATTTTATAATAAAAGGTAGGGTTCCTTGTGATGTTAATAAGAGTCTTGCAATCTTAGGCTTCCAGAACCCCTGAAGTTATGAGAATCATGACAAAATTGTAAGATTTGGAAGCCTTGCAATGGTATCTTATGTGACTACTTGCCTGCCTACATTTACATATGGAATTAAAAGATTTACAACATCTTGGCTAGGCTGCTCATTGCCTGCTAGGATTAAACCCATACTGCCTTTTTTATGAAGACTGCTCAAAACAAAAAGATGCAGTGATACTGTGCGTTTAATATTAGAGATTTTAATACTGAACATTTTAAATCTTATTACTATAAAAAAAATTTAAGTGTGAATAATTATTCATTGCATGTCAGCAAAAATTGTCACACTAACTCTAAACAAGCTTAATTTGGTGCACTATAAAAAATGTCATTAACATTTCCGCCCCCCCCCCCCCATGCTTTTACACTAGAAAAGCTGGACAAATTCCTTATGCGGCTTTCTACTGAAATGTGGAATTCATGCTTGAAATATGTACCATTGTGGAATAAAGTTCATCTCTTACGTAATTACTCATAACCTTTCTCAGCTTGTGGCATTTTTGTTTCCCCTGCAGACATGTGTTTGTCATTACACTGACCATTTGTTTTTTCATGCAACTTTCCAGGCAGAAAACCCCCCCAACTCCTATCTCAAACAAAAGCATAACACTGGGTGAAAACAAATGAGAAAGTAGCCTGTGTTAGCCCGGGAGTCACCTGCTTGTCAGAAGTTTGTCCACACCTGCCTTGGAACAGGCAGTCGGCTGCCATGGTACAAGTGGGCAGGAAAAGGTCAGTGATGCAGTTCAGGCGAAGGCCCAGCCACCTGTGCTAAACCAGGCTAAGGCATTTCCTCCAGTCTGTTAGGCTCTGACCAGCTCCACAGCAAAGCGAGGTCCGCCAGGACCAGAGAGCTGCGGGCGAAAAGCCCAGAGTGGCCAACAGAGCAACTGCATCCCACCACCCCTCCACAAAAGGTGGTCCTGGCACCCTTAAAGGGAACAGGCAGCAAAGGCATAACTGCATTGGGTATCCCCAGTCTGCACAGCAGCTCAGGCCCAACACTTGTCTCGCAATGGAGGAAGAGCAATCCAAAGGGGGGACCATGCAGCAGGACAATAGTTAACTTAATTGTAAGTTAATGCTAAATATTCTGCTGCTTTCCACCAATTAAAAAAATTCTAGAACAATTTCCCATTTTAATCCAAATATACTGTATCTACAGAGAAATAATTAATGTAATTCATCCAGGGTAATTAAAAAAGATTTTTTTCCACATTGTTCTGTTTTCCTACTTTTACATAGCAATAAAATCTCATATACTAAAATATAACCCTGGCTGTCAATAAAGATGAAATCACTTTTAATCTGATAACAGGATTGATATGCATCCTAAACAATACATCAGTACAGAAAAATACAAAGGAAGAACCATCTGCTGTGCATTATCAATTGTCATACATGACTTGGTCAACACAAACTACTACTCACTCTAACAAAATATTTTTAATGATTCCGCCTTATAGCATTCTACATTGAATATTCCACTTTATAGCTGTAAACAGAGTACACTGAACAGCAAGTGCACTTTCCAAACAAGTTTACCAAATCTTGCAACTGATATATTTGCTAGAAAAGGGAAAATTTAGTTCACCTATCTTGTGAGTTTTCCTTCTCTCCTGGGGAAGCAGGCAGTTCTCATTGGGTTTAGCTCCTCCTCTCCGGATGAAGGCAGGATCGCGGTTTTGAGTGGCAGCTGAAGCCTAGAGGAGAAGCCAATCCTGACTTGGCTCCCAGAATGAGATACTACCACAGCTATTAACTCCCTAGCCCACATGGTAACTGAACACTTCAACTTGTCAACCAAAAAACCGAAAAAACAGCTAGGCCTACAAATGTCCATGAAGAAAAATGGGAATAAACCCATTGGAGAATAGGGGTAGAACTATCCAGTTTTAATGTTGTTTATTAATTATTATTATTATTAAGCATTTATATAGCACAAGCAAAGTTCCTGGCACTTTTACGATTCTTATTATTAGAGTCAGTCCCTGCCCAGTGGGCTTACAATCTAAGATGGACAAGGACACAGGGAAAGATGCACACGCACATTCCCATTTTACAGATGGGGAACGAAGGCTGAGAGGTTGTGACTTGCCCAAGGCCACCGAGTGAGTTCATGGCTAGGGCAGGATTTGAACCCTGGCTTCCCAGGCAGTAGCATAGTGGGCCCTGCTTGAGTAAGTCTTCGCATACAGGTAGGCATATATCTGGTGTGATGTCTGAAGCGCTCTGATCGTGGAGAACCACTTCCAAGGCCACTTCGGGGTGATCAGAATCACCCTCACTGAGTGCAGCTTGATCCTTTTCAGTATTCTCAGGAGAAGATATATCGGTATGAAAGTGTACAGCAGTTAGTGGGGCCAGGGGCGCGCTAACACATCTACTCCCTCCGCTTGGGGGGGGGGGGGGTCTCGGTGCCTTGAGAAGTAACCTGTTCACTTCACGGTTTGCTGCCAATGCAAATAGGTCCAGTGCTGGTCTTCCCCCACCTTTCCATTATTTGGTCTAATACCTCCTGATTCAATGACGACTCGTTTGGGTACAGCGTTTTTCGGCTGAGTCAGTCAGCCTGGATGTTCTGAACTCCCCTGACGTGAACTGTCATCAGGGACTGCAGATTGTGTTAGGCCCAGATCATCAGGATGCTAGCCTCCCACATAAGAACTGTTGACCTCGTTCCCCCTTAGTGGTTCACATATGCCATTATGGTTGCGCTGTCTGTATACACCAGAACATGACCATATTGCACCATCTTCTGAAAATTAAGAAGAGTCAATCGGATGGCCTTCAGTTCCAGCAGATTTATGTGCTGAGTGGAGTCCACCTGGTTTTAGGTACCCTGGGCTAGACATCCCTGGCAGTGGGCTCCCCATCCCAGAAGGCTTACATCCGTGGTCACTGTGATTTTGGTCATTTCCTAGATTGGGAGTCCCTGGAAGTAGTAGTTCTTCCTCAGCTACTAGTCAGTAAATTCAACAGCCTCGGAGGGAGACAGAGAACTGGGTTCTGCCAAGTTGCTAACTGCATCTTCCAAGGGAGCAAGCGGTTTTTTGCAGCAGATGAAGATGAAAACGGGCCCACTTCACCGTTTCCAGGCATGAGACCGTAAGCCCTAAGCCGCTGGATAAGGTCAATAAGCTCGCAGCTCCCTTGGCTCGTATTTTGATGATTGTTGTCCAGACTTTGCTTACTCTCTCTCTCTCTCTCTCTGGAAACAAGAAAATCCTGTCCTTTCTGGTATCAAGGAGGAATTCCAGGTAGATTAGTCTCTGTATTGGTTCCAGGGAGCTCTTGTCCCAGTTTGCTATAAAGCCATAGGATTGAAGACATGCCACCGTCTCTCTTACTGCTTGTCTGGCATTTTTCCTGAGAGTCGGCCCTCATGAGGATGTCGTCTAAGGAGAGATGTGCATTCCTCTCTGGCATAAGGCAGCCACCATGACCACTAGGATCTTTGTGAAAACCCTCAGTGAATCTGCTAGGCCGAAGGGCAGCACCTTGTATTGGAAATGTTTGTCTCCATAGGCAAATCGTAGGACCCTCCGGTGTGCCTCCCTAATGGGAAGTTTCCCTCAAGCTGATTGAGGCCAGGAAGTCATTTGGGTGAAGAGCCTGCATAATGGAACTGAGAGTTTCTATCCTGAATTTCTTTGTGCGTAGTTATTTGTTGATACCTTTTCAGTTCAGGATGGTCCTGTTGTCTCCGTTCTTCTTCTGGACCGTGAAGACCCTCAAGTACGCACAGGAGAACGTTTCCGGTGTGGGGGCAGGCTCGATGGCAACAATGCTTATCAGGTAATCGATGGCTTGTAGCATTCTCTGGTGTTTCACCAGGTCCCTGGACTCTGGAACTTTTGCAAACACTCCCCGGGGCAATGAGTCAAATTCTATTGAATAGCCTCACCCAGCTTTCGGAGGTTGGTTCACCAATAGTCATACAAGGCTTGCAATTGTCCCCCAAGCTGTGACATCGTGGGTAGGGGGCACCTGAAGTCAGGAGCTAGTGGAATTGGATTTGTCAGACTTTGTTGGATGTCTGAGGGTATTACCTGTTCTTCCCCCTCTCTGCCAGCACTGCCCATTTCCATTGCTCCTTCCTCTATGAAAGCAGGGATTGAAATGAAACTTCTGCCAGTTCTGGGTTCTCCAACAACTCTCCTTCTTGGCTGGGTTGATCGGGAGGCCTTTTTTCTTTTCTGGTTCATCATAATCTTCTCCATGGTTTCCCCAAAGAGTTTACCTCCCAGAAAAGGGGCAGACGTAAGAACCGTTTTGGCCTGCAGGTCCACTTTCCAAGGTCACAGTCATATGGTGCGGTGGGCCACTACACTATTGGCCATTGAGCAGGCCACAAACTGTGTGGAATCCAGGGCTGTGTCCGCCACAGAGGATGATGCCACCAAGAGTTTTTTCAGGCCATCCTTCAATTCCTTGGATGGGGCAATGAAGTTCAGGTCCTTGATCTACAGGACCATAGCATGAGTTAATGTGGAAGCTGATGCTGCAGTCCTGCAGGAAGCAGATGCCACTTCAAAGTCTCTCCGTAGGAAGGTCTCCACCTTCCTGTCCAGTGGGTCCTTCGAGGTGCCCTCCCCATCTGTTGGTAAGACCGAAACCTTAGCCAGGTCTGAGGTCTCCATATCTACTTTGGGGCAGAAAAAAGTAGCTGACGGGGACTCTCGAAGGGAATAGAAGCGTCTCGCTGGGGTATAAGTGCCCTCTGCTTTAGTTGGTTGCGACCACTCTGCCTGTAGGAGCTTATGGTACAGGCATGGGAGGGGAAGCGTGGAGCTGTCCTGAATCTCTTGTGGCAGGACCAGAGTCATGTCCTTGGCCAGATTTTCTTTTGTCTGGGGAGGAAGTGGTGGCTGAGGCAAGGACAGACCTATTCTGGCTGCTACTTTAGACGTTCCCCCCCCCCCCCAAAAAAGCTCTGCTTCAAAAAATCCAGGCCCCTGCCTCAGAAATGGGGTCTTGTCCCTCCCTGTCTGACAACTCCTCATTCTCTTTTGTTGCTTCTAGTGCTAGGTCGTCCTACTGTTGTTCCCCTAACTTGCCCCCACTGACTGCCAGGAGCTCTGGGGAGGCCAATCTGTGTAACCATGAGGAGGGTTGTCTGACCACCTCCTCGTACCCTGCCCCCACTGCCAAGGCAAAGGAGCTGTAAGGGATGTGACCTGGTTGCCCCAGAAGGTGGGAGATCCTCTCCACCCCCTTCATGACAAGCTGGTGCCCAGCAGGGGTAACTGCTCCTCTGTCCCACCCCCAGGGTGGGGGGTAAATAGGGGAGGGGGAAATCCCTGTGGACCAGCCTCCCAGATGAGGCCTGTGGGGAAACAGGGAATGGGTACGAGTTAGACCTGTCCCTGTGGGTATGTGCAGGGCTCCCCTGGGGGGAGAGGGAACTTGTGCGCCTTCTGCTGCCACTTCCCCGGTGTGCTGTCTTGAGCGCCCTGAGTTTCGGGTGGCTGGCTCTCGAGAAGGCAGAAACGACACCCATGCTCCACCAAGGTGGGAAGCAGCCGCTGTGCCGGTGGCCCTGTGTGCTCCACTGAGAAGTCGCAAGCAAGATCCTAGCCCCGGGAAAGTGAGCAGTTAGTCTTCTCTTCCCACCACTTTTTTCTTGTGGGCGGTCTGGATCCTGGGGGGGCGGGGGGGGGGAGAGCCCCCCANAGATCCTAGCCCCGGGAAAGTGAGCAGTTAGTCTTCTCTTCCCACCACTTTTTTCTTGTGGGCGGTCTGGATCCTGGGGGGGCGGGGGGGGGAGAGCCCCCCACATTCCTTTCCATTGTTGGAACTGGGAGGAGAGCGCCTGGGACCTGTTGGGGCAGTTCTAAGGCAAGGAAGCCTGCACCTCAGACCAAGGAAAAAAGCCTCAAGGAGACCCCCTTCCTAAGCTATTTAAACTGGAGGAAGAAAAAGTAAACCTAATCTTCTCCACCAAAGTGGAGAAGCCCTATCCTGATTTTCTTTTTCTTGGAAGCAGGAACAAATGTGGGAGCCAAGTAAGGATTGGCTTCTCCCCTAGGCTTCAGCTGCCACTCAAAACCTTGAGCCTGCCTTCATCCAGAGAGGAGGAGCTAAAGCCAACGAGGACTGCCTACCTCCACAGGAGAGAAGAAATAGCTTCAATTAAAAAACTTAGTCATGTAAAGCTAGTCTATTCATGGACTGTATTGTTTCTGATTTCTAGGAATCAGGTAAGCTCTGCCCTCTAGGGTCGCTAAATTTTCAAAGACAAGTTGTGATCTCTTCCCTATGAGCAAAACATGCTCCCTCTCCAGAGAAATGACTTAGAAGCCAATATTAAACTTAGAAACTGCAAGGAAACAACTGCCTAAATACTACCTACACAAGGTGTATGAACAAGTGGCCTCCTACTCACAAAATTTACAAGGCCACACTATACCACACTAAGGTGGTAGTTATACCTTGTTGGTAGAACTGTACAAGTAGAGAGACAGACCAAAGTCCTCCTTTCTGAGAGGAGCTGCTAATCTGATCTTGGACTGTATCCAAAATCAGCCCCAAAACAGGACTAAACCAAGGAAAGCAGCAGCAGCAGCAGCAGCAGCAGCAGCAGCATTTTGAAAAACTTCTCCTAGACCAACTGTAGCAGGGTGCAGCCTGACAGGGTTCTTGCCCCTTTAAGGCACTGTGGAAAGTGGAAGGCTTTTGGCCCTTTAAGAACCAGAAAGTGGAGGACTAGCCATGCCCACTCCTGGTTACAAAAAGAAGAGAGCCAGACAGAGACAGTCAGTCTGTGCCAGACTCTGAAAAAGAACTCTGCTGGAGAGCTGAAGCTGCAAAGACCTCTCCAAGGTCCTGAAGTCAGGTTGGGCCATGAGGAGAAGCCTAGAACCTCGACTGGAGAGGCCAGTCATAAGTACTCTCCAGGATCCCAGAGCTATGAAGAGATAACAAGGAGTAGCAACCAGATAACTGGTGTCTGGCCTGCTAAGAGGCTGCTGAGCTAATGGGGACTACGGAGCTGGGACAGAGGGCAGTCTGAAGTAAGCTGCTGAAGAGTGAACCTGCAGCGCAAGCAGAGACCTGGCAGCGGGCTATGCAATGAGGACCAGGACTGTGGGTAACCCAGCAAGGAGGCTTGAGGGTGGGCCAGGCTTGTCGTAGAGACTATTGTGAGTTCAGCCAGAGGAGGAGACTGCCTGGCTTAAAGACTGTATTTTATGAGACTGTATATATGGAGGAGATCTAAAGACTGGACTGTGTGTGAATAAAAGAATCTGAGGAAAGCTAATTATTTGGGCCCAATTCTGCAGGTACTTACCCCGGGGCACCGCACATTGTCACACCAACATATCCAGACAGTTTCTGCTGAGGCACTAAATTCAACGCCAGTAGTGAAGTTTTCTTTTAACAGTTTTTGCCATTAGGCATGGTGTTTTTCCTTCCTCTTTAAGCATAAATTAAATTTGCAAAATTAGGCAAATGAGACTCAAATTTTGAAAATTTATGCAAACGTTTCGTTTGAAATGAACTGCAGAATTTGGCTCCCCTTCAGTGAACAAAGGTGTTGGATATACTCTGAAGAATGACTGAAAAAAATCTCCCTTTTCCTCCCTTTTTCTTTTGCAAGGCTACTTCAGCCTCCAAGAAATTTGGTGCAGAATGCTTTTTGAATATTGCTGTTTTTGAGATGGAATGAGATAAATTCTATACAACCTTTATCAACTGCATGCACAGTGTCTTGGGTGCTCCCATATTTGCAATACAGATTTTAAAATATGTTTTTTAATAGATTTGGCCAGGACCATGAATTCTATTACCCAACAAAGACTGGGTCCGACTCCTATTCAACCTTGTTACACAAGAACTGCTAGTTCCTTGGACACTGTGCACGAGCTTATTAAACTAGCAAAAATATATAGGTGGTAATATTACTGGAGAACCCTCACAGCATCATATTAGATATTAAGAGTCTGTTAAGTGACAGTTAAGACATTTGCATTTCATCCGACATATTACAGTTTATTGGTTCAACTCCAATCTTCAGACCTTAACATTAAGTGTACTGGGTCTGAGACTTAGCAGGATTCAATTACTCCCACCCTACCCAGTACACTTTTAATTTAGGCTGGATTTAAATCATCAAGCTATGATATGCAGACTGAAAATTTAACCAAGCTTGCAGAAAGTGCAAAGGGGAGAGGAGGGAAAATCCTTGTTTTCAGTAGATTTTCAGGGAAGCATTCCCCTCACCTTTTCTACACGATAACTGTACCTTTCTTTGTCAAATTTTGCCTCTTTAAAATGAGTGCTAATAATGAAAATTCACCACACTAGGATTGAAACTTGTTTCTAGCTTTACTAAAGACTCTTAGCATGATAACTTGTAAGATTACTTGTAATATTAGACAGCATACAGTCTTCAAAACAAATCCATTTCATTAAGGTCTGCTTAAGCTGAAACAGAAGTTCTGATGAGTCAAGTTGTTTTAGATCCTAGCCCTTAAACAGACTCCACTGTATGTTTTTGAATAAACAAATTCTGAGATTTTAAAAGTTACACAAGTAGTGTATGAATTTATTTTCCAACATAAAAATCTTTCTAAAAAAACAAACCTTCCCCCCCAATTCTGTAACTTTGCAGACAAATCTGTAAGGATACCTTATACGTGTCTATAAACACTATAAAAATGCTTGCACTACAAACAGATATCTTTGGGCAATAAATATACAGCAGAAATAAAAGAAAAGCTATCCATAACAAAAACACAAAAAATCTTCATATTCTTTAGGTCACAGTAACACCTATACTTACTCAGATTAGAAGAGACCATTTTCTGGTTTAAGTTCTTGTATGTTAACAAGGTTTGAACCGGTGTATTGGTTTGATGGTTTTGTACCTGGCAGTCTCTAACATTAGTCCTGTAATTATTTTATACCTATATGCCCTAAGAAAAGCTGAGTGCCCAGACTAACCCAGATGTTCCCTTAAAAGACTAAGAATTTCCAGAATGTGTGAGATCATGCATATACTTCCTATACTGAATCTTTTAGGCCCTGTTGGGAGGAGCCATGAAGTGGCCAGAAGGAGCTGGCTGAAGAGTGCTGAGAGAAGCTGCTGCTGCCGCCGCTGCTGCCAAGTAATTTGATTTGCCAGGCTAGGGAGGGTGCAAGAGGAGGCAAGCCCCGGCAGCCCCCACCTCACACAGCCTGGCCTATGGGGAGGAGGCCCAATGTTTTCTTCATCCCCCTCCCCCCATGGAATCTCCTGCCCCACTCCTCCCCTGCACAGGCTGGAAATTCTGCACTGGGAAAAGCAGGGCAGGAGAGTCTGAGGGAAATCTGCGAATCATGGACCTGCATTTGGCTCAGGGCCCCGTTAGTAACTTGATCAAAAAAGGAAATACGATTAGTCTGGCATGACTTGTTCTCGAAAAACCCATGCTGGCTCCTATTAATCACAGCATTGTTTTCTCAGTGCTTACAGATTGACTGCTTTCTAATGTGTTCTAAAATCTTTCCAGTTATCGATGTCAGTCTGACCGGTCTGTAGTTTCGCCGATCCTCCTTTCCCCCTTTTTTGAAGATAAAAGACCCCGTCTCCAGTCTTCCAGCACCTCACTCGTTCTCCCAGAGATCTCACAGATTATAAGGCAGAGGTTCCGAGATTACATCTGCAAGTTCCTTCAGTACCCTAGGATGTAATTCATCTGGCCCCAAAGACTTGAACTCGTTTAAACCAGCTACGTGTTCTCTTACTATCTCTTTACCTATTCTGCGCTTCAATTCCTTCCCTTCACCATTAGTGCTACCCTTGTCGGGTTGGACATAGTTTCCCTTATGGGACAAGACAGGTGCAAAATAGGAGTTGAGCAATTCCACCTTCTCTCTGTCTCCTGTTAAGATTTCACCATCTTCGCTAAGCAGCAGACCTACTGCTTCCTTGTTCTTTCTCTTGCTTTGGACATAGCTGAACATGCCCCCCCTGCCCTTTTTTTTTTTTTTGTTCTTAGCATCTCTCACAAGCCTCAGCTCATTCTCAGCTTTAGCCTTCCTGACACTGGCCCTACAGGTTTGGGCTACTCGTCTGTACACATCCTTGGTAATTTCTCCCTCCTTCCATTTCTTATACATGTTCTTTTTAATTCTCAGATCATCAAAAGGCTTCTTGTGGCACTTGAGTCCTGTTCTCGGGACCCTCGCCGCCTGTTCTCTACCTTTGACTCCCTCCTCAAGCCTCCCTGTCCTCCCCCTCCTTCTTCCCTTTCTGCTCAGGATCTTGCCTCCTTCTTCACCTCCAAGATAGACAAGATCCGCCTCGACATCGCTTCCCACTCCTCTCTTCCCACTCCCACCCCTCTCCCTCCTCCCCCTCCTTCTCTCATGTCCTCCTTCTCCCCTGCCTCCCTTAAGGAAATCTCCTCTCTGCTCTCCTCCTCCAACCCTTCCACTTGCCCCCTTGATCCCATTCCTTCCCGCCTCCTCACCTCCATTACTCCCACTGTCGCCCCTTCCTTCCTGCACATCATCAACCTCTCCCTCTCTACTGGCTCTTTCCCTTCTGCCTTCAAACATGCCACAGTCTCTCCTATTCTCAAAAAGTCCACTCTTGACCCCTCTGACCCTTCTAGCTATCGTCCTGTCTCACTCCTTCCTTTTGCTTCCAAGCTGCTTGAACGTGTTGTCTACTCCCGCTGCCTTGACTTCCTATCCTCCAACTCCTCCCTTGACCCCCTCCAATCTGGCTTCCGCCCCCTTCATTCTACTGAAACTGCTCTCGCTAAGATCACCAACGATCTTCTGGTGGCTAAATCTAAACGTCTCTATTCCATTCTTGTCCTCCTTGATCTCTCTGCTGCCTTCGATACTGTTGACCACTCACTCTTGCTGGATTCCCTTCACTCCCTTGGCTTTTGTGGCTCTGTCCATAACTGGTTCTCCTCCTACCTCTCTGACCGCTCCTTTAATGTGTCTCTCTCCAACTCCACCTCCTCCTCCTTCCCCCTCTCAGTTGGTGTTCCTCAAGGCTCTGTTCTTGGCCCTCTCCTCTTCTCGATCTATACCTCATCCTTAGGCAAACTCATTGCCTCCCATGGCTTCCAATACCACCTCTATGCTGATGACACTCAACTCTATCTCTCTACTCCCTCTCTCTCTCCCTCTGTTCAAGCTCGTCTCATCAACTGTCTCTCTGACATCTCTACCTGGATGTCTCAACGTCAACTCAAACTCAACATGGCTAAAACTGAACTCCTTATCTTCCCCCCTCATCCTTCCTCTCCTTCCTCACTGTCAATAACTATTGATGGAGTCACCATCCTGCCTGTCCCCCAAGCCCGTAGCCTAGGCTTCATCTTTGACTCAGCCCTTTCTTTTAAACCCTACATTGACTCTGTTGCTAAATCCTGTCGCTTCTCCCTCCATAACATTGCTAAGATTCGCCCTTTTCTCTCTGTCTCGTCTGCCAAAACTCTTGTTCATGCTCTGGTCATCTCTCGCCTCAATTACTGTAACCTCCTTCTCACTGGCCTTCCCCGGTCTCACCTTTCTCCCCTCATCTCTGTCCAAAACTCTGCTGCCAGGGTCATCTACCTCGCCAGTCGCTTCGACCATGTGCAGCCCCTCCTCTCTTCGCTTCACTGGCTTCCCCTTCCTGAACGAATCCTGCACAAGCTCCTAGTCTTCACCTATAAAGCTCTTCACAACCTTGCTCCCCCCTACCTCTCTGCACTTATCGCCCTCCATACTCCAGCCCGTGCACTTCGCTCCTCCTCTGTCCCTTCTCTCACCCTTCCACGCCTTCCCTGCTCCCCTAAGCGCCTTCGTCCCTTCTCACTTGCTGCCCCCCATGCCTGGAACTCCCTCCCTGTCCACATCCGCCTTGCCCCCTCCCTTCATACCTTCAAATCTCTCCTTAAAACTCACCTCTTTCGCTCTGCTCTGTCTGACTCTTTATCCTGCTGAGCCACTATTCCTATACCTACGATCGGTTTACCCTTATCCTTGCAACATGGACCTGCCTGCTGTCATTCTCATCGTAACCAAGCCAAGTACGTGCACTTGAGACCTCGCATCTTCATGAATGTTAGACCCCTTGTCTCTCCCTCTGTTCCCCTTCCTAAGTCTCTCCCCCAGCTCCTGTCTCTCAGATTGTAAGCCCTAGGGGCAGGGACCGTGTCTATTTTATTACTTTGTAAAGTGCCAGGTACACTGCTGGCGCTATATAAATGTTTGTTAATAATAATAATAACCCCATTGGTTTCTTTAGCTTTCTCCCATTTTTCCTTTCTCATTGGAACTGTTTGCAATTGTGCTTTCAGTATGTCATTTTTCAGGAACTCACACCCATCTTGGACTCCTTTCTCCTTTAGATTTTCTAGTCCTGGGATCCTACCTAGCTTAGCTCAGAGTTCATAAAAATCAGCTTTCCTAAAGTCCAGGGTGCACGTCCAACTATGCTCAGCTTTCCCTTACCTTGGTATCAGGAATTTCAAGATGACGTGATTACTTCTCCCCAAGGTTCCCACTACTTTCAACTAATCTATCAGTTCTTCCCTGTTGGTAAGGATCAAGATAGCCAACCCCCTCGTTCCTTCTTCCACCTTCTGAAAGATGAAGTTGTCAGCAAGGCAAGGCAAGGCAAGGCAAGGCAAGAATTTACTGGCTATTCCATTCTTAGCAGAGTTTGATTCCCAACAGATATCAGGGTAGTTGAAGTCCCCCATTACTACCACGTCTTGCTTCTTTGAAAGTCTTGTAATCTTGTTTAGGAAAGCATCATTCACATCTTTTGCTTGGTTTGGCAGTCTGTAGTAGACTCCAACAGTGATATCACTTTTATTCCTCTCTCCTTTTATTTTTACCCAGATGCTCTCAACAGGCTTTCCATGCTCAGATTCGTAGATTTTTGTCAAGTTGTATACATTTTTTGCATATAATGCTACTCCCCTTCCCTTTCTGTTGGGTCTATTCTTTTTGAACAAGATATATCCTTCAATTACTACATTCCAATTATGAGTCTCATCCCACCAAGTCTCAGCAATACCTATTAAATCATATTTACTTTCCTGCATTATGATTTAAAGTTCATCCTGCTTATTTCTCATACTCTGTGCATTAGTGTATAGACATCAGAGACCATGAGTATTACACCCTCATGACTTCAATACTGTTTTTTCTTGCAAATTAACAGTAAGGAATCTGGGCAGCCCCACTGCTATCCTACATGTTCCTGTCCCTAATACGTACCCTTGTACTTACCTCTGGGCTTTTGTCTCCCTCCCCCACAGGATTGAGTTTAAAGCCCTCTTGACCAGGTTTGCGAGCCTCCTGCCAAACATGTTCTTCCCAGTCCCTATCAGGTACAACTCATCTCCTGCCAGAAGTCCTTCATTACGCAAAGAACCCAAACCTCTCCCGTCGACACCATCTGCGTAGCTAGTTGTTTACCTCCAGTATTCTTCTCTCGCTTCCTAGGCCTCTGCCCTCAACAGGAAGGGTCAAAGAGACCACCATCTGTGACCCAAGGTCCTTCACTTGCCTACCCAGAGCCTCATAGTCACATAAGATAAGTACAAGGCTGTCCTGCACCCTCTATATCCCTGAAGCCATCCACTACCACCATCTATCCTGTGCCCCTCTCCTCCCACAACCTGTCCCTGCCCCCGTGTCCCCATAGCCAAGCCCTGCCACAATTTACATTACAATTCCATGCCCTCAGCCCCTGCTATGCTATGCTACACCCTCTACATTCCTGCTCCCAAATCCTGCCACATGTACCCTGTAACATATTTCACTACCACCCCAACCCTGCCCCATCGACTGTGCTCTCCATTACAGATGAAACAGCTTATATTTTTATGGTCTTATTTTTGTATAATAATATATATAAACTTTCTTTTATGTTACCCATCCAAGCCTTTGGGGAAGGGCAGGCTAAAAATCTAAACAAACATTATCAGGGCAGGGTCACCAGGGCCCCCACAAATTTTAAGGCCAGTACTGCATTGCAGTAGTCTAGCCTCGAGGTAACGATGGCATGGATGTCCGTGACCAGATCTTCATCTCAAAGAAAAGGTTGCAGCCTTCTCACCAGATGGAGTTGGTGAAAGGCACTCCTAGCTTCAGCTGTGACCTGGTGTTCCAAATGCAGCGCAGGATCCAGGAGCAACCCAAGACTGCAATCCTAAGTAATCAGGGAAGGCTGTATCCCATCGAAGACAGATGTCCCAACCCTGCCCCCGCCCAAGATCACAGGGCTGGCCAACCATCATCACTTCAGTTGTGTCTGGATTCAGCCTCAATTGGCTCACCCACATCCAGTCCCTGAAGGCAGTCTGGCAGTAAGGACCAAGACTGCGGGACCTGGGTCAGATGAAAAAGTTAAGTAGATTTGAATATCGACTGAATATCGATGGCAGCACACCCCAAATCTACACACGCTCTCACCCAGTGGACTTCAATACACATTGAACAGGACAGGAAGAAGATGGGAGTCCTATGGGACTCCACAGGAAAAGGAGTGGAGTAGGGAGGACAAGTAATCACCCATCCCCACCTTGTGGAGCTTCTCCATAAGAATGAGCAGAATTTCCCTCTTTTCAACAAAGGTACAAGATCTGACTATTCTGCCAGGCGTTTGGCTAGGTAGATGGGTGAGGGGAGTAGGTTAGGGTGGGTGTGGTGGGTTCTGGCAACCTCCAGTGCTTTGTAGTGTTTTATATAGTTTTTATTGTTGTATTTTATCTTTTTATGACTGTAAGCCGCCCCGAGCTGCTATGGCAGGAGGGGCAGGGCATCAGATTTTTTAAATAAACAAACAAATTTTATTTATTATATTTATAACTCGCCCTTCCCTGAAGGCTCAGGGCTGCTTACAAGAAAATATAAAGTATATAAAAACATTTAAAATACAATCCCCCCAAAAACCCAACCCACTCCCACCCTCCAATGACCACCAATCTAATCCCTATACCCCCAACCCATCCTCCCACTTAATCAACCCCTCCACCCTTCCCATCCCCAACCTACCCTACCTATCTCCTCCTTCAAGAGCCATTCCACGAATGGCTCCTCCTCCAAGAGCCATCCCTCCCCTAATTCTCCAAGAACTGCTCAAGAGCCATCCCACGAACCCCTTGCCAGGTCCTGGAGTCATGTCATCAATACCTCATGATCATGTGTATCAAAGGCTACAAAAAGATTTAACCGGATCAGCAGGGTACTATTTCCCATGTTGATCTCTCAGGGTAGATAATTGACCACAGCCACAAGTGTGTTCTCAGAACTATACCAGACTGAAAGCCAGACTGACATGGATCCAGGAATCCAACTGCATTAAGAGGCCTCTGAAGCTGCCAGGCAACCACCCATTCAATAACCATCCCCCAAAAGGGGAGGTTAAAAATAGGACAATATCTGTCCAGATATCCAGTGTCAAACAATGGTTTTTTGAGTAGGGGTTAGACAACTGCCAATTTAAGGCTGTCCTCCCACAGGGAAGTGTTGACAACCCCAGATAGCAAAGGACCCAGTCTCTCCTGGCTAGCTTTCACCAGTCAGGATGGGCATGGATCTAACTGACAACTGGACACATGCATTGCTCCAAAGCACATCCTCTGCATTAGTGGGTGACACCAACTGAAACTGATCCAAATAAACAGGACAAGCCTGAGCCTCCACAACCTCAAACTCTGACTCTGCCATTAAGCTAGCAACCCTCAACTTATGGTGGATACAAGTGATTTCGTCTGCAAAGTGAGTGGCAAATTCAACACTGCAGGCAGCAGATGAATCAACTTCCATATGTAGGCAGCCCAGATTTACCAGGCTGTTCACTGCCAGCCCAGATTTACCAGGCTGTTCACTGCCTGGAACAGCTCCACCGAACAAGACTTTGTAGATGCTATGGTAGCAGAGAGCCGAGTTCCCCTCGACATACCATGGTCCTTCAAAGCCAGTCTATGGCACAACTGGTTGGCTTCAGCACAAGTCGAATGGAAATTGTGCTCCAACCATCTCACACCCCGCTTCATCTGCCTAAGGTCACCTGTATACCAGGAGAGTCTGTGCTGATGCCATGGTGAAAGGGGACACCAGGGTGAAACTGTACCATGTAGATGCATAGTTATCCTTGTGTTTTATTTTATCCACACAAATCAAATTTAATTAAACCTGACTGGAATGGGTCCAGGAATAAAACAGCATTGAGATGAGCCTGAAGTTGCAGGGAAACCACCCATTCAATAACCTTCCCTAGAAAGATAACGTTAGAGACAGGACAACAGCTGCCCAGAGTCAGTGTCCAAAGATGGTTCCTTGAGCAGGGACTGGACTACCGGAGTTGTGAATAGCAGTTGCTGACCTGAGCCTAGAGAACCTATAAGCTAACACCCGTCTGGCTGTCTGACCAACCATGCTTGATCTTTGCTGGGATTGGCTGGGGTCCAGGCTATATAGTTGTGAACTAGATACGTGCCCGTCCTGGCTGGTGAAAGCCTCCAGGGATACCTTGGGGACGGTGCTGGCGAGGGTAGTGAACGCGTCCCTTCGGCAGGGGAGATTGTCACCCAGTCTCAAGGAGGCTGTGGTGCGCCCCCTGCTGAAGAAGCCATCTTTGGATGTGGACGCACTCGCCAGCTACCGACCCATCTCAAATCTTCCCTTTTTAGGGAAGGTTATTGAACGGGCAGTGGCACTGCAGCTCCAGGTGCATTTTGACAGCATCAGTTTCCTTGACCCTTTTCAATCTGGGTTCCGCCCCGGCTACAGTACTGAGACGGCGTTGGTGGCCTTGGTGGATGATCTCCGCCGGGAGATGGAGGCAGGATGTTCGACCTTTGTGATCGTGCTAGATCTCTCGGCGGCTTTTGATACCGTGGACCATGGGCTGCTGTTGAGACGGCTGCGAGACTTGGGAGGGCTGGAAGAGACTGTCCTTGGATGGTTCTGCTCATTCCTCGCGGGTAGAAGCCAGCGGGTGGTGCTGGGGACTGAAACATCTAGCCCCTGGGCCTTGACCTGCGGCGTTCCATAGGGTTCCATTCTGTCTCCACTGTTGTTCAATGTATATATGCAGCCCCTGGGGGAGATCGTGAGAGGGTTCGGGGTGCGATGTCACCAATATGCTGATGATATTCAGCTGTACCTCTCGTTTTCAACTGACCCAGGTCCTGCTGTCTCATTACTTTCCCAATGTTTGGAGGCCATGGCAGATTGGATGCGGCAGAGCAGACTGAAGCTCAATCCTGATAAGACGGAGGTGATGGTGGTGGGAAGGGCGGGGGAGGTGCTGGCCCCCC
>QEPC01009171.1:2458678-2502120 GCA_003113815.1 Sphenodon punctatus | reverse complement strand
GATCGGCAGGTGGAGGCGGTGGCTAAAGCCGCCTTTCGCCAGCTGTATCTGGTATGGGGGCTTCGACCTTACCTCTCCGGGCCTGATCTGGCCACTCTCGTCCATGCCATCACCTCGAGGCTAGACTACTGCAACGCGCTCTACGTGGGGCTTCCCTTGTTTCTGATTCGGAGGCTGCAGCTAGTGCAGAATGCGGCAGCCCGTCTCCTGACGGAAACGGTGCGGCGCATAACACCGGTGCTCCGCGCTCTGCACTGGCTGCCTATAGCATACCGAGCCAGATTCAAGGTGTTAGTATTGATTTACAAAGCCCTGCACGGTCTGGGCCCCTCATATCTCGGGGACCGCCTTGCCTTCCGCACCTCAGAGCGATCCCTTCGGTCCAACGGGGGCACTTTTCTGGAGGTCCCCCGTGTAAGACGGGGGGCCACAATGGAGAGGGCATTCTCGGTGGCCGGGCCACGGTTGTGGAACTTCCTCCCGGAGGAGGCTCGCCTGGCCCCAAGCCTGTCGGCCTTTTGATGTATCTGTAAGACTTGGCTGTTTGCCCAGGCCTTCGGAGGGGTGTGTGTGTTAATTTCCATGGGGGGTGTTTTAAATTTGTTTTAATTAAGATGTTGTAGATTTTTTATGTTAAAAATTGTTTTATATTATGTTGGAAGCCGCCCCGAGATGCCGTAGGCATGGGAGGCGACATATAAATATAAGGAAAATAAATAAATAAATAAATATAACTTCCAGGTCATCTCCTTGCCCTCTGTCCGTGAAACAGGATTAACCTGACTGCCTGGGTGTTTTGTCATCTTGCCACATGCCTTGGCCTACTCTATTCCTGCACTTGCCCACCATCTAGCCCTACCCTGCCTGTCCACCTGCCTTCAGCATTTCCTGCCTTCCAGACCTGCTCCTTGCCTTGCCCATCTGCCTCCAGTCCTGCTCTTTGCCTGTGATTCTGAGATCCCAACTTTCCTACAGACTGGTTAATTGGCTCTAGACCACACCTTGACACCACCTCTGGATTAACCCTACTGCCATACTGTAGGGCCACAAGCCAAATGCAGGTCTGCGATAGGAGATTTCCCGTGGAATCCCCCTTCTCCCGCAGAATCTCCTGTCCTGCTTCTCCCAGCGCAGAATTTCCAGCCTGTGTAGCGGAGGAGCAGGGCAGGAGATTTCACGGGGGAAAGGGGATGAAGAAAACCTTGGGGCTTCTCCCCATAGGCCAGGCTGCGTTCGGTGTAGGGGGTGGGGCTGCCAGGGCTTGCCTCCCATCCCACCCTCCCCAGCCTGGCAAATTAACTCATTTGGTAGCAGTGGCAGCAGCAGCTTCTCTCAGCACTCTTCAGCCGGCTCCTTCTGGCCACTTCCTGGCCTCTCCCAATGGGGCCTCCCAGAGCAGCGTAGTCAGATGATGTCACCCGGCTGCATCACCCTGAGGGGCCACGTGGGATGGGTCAGGAAGCGGCCAGAAGGAGCCAGCTCAAGAGTGTTGAGAGGAGCTGCTGATGCCGCTGATGCCACTTACAGGTGAGTTGATTTAAGCAGGCTGGGAAGGGGAGGCAAGCCCTGGCAGACACCCCACCCAACATAGCTTGGCCTATGGGGAGGAGTCCCTGTCTGGCCTATTGGGAGGGGGGGAGGGGGAGGCAAGCCCTGGCAGCCCCCAACCCACCCAATGCAGCCCAGCCCAGCGCAATAAGGGTGGAGGACAGCGACCCGTCGAATCAAGCCCTGAGCCTCCCAGACTCCCATGGAATTTTAAAAACAATATATGGAGCCCTGCATATTGCCCTCTGTTGGGCCCAACCTTGGCTCTTGACTTGTTGGACTGAACCCTGATGTTTCCTCTTGCCTCGCTCTCCTGTTGGCTTTGCCCAATTAAACCAGATTTCTGGGCCCCAGCCATTTATTTATTTAAATGTATACCCCGCCCCTCCTGCCAAGGCAGCTCAGGGCAGTTAAGAAGTCATAAAAAATACAATAATAAATATCAAGATAAATACATCATAAAAACATTCTATCCATATGGAGGCTGTCATAAAACATATGAAATCGAACCCAACCCACCCTAGCCCAAACCCCCCACCCTTCACCCATTTCCCTCGCCAAACGTCTGGTGGAACAGCCAGGACTTCCATGGTCTCCAAAAAGTGGAGAGGTCCAGGGCCATCCGGGCCTCTGCTGGGAGTTCCACAGCTGTGGTGCGACCAACGAGAACACCCTCTCCTTAGTTGCCCTCCAGAGAACATGGGGAACTTCGAGAAAGGCACCCTGGCTGACCACAGGAGTCAATCCAGAGCCTGGGGAGTGAAGCGGTCCCACAAATAGGTAGGGCCCATGCCATGTAGGGCTTTATAGGTAAGCACCAAAACCTTGAATCAAGCCCGGAAGCCTATAGGCAGTCAGTGTAGAGAACGGAGCAGTGGTGTAATGTGCTCCCGGAGACCCGTCCCACTCAAGAGACGGGCCACCACATTCTGTACCAGCTGCAGTCTCCGAACCATCACCATGGGTAGCCCCACGTAGAGCGCATTACAATAGTCCAGTCTTGAGGTAATGAAAGCATGGATGATAGTGGCCAGGTCAGAATCAGAGACATACGGCCGAAGCTGTCGCAACAGATGTAATTGGCGAAATGCACTCCTCACCACAGCCACAACCTGGACATCCCAGTGGAGATGGGAATCAAGGAGCACTCCCAGACTGCGAACCTAGGGAACGAGTGGGGGGCGAACCCCATCAATTATGGGGGACACCAACCCCACCGCCTTCCCCACCAGCATCACCTCCATCATGTCAGGATTCAGCTTCAGTCAGCTTGCCCTCATCCAGTCTCCCACAGCCTCGAGACACCGAGTAAGCACAGAGACTGCTGGATCGAAGTCAGATGAAAAAGAGAGGTAGAGTTAGGTGTCATCAGCATACTGATGACACAGAACACCAAACCTTCTCACGACCTCGTCCAGCGGCTGCATATACACGTTGAACAAGAAAGTGGACAACCTATGTGCAGACATCACCCAAACCCTGCCAGTTCTTGATGGTCCTGACTCTGCAAAGACAGCCTGTGGCCCAGTCCGTTCACTGGTATATACTCAATGAAAAGCAAATGCATTAATTGCCACTTGACAGACTCCTGATACTTAAATGGGGCTTGCAAAACAAACAGATATGGGGGGATGGTTCTACTTTTCAGCTGGAAAACTTTCCCTTTCACACCAAGCTCTCTACAAGATCACAGCACCTCTTTGTCAAATTTGGCCTCTTGTAATTAAATGTTACGATAGAAAATCACCACACTAATTTCTGTTGGATTGCGGATTGTTTCTAGCTTTAACAGAGATTTTTGGAAACATTTTTAATATTGTTTGCTTCTTTTTAACATTGGACAATATGCAGTATCAAAGACAGGTCCATTCCCTTAACATCTGCTTAAGTTAAAGTTCTGATAAGTCAAACTTTTTAGATGGCCCACTAAATTCAACTTGGCAGGCCTCACTATATCAAATTTGATGCAAATCCCAACCTTTTTACTGAGTTTCATATTAACATGCAAGCTGTTTGGAGGAGTACAAGGATCATGCACATTGCGAGGCTGTTATTCAGGCAGTCCAGTCCCTCTACTTATTCAGGTTCACAGCCTTTGAGTACTTCTGGACTCCCTGATGCTCCTAGATAGTCAGGTTGTGGCGGTAGCCAAGAGTGTTTTTCACCAGATCCATCTGATGAGAAGGCTGTGGATCTTTCCAATTCAGATCTGGCCACCATCACTGGTGCTTTCATTACCTCAGTGCTAGACCCCTACATGGGCCTGCCCTTAGTGACTGTTCGGAAGCTGCAACTGGTGCAGCAGAACGCGACGACCCAGCTTACAGTGCATCACCGCAAGCACATTACACCTGTGCTCTCTAGTTTGCACTGGCTTCCGGTAGCTTTCTGGGCATAATTCAAGGTGCTGGTGTTGACCTTTAAAGCTCTAAATGGCTTGGGCCCCACATATTTGAAAGACTGCATCTCCTTTCATGCTCCATGCCCTCTTGTGAGTACCACCTGTCAATCTCGTCTGTATGAACCTTACTTTGTAGGTGATGAATTGGAAGAGCTGTCACAAATCAATGTGACTGTGGAAGAGGTTCTAACGTAAATTGACAAACTAAATACTAACAAATCACCAGGACCAGATGGTATTCACCCCAGAGTTCTGAAGTAAGTAACTCAAATATGAAAATGCAGACCTACTGTTAGTAATTTGTAACCTATCACTAAAATCTGTCACTGTACCGGAGGACTGGAGGGTGACAAATGTAACCCCGATATTTAAAAAGGAAGCGATCCTGGAAACTACACACCAGTAAGCTTGACGTCTGCGCTGGGCAAAATGGTGGAAACTATCATTAAGAACAGAATCACTGGGCATGTTGATCAACATGGCTTAATGGGGAAGACTCAATATGGATTTAGCAAAGGTAAGTCATGCCTCACTATTCTGTTGGAATTATTTGAGAGAGTAAATAAGCATGTGGACAATGGATAAGCATGTGGACAAGGGAGACCCAGTAGATATAGTGTACCTGGATTTCCAGAAAAAGCATTTGATAAGGTCCCACATAAAAGACTCTTAAGAAAATTAAAGTCATGGGATAGGAAGTAGTACCTTACTATGGATCGGTAACTGTTTAAAGGATAGGAACCAAAGAGTAGGACTAAATGGTCAGTTTTCACAATGGAGAGATGTAAAAAGTGGTGCGCCCCAGGGATCTGCATTGGGACCGGTGCTGTTTAATGTATTTTCAGGCAGCGATAGACAGGTGGGGGTTTAAAGACAGTATTCCTGTTAGCAATAACTTCATTAAGAAAAATGAGTGAAATAGCAGCCATAATAATCTCAGAACCATATTTGCAGATTTATTTTCCAAGTTAGAATAGATATTGTTTTACATCCTAAATTCCTACCTAAGATAGTATAAGTAAGACAGTTGTGAGAATGTGACCCTTTTTACACGGGCCTCTCCCACCCATGAACACTCAGATTTCTGTGTTCATGGGTGGGGGAGCCCCGTGTGAATGATGCGGTGCACGCATCCATGGTGAGTGGGGGTGCATGCGTGCCTACCTAACACGCATCCCCACCCCCACTCCCCTTGTCCCCATACACGGAGCAACCGGGGGAAATGGCGGTTACTCCATGGGTGTGGATGAGTGGGAGGTGAGTGGGGATGCGTGTGCAGCCGTGTGCATGCCCCGTCCATGCACTGATGCACCCATGAACCCCCAGCCCGGCGGAGCCATGTAAAAATAGCATGTGGGAAGTCACTCGAAGAACAACAGAAGGTTGCTACCTTGTAAACAAGGTTCTTCGAGATGGCTCCGAACATTCGCACAACATCCACCCTTCCAGTCCGCATGGAATTTTTTTCTTATATTTCTAGAAAGAGATGAAAGGAACTGTCATTCTGAGGGGGAGAGTCAGTGCTTTTTATAACTACAGGAGTTTGAGACCATCATGCAGTCTATTATTTGGATAGGATGCGCATGCACAACCCAGTTGTGAGAATATTGGAAGCCATCTCCAAGAACCTTCTTTACAAGGTAGCAACCTTCTGATCAGCACGTGGGGAGGGGAGCTGTTTGTAAACAAACAGCTTTATCTCCCAGCCCATAGGTGTCCCTGTGTCCTGCTGCTGGAGCGCTACTAGGAGGGAGAGGACAGTGAGGGATGGGGAGAGGAGCCAGGGAGGGGAGGCAGAACAACTTATTGGGGGAGAAGCTGGCTGCAGTCTGCCGCCCAGCCATGCAACTGCGAGGCCCCACCTAGCCGCAGCTGTGCCAGCTCCAGTCCCAGCAAGCTGTGATAACTCCGCTTTGTCCGGGGGGGGGGAAGGTGAGCGAGGGCAGGGCCATATTGGGGGAGGGGGGCAGGTATGCTTGCCTTCCAGCACAGTGCACAAGCCAGGGGGAGACTACAACAGTCAGTGTTTACAGAGTTCTGCTTCCCCGCTCTCCAACAGGGGAGAGGAGCTCAAGTGCACATGTGCAAGGCTGCAGAACTAATTTTTTAATCATTAATATCTCAGTTTTGGCTGCACCAATCAGTATCATATTTCAGAAGCTGAAAACAGGATCAATTGTTATTGATCTCATGCGCCAATCCTGTGAAGTTTGGGGACTCAACTCATCCAGGGGGAGGAGATATTAATGAATCAAAATCATGAGGATGCTGTGCATTTTGACCACAAGCAATTTATTTATTTATTTTATTTATTTTATAGATTTTTATCCCGCCCCCTCCTGCAATGCAGCTCGGGGCGGCTGACAACACTAGTAAAAACAATTTAAAACAATTAAAATATAAATATAAAATACATCCATAAAACAGGGCTAAAAGACAGTAATAAATAAATACATGGGCGGGGGATTAAAATCACCCCCCCCTCCCTCCCTCCCAAAGGCCTGGGCAAACAGCCAGGTCTTACAGTTCCGCCGAAATGTCAAAAGGCTTGGGGCCAGGCGAGCTTCCTCCGGAAGGGAGTTCCACAGCCGCGGCCCTATCACCGAGAATGCTCGCTCCATCGTGGCCCCCCGCTTAACACGGGGGACCTCCAGGAGGGCACCCCCGGCAGACCGCAGGAGTCGTTCCGGGGCGCGAAGGGCGAGGCGGTCCCTAAGGTAAGAGGGGCCAAGGCCGTATAGGGCTTTATAGATCATTACTAGGACCTTGAACCTGGCCCGGCACACTATCGGCAGCCAGTGCAGCGCTCGGAGCACCGGTGTAATGTGCTCCCGGCGACCCGTCCCCGTAAGAAGACGGGCCGCCGCATTCTGCACCAGCTGCAGCCTCCGGGCCAAGAACAAGGGAAGCCCCACGTAGAGCGCGTTACAGTAGTCGAGCCGCGAGGTGACGAAGGCATGGATGAGGGAGGCCAGGTCCGGGCCAGAGACATACGGACGCAGCCTACGTACCAGATAAAGCTGGCGGAAGGCAGCCTTAGCGACTGCCTCCACCTGCCGCTCCAGCCGCAGGTCTGCGTCCAATATGACCCCCAGACTCCGGACCTGCTGAGCTACAGGGGGGCAAACCCCCCCAATCAGGGGGGCCACCACCCCCTTCGCCCTCCCCACCACCATCACCTCCGTCTTATCTGGGTTGAGCTTCAGTCTGCTCCGCCGCATCCAATCCGCCACGGCCTCCAAACATTGGGATAGCACCGAGACAGCAGGGTCTGGGTCGGTAGAAAACGAGAGGTACAGCTGAGTATCATCAGCATACTGGTGACATCGCACCCCGAACCCTCTCACGACCTCCCCCAAGGGCTGCATATAGATGTTAAATAATAATGGAGACAAGATCGATCCCTGCGGAACGCCACACGGTAAGGCGCGGGGGCTCGATGTTTCCTCCCCCAACACCACCCGCTGGCTCCTCCCCGAGAGGAATGAACGGAACCATTCAAGAACAGTCCCGTCCAGACCCCCCCGGTCACGCAGTCGTCTCAACAGCAGCCCATGGTCCACGGTGTCAAAAGCGGCCGAGAGATCGAGCAGGATGAGAAATGTCGAACATCCCGCATCCATCTCCCGGCGGAGGTCGTCCACCAAGGCCACCAACGCCGTCTCGGTGCCATAGCCGGGGCGGAACCCAGATTGAAAAGGGTCAAGGAGCCCGATGTTATCTAGATGACCCTGGAGCTGGAGCGCCACTGCCCGCTCAATAACCTTCCCTAAAAAGGGAAGGTTAGAGACAGGTCGGTAGCTGGCGAGCGCGTCTACGTCCAACGATGGTTTTTTCAGCAGGGGGCGCACCACAGCCTCTTTTAAGCAAGGCGACAACCTCCCCTGCCGAAGGGACGCATTCACCACCCTCGCCAGCACCGTCCCCAACGTCTCCCCGGAAGCTTTTATTAACCAGGACGGGCACGGATCTAGTTGACAACACGTGGCCCTCACAGACCCCAGGACATCCACCACATCGGCCGGCGTCACTTCCTGAAACTCACCCCATAAAGATGGACCAGACGGACCCTCCGCCCCCCCGCGCTCTTCCCCTACTGCTATCAACCCAGCGTCGAAATCGGCCTGAATCCGAGCGATCTTGTCTGCGAAGTAGATGACAAACTCCTCACAGCGGGCCCGGGACAAGTCCCCATCCAGGCGGAGGGAGGCCGGACTAACCAGCCCCCGCACCACCCGAAACAGCTCCGCTGGACGCGACTTCGCAGACGCTATGAGGACGGCGAGGAATTCCTTCCTCGCCGTCCTCACAGCCTCCACATAGGACCGCAAATGGGCCCTATGGAGAAGACGATCGGAGACAGACCGAGTCCGACGCCAGCGTCGCTCTAGCCTCCTGCCCACACGCTTCATACACCGCAGCCCCTCAGTAAACCAAGGGGTCCTGCGGTGACGAGACCGAGGCAGAAGGCGCCTCGGAGCCACCCTGTCAATGGCCTCCTCCAGCAAGATGTTCCAATGCCGGACCAGCTCATCCACAGAGTGACCGTCCACATCCAGGGTAAGCTCCCTCAGGACCTCCTGGAACCGCTGGGGTTCCATCAGCCTCCGAGGGCGGACCATCCTAACTGGTCCCTTCCCCTTCTGGAGGGGGCGCGCTAAACGTTAAAACAGTAATAACATTTTATTTTCCTGATGGATCTTCTTCAAACTTTGTGCATATGATGGTCCTCACAACTTATAGCCATTAATATATTTTCAGCAATGTAGCTCAAGCGGTTTCCTCAAACTCGGGGGTTCAGCAGTCCCCTGTTTATAATGGAGAGTGGTTGTGCATTCAACTCTCTTTAAATCAGTTCACTTGCGCCCTCCCCCCCCCCCCCCAATAATGAATTCACGCTGCCCTGGGGGCACAAATTAAATGGTTATGGGTGATGGGCAGCGTGAATTGATTATATGGGGGCGGGGGTGCAAATGAACTGGTTATGGGGTGGGGGCAGCATGAACTGATTATGGGGGCACAACTTCCCTTCCTCAGAACTTTATTAAAGGGTTCTCCAGGAATGGTGGTGCTGGAGGGAGTGGGTCCGATCCCCAAATGGGGTGGAGCTCAAAGGCAGTTATTTAGGTAATAACTGGGGCTCTAGTCTGGAGTTGAGGGTGGTGGTGGTGTGCGTTGTCTGTGCTGCAGGGTCCTGTTTGCTGAAAACTGCATCCCTTGGTCTTTAAGCCTGAAAAAGGGAGATGGGTGTTCAGCAGGGATGGACTTGTTTAGAGTTAGTAATTGTACAATGCCAGGTATATATATGAATGACAGGGGGAAGTTTTCTGTAATAAGGATGCTGGAAGGAGGAAGAAGAGGGGATAGGGAAGGGAAGAGGGGGAAGGGAAGGGGGGATAGGGAAGGGAAGGGGGCCCCTAAACCCATTTCTTGTCCCGGGGCCCACTCCAACCTAGCTACGCCCCTGAGTATTAGGTATTGTGCCTGAGCAGAAGGGGCGCTCCCGATTGCTCAGTGCCAAGGGGTGGCAGGCTCCTGCAGCCAGCTGCACAGGCGAGCAAGATCCTGCCCTCCTGAGCCCCGACCTGCCCCCCACAACCCCAGTCCCTAGCTCCTGCCCCCCCCGCAATATCCCGAGCCCCGACCTGCTCCCCCGCAACATCCCAAGCCCCGCTCCGCCATCCCAACCCCGCCCCTAGCTCCCGCCACCCCTCAACATCCTGAGCTTTTTAAAACATCTTTATTTAGAAAAAGAAAAGAAAAAAAGGACAATTATTTGGAGAATAAAAAGGTTCCAAAAGCACAGTTAAACACTAAATTGTGATTTCAACAAGAGGTTACTTTGAGCTGTTCAACATGTGGCCTGTGAGGCCTTTTGTCTGAGGCATGGAAAACTGCTGCCACAGCCCCTGGAGCCATCACAGCAGCTGCCACTTCTTCACAGGAAAGTCCCTATGCTGTTCATTACTGGCATTGGGCAGAAAATTTGAATGCTGGCAACTTCAGAGGCTAGACAGACTCTGGCAGCTCTACAGAACAGCTCTGACAACAACTCTCTAGGGCTGCTGGAGACTGCCTCTGGCAATGATGGCAGCTCCCTAAGACTCACACGTGCCACTTTTAGTAGTGGTGCAGCTCCCCAGAAGCCCCCAAGGTCAGCTTTGGCAGCAGCAGCAATTCCTTCTATGTCACCGTTCTATGAAACTCTAGCAACAGTTAACTTTACCATAATTTTCAAAAACAAACAGCCTCATGGTTTAAAAAAACCATTAAAAGGCAGAAGTTTCAAAAACAAAAAACTTTCCTCTTCAAAAACATTGCACAAAATGAATTTTGGCCAAACAAACTCCAAAAAACATGAAAATTCATTAAAATTACAATTTAAAAAGCATGTAACTACATACATTACAATAAACGCCAAAAAGCATGGAAATTACTTCAAGATTTTCTATCCATATTTCATAATTTACCATCAACATGAAAATAAGATATGTACTTCCTTATTATATATACTTAGCTTTATTAATATTTATCGCTAACTAAACTATCAAAATTTTTATCTTTAATTTATTTTTGTAATTCGATGACAATTTTTTCAAACTGCCTTAACTCAGTTATTTACATGTATTCAAATTGTGTACACTTTCAACAATAAACTGCTGAGAATGTCAAATGAATGAATGAGAATGTCAGTGTAGACAACCAAATGCAATAATTACAATGCAATTCTGCACAACAGGCCCGAGTTAGGAAGTTATTGATCAGCATTCTATCATGCTTGAATATACTTTGGGGTTTTCAGCCCTTGGACCAGGGGAAGGGAGGTCTGGCGTTTCCTCTAAGGGGCTTTCCCTGAGCTCAGCGCTGCCCGAATGTCAAAGGAAGATCAATGAAGCTCTAATGCATTTGCTCAACTAAAATATTATTCGCTAGACCAAAGCCTGATGGCAGTCAGACTGTGTAAGTCTCAGTTTTTGTTGAAAGATCATTTTTTCAGAAGACAGAGGACGTCAATCTTTACTGAGAATAAGATGGCTATAGAATAATGAAAATATTGTCTGTCATATTTCCATTTTGCTAGTCTTGGAGAATATTTCTTGTTCTTGCGGGAATGTGGGAATATAAAACCCACTGGTGATGAACTCTGTGATGTTAGCAAACATTATGGTTATTTGAGAGTCATGCAATTTTCCATACCACTGTGAATACGTCAGTCAGCAGAACTGACTTTTTAAATGTTTTATAACTCGGTGTTCACTGCACCAAGCGCTATCATGTTACAGTAGCACTTGGTGGCCATCTCATACTCCAAGGCTGTGAAGTCTGGGGGCTCAACTCATGCAGGGGGAGGAGATATGGATCGTTCAAAATTCTCCCCACAAGTGAATGAATAAGAGTCATGCAACTTTTCATATGGAGTAAAAAGTACAAAGTGAGGCAACAGGGTAATTGACATGAAACTGACTAAAATTTAAAGTCTTTGTGACAGAGCTGGCTCCTGATAAAGTGCCCCTGCTCTTTTCAATCTTTTTGTAAATGATTTACGGATAAGCTTGTTGAATGCAAGCTTCCATTTACCTAAGTAGTTGGATGAGGAAATCCCCTGCCTGCTTTATGTGGACAATGTGGTACTCGTTTTGTATACTAAGGTTGGGCTCCAGAGATTTTTGGAAGCTTTTTCTCATTACTGCCATAACAATCATTTAGTATTAACACAACCAAGTGAAAGGTTATGATATTTGACTCTAAGTGGTTCACTGATGGTACCTCTTTAGAACTGTTTTTTTTTTTTAAAGTTATTTAGGGGTGAATTTTACTAACACCCTCACCAGGGGGGCTACATGCTAGGAAACTGCAGCACAAGCTGTGAGGGGCATTTTTTTCTTTTTATAACTACTTTAATAGGAAGCCATGGTTAGAAGCTCTGCAGGCAGGGATAACCAAAATAGAAGCTACTCTCCTTTATGGAGCAGAAATATGGGGCTTCGATCATAAAGCAACAGAGGCTATCAGGAGAGCACAATCTAGTTTCCTGAGGAGACTCTTTATCAGTCCTGCAGGGAACCCCTGCCTCTATGACCAGAATTGAAACAGGAAGTACAAACATCTCTACATTGGCTAACCTATGGTCCCTGCCTTACTGGCTTAAAATTAGAATGTATTCCCCAGGAAGGTACCTGAAACAGGTTTTGATTGAACTTAGGGATAGCCATGTTTTCTGGTTTCCCTGGTTTACGTTCATCAGGAACTCATTATCCTTTGCAGGACTGAGAGAAACATGGACAGATACAGATACTCTCCCACTTATGGACGATAGGTGTATTATTGATACTGGGCTCCTGAATATTGCCACTCAGGAGAACTTGGCTGTGCTATGTTCCTTGAGAAGCACCCCCCTCTATAAGCTGATTAAAACTGATGGTGTCCAAGCGCAGTATCTGTATGAATTGAGGTCCCCCCCAGTATAGGGAGAGTCTTATTAAGTTAAGCTTTAATTTTGTGGATATTGCAGTAGCAAAAGGAAGGTGGGCTAACTTACTTGATGACTTGTGACTCTGTACTTGTCAACAGGAGCTGGAAGATTCACTTTGACTATGCCCTCTATTTTTGGAGATACGACAATGTCTTTTACTCCTTTTAACCAGTTGATGACAGAATTTTAGTTTGACTGAAAAAAACTGTTTGGTTACTCCAAAAGAATTCTCCACAGGTTTGGTTTGCAGTGGCTGGTATGTTACTGCAACCAAGAAAATACCTAACAGAAAATATTTTTGTATACTTCTGTCACCCTTCCACGCCTTCCCTGCTCCCCTAAGCGCCTTCGTCCCTTCTCACTTGCTGCCCCCCATGCCTGGAACTCCCTCCCTGTCCACATCCGCCTTGCCCCCTCCCTTCATACCTTCAAATCTCTCCTTAAAACTCACCTCTTTCGCTCTGCTCTGTCTGACTCTTTATCCTGCTGAGCCACTATTCCCATACCTACGATCGGTTTACCCTTATCCTTGCAACATGGACCTGCCTGCTGTCATTCTCATCGTAACCAAGCCAAGTACGTGCACTTGAGACCTCGCATCTTCATGAATGTTAGACCCCTTGTCTCTCCCTCTGTTCCCCTTCCTAAGTCTCTCCCCCAGCTCCTGTCTCTCAGATTGTAAGCCCTAGGGGCAGGGACCGTGTCTATTTTATTACTTTGTAAAGTGCCAGGTACACTGCTGGCGCTATATAAATGTTTGTTAATAAATAATAATAATAATAATAATAATGGTGGTACCAGCTGGATATTTTTAGTTCAAGCTAACTGTTAACTGCCTACGCTCCTGCCATCCCCGTTCAGTTTGTTACGTTCTGTATCAGAATTTGTTTTATTTTGATAATGAATGGGAGGCAGTTTATGCTTTAAAAAAACATTTATATTAGTATGGATGGTCCCCACAAATATAAGCAATGGATAAATGTTCAAACTGTAGCTCAAGCGGTGTTCTCAATATTGAGGTTTCAGCAGTGCTCTGTTTATAATGGAGAGTGGATCTGTCTTTCATTTACTTGCAGCTACCAAATACTAATGGAGAACCAAACGTCCCTTTTAGGGTTTTTATCTAGAAAAAAGGTGTCAAAAGGTCAATTTAAAAATTGCTCTCACCATAAAAACAGGGTGGGGAGGGGAGATTGCAACTTTACACAGCAAACTGTATATTTGCTTATTTAATGAACATATCTCTTTGGACTAATTAAGTTGCATACTTTCTTTCACCCTTTAGGAGTCTGCCCTCAACAGATAAACATGCAAACCTTCTTGTACAGCAGAAACTGACGTCAGCAGTTACTTAGAAACGGTGGTAATGCTGAAACTGTGTTTACAAATGGAAAAGAATGACAATATGCAGGCTTGACAACAGTGTCAGGGAAAGAATTACAAAAATATAAATGAAAACACTACAAAAGCCTCATCCTAATTTCTTCTGTATATTTTCAGAGATTTCTGGATTGGCCAAAATACATCTCACAGCAATTACTCCACTATCAGTCACAGCATCCTTTCACTAACATTTATACTTAACACAATACAAATCCAGTAACATTTCACTAACTACTTGAAGTCATAAAGTCCTCTTATTCCCATGGCAGGAAAGGGGTAACAAAAGAAACCACAAAACAACATGCAACTGCACAAATTATAATCCTGTCGCTGTTTACTAATAGCAAACTAATCAGAGTGTTTAGTTTCTCATGGACATGCTACTTATTCAGAAATATAACATAAACATTACTTTCACTGTCCTCAACACAGTATGATAAAAACCCATTTAAAAATAACTTCTGTGGTTCTACTGAAGTTCTGTGGAGGTGCTGAGGTATGAGAATTTGTCAAACTACTAAATAACAATTTATTTATTTAGATTTATGCACCGCCCTTCCCACAAAGGCTCAAGGCAGCTGACAATCAATACAACAATTTTTAAAAAATAAAGCCTCCCACCCCTCCCCTCAGGTTTCCCACGATTCCCACAACCTTACCTAAAAACTCATCCAACCTCTAGCCCCATCCTTCAAATGCCTTTTGAAATAAAAAAGTTTTACACCGCCTCCAGAAGATTAATGGTTTCCAAAAAGCTATAGGTAGCCACTGCAGACTTGAGAGCACCAGCGTAATGTGCTCCCAATGACTTGTTTCTGAAAGGAGACAAGCTACCGCCTTCTGCACCAGCTGCAGCTTATGGACAGTCATCAAGGGCAGTCCACATAGGCTGCGTTCCCATCTGTAGAGGCAGCGGGAGAGGCGAGGGAAGACGCGGCAGCGTGGAGGAGCCGGCACACAGGAAAAGAGCCGGTGATAATGGGGATCTGCTGCAGCTTCTCTTGTGCATGTCAGGGCAGGATTTTGCACCCTGACATGCACAAGAGAAACTGCGGCAGATCCCCGTTCGCACCGGCTCTTTTCCGGTCTGTCAGCTCCTCCACTCTGCCACGTCTTCCCTCGCCCCTCCCGCTGCCACCACTGCTGCCGCAGATGGCAACGCAGCCTTAGAGTGTGTTGTAGTAATCGAGCCTTGAGGTGATGACCATGGATGACCCTGGCGAGATCAGAATCAAAAAGAAAAGGCCACAGCCACTTCACCAAATGGAGTCGGTGAAAAGCATTCTTGGCCACTACCACCATCTGATGTTCCAGGAGTACCAAGGGACCTAAAAGCACTCCAAGGCTACAAAATTGGTGGAGATTCAACAGCCTTCTCTAGTACCTTGTACTACACAAAACCCGCTGCAGTCATAAGCTTTTCTTAATATTTTAAGTTAAATCCTTGTGAAAAGATGACTATTGCCATTGACAAAGTATTAAGAATAACTGTCTACTTTCCCAGGTGGCTCTTAATTAGAGATTAAATAGGAAACACAGAAGAGTTTGTCTGGATGACAATGGGTGCTTTTAAATGGACAGCAGCTCCATCTTTGTGCTCTGGAACATCCCAGTTCCTGACCAGTGCCCTGCAGAGTGGAATTATTACAATCTATGCTTTTTTCAGAATACTTCTGTTAATATATCCCAAAGTGGTATTTGCAAAAGGATACCTTCAAATAAGCAGAACTGTATGCTCGTTACTATTCCTTCTCCAAGAAGCCCATATGTGCAGGATACTCCTGTAAAGTTTCAACTCCAAAGGAGTTATCCAAAGGTAAAATGTAACAAACAACTGCACAAACACTAAGTTTTTGCAGACTCGGAACCCTGCCATACCACACTCGCACATAAGAACACCGGGTTTGTTTAGTCCCTTCACTTGGTGTTGTGCTTTTATTTACAGTGACAGTTCTCCATACAGTTCAGGTTTTACTCAGCTGGGCCTTTCCTCAGCCCAAATATCTGATCTGACCCGACAATCTTGGCTAGTATCCCCAATAGTGCTGGGCTTCCCAAAGGTAAGCTCCCAGCCTCTCCATTCTTGGAACTCTTCAGCAATGCAACTAGGTTCCCTTGAGTTCCCCTTTATCCCCAAGCTCAGCTTTATAAAGCCACTGTCCCCAGCTGGGTAGCAGCTTCTTCCTTGAGCTTCCAGTTGGGTATAATGAGGCCATCACAATAAGCTAAATTAGTTACCAGCATTTCTCATTATCACTCATTTCCCCAAAGAGTTATATAATGCAACAATTTATTGCAGCCCATACTCTGAGCCTGATCCATCAAATATTCACAATAAATGAGGGATCTGTTAGAAGTAATAATCACCGAAGAGCACCTTCATAATGAAGGCAAATATCACCTAGGCTTTGGTTTGCATATTTGCTTTTTTACATTTCTATATAGAAAATGGTATACATTAAAACAAACTATTCCAGAATTCAATGAAACAAAATGTAGAGGGCAATGTGTCATGCAGTCAAAAGCAAAAGAGGCTGGCTCAGAACTACTGAACTGCAGACATATGTACAGTGGTCATCCAGGCCTTGCCTTGGACTGAATGAACCCTGATACACATATATGCCCCATCAAGCATTAGGCCAGTCAGGTCAGAGAAACATAAAATACAATAAGAAAGCCAGATAAACATGTTCTCTAGTTTAGAGAACTGGTGTCTAGGAAACAAAGAAAGGAGGACGTACTACCAAAAAGACTATAGAAGAAGTAGAGTTGGAAAGGCAGTCATTTAGCCAGTCACATATTGATCCAGTAACTAGTAAATTGACTGGTTATTTTACTGCTGTTAAATATTATTAAACATTCCAAAAAGCCAAGAATGGCCTTGCATAGGCAGCAGCCTCCTTTTTGAATTGCACCAAGATCAAAGACTCATGTTTACTGTACAAAAAGAATAATCAAAATTCTGCAATGAACTAAGCCAAATTCTGCAAGTTCACTGCAAACAGAACAAATCTGCATAAATAGTGCCACCAAAGTGGATGAAGTAACAAATACCAAATAAACAAATAACCAAAGTTACAAATTTCTCAGTTAGGTTAAAGATAAATAGAGATAATCATTCATAATGATAACATGAATAAAACAAAAGCTAAAAACAGTCCTCTCTTGAAAGCAATTAATATCATGTTTCAAATTTAGGAATAAAAAGCAACTCAAAATAACCCCAGCTTGGAGTTTTGCAGAGCCGAGTAGGACCATAAAATAATCTTAATATACATCTTGTACATTAAGTGTACAAACTGATATCGTTTAGAAATAAATTTTTGATGTACTTCTGCTAATCAAAAAACTTTATTTTATTTTTTCTTAAATGTTTTATATATTATTATTTGTGAGAATCCTTAAGAGAAAGTATCATACGAAATCAAGGATTTGAACTTAATTTTTTTAATTATTTTTTTAGCCTATTTGTATTTGTATATGAGTTTATGTGTTTACTGGTTGGGATGTAATTTCCAATTTCTAATTTGTAATTTGTATTGTTATGGTCATGTGGACAACAACAACCAAAAAATCCTTTATACAAATTTCTCACAAAAATACGTACCAACTTAGAGTGCATTACTGTAATGCAACAACAACTTTTCCATTACTACATTTAATATTCTAACATCAATTAAGAGCATGTATAAAAAGTGCAGTAAATAAAGAAGTATTATTTACACCTAAAAGCAATTTGCATAGGTGCCTTTTTAGATTAACAGTTTATTGTATGATTTACAGAGATTATGAAACTAGACAGAATAAAGGCCTCAGTAAAAACAGTCCCCGCTTTCCTACAGTGATTTATCAGGCCAATCTGAGTTTATTAAATGGGAGGTTTCCGGAAGATTACCCAGGAGAATTGACTTATTTATCATCCAGGGGTGCTAGTACAATTGATTTTATGGCATTATCCCCCGATTTATTGAATCAAGTGGATCATTTCTACGTGGATATACAACCTGATAATGACCACTGCACACTGATTTTGGATTTGCATTGTGTTTGTAATAGCCCTAGGAGATGCTCGGATTCTCTGGATGATATTAATTGTTCAGGAGGAATAGTTAGGGTACAATGGAGTAAGCCCCTGAGTGAACAGTTGACTAGTTTTCTACAGTCTGAGGAGGGCTGCCATTTTTCTTTTAGTATCCTGGAAGCCACATCCGTGGAGTATCTCCTGGCTGCGTATAAATCCATTGTGGAGTGGTTGAGCCTTTTCCTGTCTAAAGCTAGTCTAAGATTAGAGAAACGATCATATCCACTAAACGCAGGTTGGTTTGATAAGGAATGTAGGGACAGGAGGAGGGATTTGAGAGGATTTTTATGGTTAAGAAGGCGATTGCCTCAGGAGTTTAATCCAAAGAGGGTGGCTGACTTTAGAAGCCAGCATAAGGAACCATTAGAAAGGAAAAGGACAGACTATCACTTGGCTTTGTGGGCGAGACTAGCAAAGGCAGCGGATTAATGCGATACCCCACAATTTGGGGAAACAGGTTAAGGGAATAGATAAATCTTTTAGGGTGAACGAGGGTAGTGTAGTGTCTGTAGTTCAGTGGGAGAAACATTTTCTGTCCCTTTTTGCTGAACAGCATGTAGCTATATGCGAGATAGCTGATTTTTCCTTAGGAACTACATGGCCTTCAGTCACAGAGTTGGAGATTGTGGAGCTAATGGAAAATCTGAAGTTAGGCAAGGCTTCTGGGGAATATTGTATTCCCCCCAGAATTTCTCAAACACTGTAAGGTCTGGTGGGCCCCTGTTCTTGCCTCCCTTTTTACAAGGATAAATACTTTTGGTAAGTTCCCAACGGACTGGGCTCAGTCTACTGTTATTCCAATTTATTAAAAAGGCCCTAAATCACACTCAAAAAATTATAAACCTATAAGCCTCCTGAGTATTGTTAGCAAGCTCTATGCAAGGGATTTATTATTGAAACTGGAAAGATGGATTGAAAAGGACCATATTCTTAGTGACGAACAAAATGGTTTCAGAGCAGGCATGTCTACAGGGATCACTGTTTTGTTACTACCCGCTTGGTTAACAAATATTTATCTCTTCGTAAGAGGTTATATACTGCATTTATAGCTCTTCGATCTCCTTTTGACCTAATCCCTAGGGACAGACTGTGGCAAAAGCTGGCAGTTTCTACCTTAGAAACTTCTTTATTTAATTCAAGGACTTTACTCCAATTCCTCAATGAAGGTTAGGCTAAACCACTTGGGCTCCCTCTCTGACCCAAATCCAATGGAAAGGGGAGTCAGACAGGGTTGCACTTTAGCACTCACCCTGTTCAACTTATTTATAGATGGCCTGGTGTCAGATCTGACAAGGCCTGTAAAACATCCCCCAACATTAGCTGGCACTAGCGTTGCCCGTTTGCTTTACGCAGACGATGCAGTTCTAATTTCTGTTTCCCAAATTGGTCTGCGGAGGCAACTGAAGCAGTTTGCAAATTACTGCTCTAAATTTACTCAAAATAAACTATGAAAAGACCACGGTTTTGATCTTTTCTAGGGGCAGACATCACATAGATGGTTCATCGACACACACAAATTAGAACAAGTGCAGATATATCAGTATTTAGGACTAATTCTTCATGTGTCTGGGAAATGGTCCACACAGGTTAAGACAGTGGTAGGATGGGCAAACCAAACAGCCTCTATGTTGCTTCACTTTTTTCAGTCTAAAGGGGGATATTTGTTTCCCCCAGCCAAAGGAGTCTTTATTTCTAAGTGTCTTTTGCAGTTGCTTTATGGTGCTCAAATTTGGGATCTTGATAAAATAGTATTATTGGATCCTGTTCAGGCTAAATTTTTCAGATCACTTTTGGCCTCTTCTCGCTGCGTGTCCAATCTGGCCATCAGAACAGAATGTCGTCTTCCAGCACTTGAGACAAGAGTGTGGTCCCTCGTCATAGGTTACTGGCTGCGGTTACAGTTTAAGCAGGTCACTCCTTTTTCTCAATTGGTGTTGCTGGATAATTTCCATATTCTTTGGGCACTGGCTGTTATAAAGAAGGTTCAATCTATTGGTTTTTCCATTGAGGCATTACTTCCTTTGGACATAAAAGTAGCAAAGAAATTGCTCATTCAGTGTCTTAGAGATATAGCAAGTCAGGAGGCGTCTGCGGAGATTAATTGTACTAAGTCTCTGGATTACTATTCATTAATTAAGATTCTCTCCCAGTCTACTATGCCTTACTTTAATTGCTTTAAAGATAGTAACAGTTGGAGACTGTTAGCTGCTGTCAGGTTTAATGCTTTCCCGTCGGCAGTTTTAGAAGGTCAGTTCAAAGGAATTCCTTTCCATTTACATGGGTGCTCTTGTAATTCTAATTCGGTTGAATCAATAAGCCACATTCTTTTAGAATATGAGAGTTTTATAGAGAGACTTGTCCTAGATTAATTCAACCAATATTAGATAGTATGCCAGGAAGATCATTTGATCAATATGTCAAAACTCTATTGGCAGATACTTCGCCTATATCACTCTCAAAGGAGCAAGGTATCTATTGGTAGTGTTCACCTTTAAGGAGAAGGTTTAGTTCATTTCCTAAACCACTTATGTTCAGATTGGTACTTTAAAAGCTTGGGTTGCTTCCATGAACATCTAGAGCTAATCGTTCAACAAGTTGATACTGTTTACTTGTGGGACAAATGGTTTTATCTTGGATTTAGTCCTAGTCTCGTTTGGTCTTTGTATTGTTTTTAAGTGTATTACTGCACACTTGTTGTATGTACAATTGGATGGTGAATTGTTCATAAAGACTATTATGTTTGTATTTTAATGTGTGTATTGATTGGTTCTGACTTGCTATGGCCTGTGGCTATGCAAATAAAACATGACGACGACACGACAATAGAGAAAGCAATATGTTCAACATGTCAAGGATAAAGTTGTAAGTTTAACCTTACAACTGTCCTCCACAAGCTTTCTTTCAATGTCAGCTATATCTGCAAGCAACTGCCTTTTATGTTTTAGATTTTTTGTAATAGTTACTTTTAAAGGATTCCAGATTAGGGCTGAAATGAGATAAGAATTTCCCCTTGATGAGAATCTCACCAGACTCAAGGGTGGGGGGGTCAAAACCTCACATGACCTTGCCCCACCTCTCGAGATCTCAGGGAATCTGGGGCCAGAAGGGGGGACCTGAGGGCTTGGTGCTTGGAAAGGTAGGGGCACATAGGGGCAGGTGGCTTCCTATTGTACTAGGGCGTGGGTGCACTGCTTTTCTATTCTCCTACACATCTTTATTTAAAAACACTTATTTACAGGTTGTATATCATAATTATATTTTATTTATCATTTAATGTGTAAAGTGTGTTCCATTCGTATTTGCAGCTAAGTTCTATGAAAAAGACAAAAAACCCCACAAAAAACACAGAATGACAACCCTTCAAGCATTTTGCTTTACATTATCCTCATTAGCTTCAACTGCTTTATTTTCAGCTTCAGTTTTATTCAGCTTCGCTAATGCGAATTGTTTGAGTGCATATTGGTCAGACAGACAGTCTGCTCATGAATCTACTATTCATTCTTCTCTTTCGCCATTACCTTACAGGCTTCTTTCTATAAACCAACATGGCATGGAGCTGGAGTTCTGTTATCGCAGATCTGCCAGTTGGATGCTCGGTAGCATGGATTTTGTGGAATCAAGGTTGAAACAGTCTAAATTAGTGAACCATACTATATGAAATTTGTTTAGCTCAAAGAAAAAATAAGTCAAGTGAGCCGAGGGTTGGGCATCTGACCAGACAAAAAATACTTGGTCAACTGACCAGTCAAATATTGGTCAAGTGTTTTAAAGAATTAACTTATTAGAACAAAAAAAAAAAAAGACTTTAATCATAAACAGGTTAGATACTAATGCTAATTACAAAAACAAATTAATTAGCTTATTATAAAACAATAAAATTAACTTTTAAAAATATTATAATGTATTATTATAACATTAGGTTACTATAAATGTAAATGATATTCAAGACTGAACAATTCTTCTCCTTGGCTTTTATCCTGGAACCCCCAGGGTCAGCCTGAACAGTTACAAAACGTTTAAAAAAATTAAACAGAAATAAAACAAAACAACAGCAACTATATAAAAACCAAACGTCCGTTTTTAATTAAGGAGGCAGCAGGCCAACTCTTCAAGCATTTTACTTTGCATTATCTTCATCAGTGTCAACTGCTTTATTTTCACTTTCATCATCATCAAATTCATCATCCGTAGCTCCTCTTTCCTCTTCATCTGGATAGCGAGTCAACTCATGTCTGCCCGACGGAAAGGTGTAGGATCAGTTCAGTTGGCCCGCCCCCAGAGACTTATGGAACCAGAAAGGTTCCAGAATGCCCTAGAGGAATTACCTCCTGATCTTGATGACCATTTGCTGTATGACCTCACTGTCCTCTGGAATAACTTGTTGATGGAAGCCACTGACCGAACGTACCCCAGGCTTCCGTTTCCGGAATGCCGACAACGCAGGTCCCCTTGGTTTACAGAGGACCTGTGCCGGATGAAACAGGAAGGATGGCGGTTAGAGCGACAGTGGCGGCAGACTCGCACTGAAGCCAACCAATTGCAGCATAAAGCTAGTTTAAGAGCATATGTTGTAGCGGTGTGGGTAGCAAAGAAAGAGTTCTTTGCTACTTTCATTGAATCTGCAAAGTCACATCCAGTGGAGCTTTTCCGGGTGGTGCAGAGGCTGGTCACTCTGGCCTCTCTCCGCCTGGAAATGGAATCTTCCAGTGCCCGTTGTGACATGTTTGTTGACTTTTTTGCAGATAAAATCGCTCAGATTCACCACGACTTCGATGCTGTATTTAGGACAGTGGGTGAACCTGAGGCAGTGGTGGCCCCGCCTTGTCAGAATTGATGGGTTCAATTTCAGTGGGTGTTGCTCGCTGATGCGGCGGATGTCCTTGGGACAGTAAGAGCCACCTATTGTGAATTAGATCCATGCCCATCCTGGCTGGTTAAGGCTTGCCGGGAGACATTAGGGCTGCTGCTGGCGGGGGTCGTCAATGCCTCCCTTAGGGAGGGCAGAGTGCCAAGCAACCTCAAAGAGGCAGTAGTGCCACCTCTGCTAAAGGAACCATCTCTTGACAGTGACTCCCTGGCCAACTATTGGCCAGTCTCTAACCTTCCCTTTTTAGGGAAGGTTATTGAATTGAATTGAATTTATTATTACGGCATTTAGCTTTCGCCATAGTCAAAAATACGAAACCACAAAATATACAACCTAGGCATACAATATAAACATATAGCATAGGAAATATAGAGAATAAAGTTACAAAGATTAAAAAAATAATAATAATCAAGAATAGCAATTTTCAAAAATAAGTCTGGACATCATCTTATCGTTAAATGAAATTTCCGCTATAGATATAATGTACGTCAGAATTTAGGGTTGGTCCACCAGGTCAATTCAAAAGTTGTAACTGCCCCATCACAAACTTTCTCCTTTTAGTAGCTAGGCTGATGAAATTTGGCAATGCAGTCAAGACCTCTAACTGAGGTTGAAGTCAGTAAGAAATTCAAAATATCATGTTTCTCTCCACAGGTCAAGGATTTTATTAAAGGAGCTAACCAAGTATCTCCCAGCCTGCTATAATAGGGGCAATGTAGAACAAAATGCTCCATTGTTTCAATTTTACACATGGAGCAAGCACAAAGCCGCTGTTCGTATGGTACACCCGTAAAACAACCCTCTAGTACTGCCGTTCCAATTAGGGCAAATCTAAGTAGGGTGATATTTCTTCTCAAAGTTACACTGAAGAGGAGGTCCAGGTAAAGTTCAAAAGAGAAACTAGTTTTTATTGCCCCCAAATTAGGTGCCGCTCTCCATTGTTTTATTAAGGTAAAATCCTGCTGGATTACAATGTCTCTGGATCTCAGAGCAAGTTCTTTTTTTATAAGGGCTGGAGGCTTCCCCGGAAATATTCCAGATTGGAGAACTGAGTGACCAAATACTTAGCTCAAGGGTAGCTTCTGGCACCAGAATGTGCCAGCTCTTCCCTAGCACATGAAGCAGTTAAAGCAGACTGCTTATTATTAACGATTTTCTGCCAAAACCAGAGAAAAGTTATCTTGCCAAAGTGATCAATAGAAAAACAACCTGTTTCCACTCTCAAGACAGCACCTGGAATAGAGTTGTTAACTTTAAGGAGCCTACGCAGAAAACAATTCTGCACTCTTTCCAATAAAGTGGTATCTGGGAAAGGGATGATTTCTAGCCCATATGTCACTGTAGCAGTAATTTTCAAACAATAAGTTTCTAATACTGTTGATGTGGATATACCCCTCGAGAGGTTGGCAGGCTTCAGAAGACTGCAGGCTGATCTACTTGCTAGCAGAGTTTATTTTTATATGATCTGCACAAGTCCCTCTCGAAGTGAAGGTAATGCCTAAATAAATAAAAGACTGAACTACACTGAAGGTGAAGTCCTCAACTTTCCACACCTTGCTGGTTATCTTACCACCCACAAGCATAATTTTTTATTTAGAGCTATTAATCGTCAAGCGATTAAGCCGGCAATAGTTAATTAAAGCTGTAATTGCTCCTTTAAGTCCCTTTTCTGTCTGTAAAAGGAGTACTAAGTCATCCGCATATTGAAGGGCGTGCAGAGGATAAGACTGAATCCTAGGGAGATGAGGGTTTGAATCTTTAATGATATCTACTAAATTTGCCACATATAGATTAAATAAAGTGGGTGCTATTACACAGCCCTGCCGCACCCCTCGATTGATTGGGATTGCTGCACTTGGTTCCTTATCATTCCCAGTTTTGACTCTAGCAGTGTTGTTACTATGGAGTTGTATTAATAAGGATAACAACCTAGTATTCACTCCCATGGCGCTCTGCTTGGCCCACAGTCTGGCCTGGGGTACAGAATCAAAAGCTTTAGTGAAATCCATGAAGGCTAAGTACAGCATTCCCTTCTTTATTTTAACAGACTTAGCAATCAAATGTGCAACAATATAACAACAATCCATAGTGGATCGGTTTGATCTAAATCCAAATTGTTCTATTGGAATTATGTTGTTATACTCTGCCCAGTTCTGCAGTAAATGTGCAATCTTAGTGGCATAAAGCTTGCCAACTACCGAAAGTAAGCTGATTGGCCGTATCTGTTCGTTCACCTTTTTTATATATAGGTATGATCCAGCTAGACCCCCAGATAGGTTGAATTATACAAGTTTCAGAAATAGTATTAAACAGTTTGGTCAAGATTGAAGCCCACCAAACTGGTGCGGCTTGTAACAGTTCTGCACAGACAAAATTAGGTCCTGTTGCCTTATTCCGCTTCATGGCTTTAATCATAGTTTCCACTTCTCCCTCTGAAAAGAGTAGATCCAGTGATGAATCTCCAGACTGGGTTTCTGAATTTCCTTTTATATCAGCATTATCCAGTCTCTTATCCTGATAAAGGATTGTAAAATATTCCTCCCAGGTGCTATTTTCTATTGGTATTTCCAAAGTTGTCTGTCTAGGTCTTATTATATTATTCAAAAGTCTCCAATAGAGACCATTATTTCCCATTCTGCTGGCTACTGCCATGGAGGCCCATATCTTATTATAATAAATTGCTTTTTTAATTTTTATTAATCCCTTATATTGCCTTCTTAATTCTGCATAATGAGCCTGGGAGGAGGAGGATGGACTAACGGACCAGTTTTTCCTTATTTGTACCAGATATCGTTTGGCTACCTGACAATCCCTGTCAAACCATGGGTTCGTAATTTTATGAAACAGGCGGCTCGCTCTTAAAGGGTCCTAATAAAGAAAGCTATAATTGCAATGAACTGCTCAATAACAATGAATCCATTGTCACTGCACAAAAACAGATTTAGCTGCTATAAGTTTATTAGAGTGACAGAGCTCAAAAGACTTATATGCCCATTGCATCAAATCCCCTCTCCTAAAGTTTTTAGAAAGATAAAATTCGATTTCACCCTGAAGTCCCTGGGAGAGGGTTGCAGCTTAAGCTGTAGATCTATTAATTTATGCTCACTTTCAGGGCGAGAGTCAAGGGTAAAGGAGACTATTTTATCCCAGTAGCATGAGTCGATCAGACAATAGTCTATAACACTCTCTCCCCATGGACCAATATAAGTGAATTCTCCTTTTAAGTCGCCCTGTACTCTGCCATTTACAACCACTAGATCTGTTTTATGGCTAAATTATAGAAGTAATTGGCCCATATAGGTGACACAAGCGTCCATAGAGTGTCGGCTAGGGAATGGAGGGGGGTCACCAAACCATTCATCAGGATCAAGACTCAGCCCCTCATCGTTAGACCCAATCCTGGCATTCCAGTCACCTGTAAATAGTAAACTGGCTCATGGGAATTGGTCTCTCAAACTATTGACTAAATCCTCCAGATTAGTCCAGATATTATCCCTATAATAGGGGGAGTAGGCTGGTGGGATATAAATATTACGTAACACATACTGGGTCTAGTCTCTTAATTTCAGTAGAGCCAGCTGATACTCTGGTCTATCTACTGGAAGTGAGGTGAAGGACAGTACTTTCGAGTCATCTATGAGCATCATCAGGCCTCCCGACACTCGACCTTTCTTGCCTGTCTTTTGGTCACCATGAGCATCTATTCTAAACTTACCAATTCCACTATTAAAGGTAACCTCGGTCTCTAGCCACGTTTCCTGAAGGCAGAGACAACCAAACTTTGATATATATTTTAACCACTCATCATCAGATAGTTTATCTTTTAAGCACAAAATATTCCAAGATGCTATTCTAAAAGTGGATACAGACAAAGATTGATTAACACAAAATACTTGAGGTTGTGAAGAAATTCCGCAAGGGGGCTTGGTGGCTTCTGCCCTGAGGGGGAAATTTCTCTGGGTTTTATATCAAAAGGCACTTTGGGAAGACTTAGATAAAGATTGCTCCACAATTAAAGGTACTGCAGATACAAAATGATCCTGTTGCTGTAGTACTAAGGAAGACCCTACTTCACTAATTCGAGACATGTCCAACAAGAGACCAGTGGGACCTTTTTTAACGGGGGTCCCTTCTTCAAAAGAATTCAGAAAGCGAGCTGCTGTTAAGGCCTCCGAATTATGTTCTGGCTTATATGGTGTAGAGGCATGCTAAAGCTCAGGGGCCTTATAGTCTAGTACTGCGGGATGAATAGTCCTATGAAAATGGTCCAGCCTTTGCAGGATAATATCCTGGTCAAGCACAGATCAAGCACAGACAGGTATAGATTGTAGAACTATCTCTGGCCCCTGGGGTATCTATCAAAAGAGCACCCAATTCCTGCAGCATGTGTTGTCTACTTGAAATATTAGTAGTAACTTCTGGCCCTAGATGAGGTTCCTCAATAAGGGTCTGGCTATTGTTACTCAAACTTGGGGCTGAGGTTTGGTCCCCCAAAACCCTAAGGTCCATAGGATCATTACCATTACCAGCTGCTTCAGTTTCAGTTTGGCCTACATTGATGTTACCCGCAGGGGACTTGGAAGCTAAACTCTTAGCTAAACCCCAAATCCTGCCCTATCATATTAGGCTGCCCTACTAGTTCACTGGGTAGAGGCCCTGGGAGCTCAATTAGGGGTTCCTATCGGGGGGAGGGCTGTTTAGTATCTCTTTTCTGTACAGCAGTTACCCTATCTATAGAAATCCCTCTGGATTTAAGATATTTCCTAGCCTTAAAGATAGCTTTTACCAACCCTCTAGTAGCCGCTCCGAGCTGTCTTCAGGAGGGGCGGAGTATAAATCCAGAAAATAAATAAATAAAATATTCAAAAAGGTACCCCTGCCTCCGATTAGGCAAATGCTCTACTTTTCCGATTAAAGTTGGGCCTGCATTTTGCCCTAGCAGGTGGGATAGATTTGTTAAAATGTCCATCCCACAACGGTATAGTGTTATTATAATAAAAACTTATATTTAAAAAGACTGCTTTGGGGGAAATTTCTATAACCCTAGCTTTATGTGCTCGGGCAAAATTACTGGATATCAGTCTATTTGGATTTTAAAAAATCTGCTACATAACACACCAGGCTCACTATTAGTCCTAGTAGATGTTCTGTTAAGTACTCTACCACCATTAGATGGACTGAGTTAGACTGAGACTATTACTTTCAACTGCTCTCTGCCTTTCACCAGAATTACTAATTTCAGAAATGCTCAAGAAGAGCAGAGACACAGTACTTGTGATCAGCTGAGTTTGCAAGGTCAAGTAGTCACTCATAGGAGACTCGGGGTCCTTTACTAAATTATCGCCCAATGTCAAGGAGTCCAGAGCTCGTTCCATCCCTTGATTCTCTACTGCGTCTCCAAGGAATTCTCCCTCAGTTGACAAATACTATACCTATTATACAGGCTGAGCGGAGATTCCTGTTGGTCCAGCACGTCTCGTTTTCTGCTCTTCATAGGGGGGGTCTTCGTGAATGGGAGAAAAAGGGGAGGTACGAACCTGTTTCCCAACCATAATGAAGGTGCCAGTTGGTGCAACAAGCAAAAGATCAACTATTGCCGGCCAGCGCCTAAGGTCGTGCGCACAAGAATACTACAGCTTCTTAAGGCAAATGCTGGGGCGGGTGGCCAATAGGCTAGCAAGCAGAGGCACTCCTCTCGCGGGGATCCTGCTTGCTCAGGTGACCACAATTGCGTCCCAGCTCCCAGATGGAATGCATCCTCAGGTAGCCCTGGCACACTACATTAGCAAGCACAGATACAGTGGGAAAAGCAGCTCAGTAACTTCAACCACAACCCCCCGTATGTCTGCAATTCGCCAGTGTTGTTGGACAAGCTGCTATCCACTCGCCTCCACTGCACAGCCGCCTCCCAGGACAGTGGGGTTAGTAGACAGCGTTGGCGTGGTATCCTCCCCTCCCGATCTGTTCTCCACAGTAATCAGGCAGCACTCCTTCCGGTTCCGGACGTGTTCTCCCACTCGCTGTTCTCCCACTCGCCGTTAACTCACTCTACCAGCTGGCAGGTAGACCGGGCAGCTTTGGTTTCCTTCTTCCTAGTGCAGGGTGTCTGGCCACGGCCACACCGGCCAACAAACAGCTCGACCAATGGCCAACACCCTTTGGGTGGTGCCCGAGGGCTAGTGCCCTCAGGGACCCGCGCTGCTTTAGATACCTGTGGGAGGGAGGGAGGCAGGCTTGAGTAGGACAATCCTTCAATGGCAGCTCTCCCCTCCTCTACAGCCAGCAAACACTCACAGCCCCCTCTGCACCGGGAAGGTTATTGAACGAGTGGTGGCTCGGCAGCTTCAGGGGCATCTGGACCGGGTCGGTTTTCTTGATCCTTTGCAGTCTCGTTTTCATCCTGGGTTTGGCACAGAGACTGTGGCTTTTGTCGATTGGATCAGGGCAGATCATCTATTCTAATTCTATTAGATCTATCAGCTGCATTTGATACCGTTGATCACGAGATGTTGGTGGCTTGGCTGCAGGACCATGCCGGGGTGGGTGGAATGGTTCTTGAATGCTTCCACTCATTCCTGGCCGAGAGAACTCAATGTGTGGTTCTCGGGGAATGTACCTCATCCTGCCGGTACCTCACGTGTGGAGCCCCACAGGGTTCCATTCTGTCCCCCCTCCTGTTCAACGTGTATATGCAGCCTTTGGGCAAGGTCGTGAGAGGGTTCAGTGTACACTGTCATCAGTACGCCGATGACACACAGCTGTACCTCTCCTTTTCTGTAGACTCAGACCTAGCAGTCTCGGTGCTTACCCAGTGCCTGGCAGCTGTGGGGGACTGGATGAGGGTGAGGCGTCTGAGGTTGAATCCCAATAAGATGGAGGTGATGGGGAGGGGTGGGGGGTGGCTCCCATCATATATGGGGTCTGCCCCCTTTGGCCACGCAAGTCCATACTCTGGGGGGGCTCCTCGACCCACAGCTTCACCTGGATCTCCAGGTGGAGGTGGTAGCGAGGGGAGTATTTCGCCAGTTACATTTGGTATGGCGGCTGCGGCCGTACGTCTCAGACTCTGAACTGGCCACCTTCAACCATGCCTTTATTACCTCTAGACTAGACTACTGTAACACACACTACATGGGGTTGCCCTTGGGGGCGGTCTGGAGGTTGCAGTTGGTGCAGAATGTGGCAGCCCATCTCTTAACGGGAACGGGTCGCCGCGAGCACATTACACCAGTGCTCCGTTCTCTGCACTGGCTGCCTATTGTCTTCCAGGCCCAATTAAAAATGCTGGTAATTACCTTTAAAGCCCTAAATGGCCTGGGCCCTGCCTACCTGCGGGACCGCCTCAGGCCCCAGGTCGTATCACTACCTCTGTGGTTGGCTAGGGACGCCCGACTCAAAGTCCGCCGGGTGGCAACAATGGGCATGGCATGCTCGGTGGCTGCACCTAGGCTGTGGAACTCCCTCCGATGGAGGCCCGCCTGGCCGCAGACTTCCCCTCTTTCCAAAGACAGTGTAAGACCTGACTGTTCCACCAGGCCTTTGAAGAGGGAGATTTGGGGAGGGAGGGGGGGCGTGTTCTTTTTTGCCCTTTTAGTATGTTTTTAGTATTTTTACTGAATTTTATATTGTTTGTGGATGTTGTATATGCTGTTGTTTTATTGTTATGGTCTGTGTCTATTATGAGCCACACCGAGCTGCTCTGTGAGCAGGAGGGTGTGGGGTAAAAGACCAATGAAATAAATAAAATAAATAAATAAAACTCTTTGGCCCATTTCATATGGGCCGCTGTGTATTGGGGGATGGGTAGGCAGCACAGCGGGTTGGCAGTGTATGGGGTGCATTACCACAGACCCCCACCCACCTCCATGCACAGAGCATCCGCCATTTGCGCCCGTTGCTCCATGCGTGGGTGATGAGTGGAGGTGAATGGAGCGTGCACACGCCGCTACTCACCAGCCAAGGCATTCTCACAGACTCCATCCTCCCTGCACCTGCTGCGGCGATCGCACGGACGCCCCCTGCCCCCCGCACACGTATGCAGGGGGGGGCGCATCTGTGTGAAAAGGTCCTTCATCTCTTATTTTCTTTTTTGATCTGAAATTGTGATACATGTGTTGAAAATAGATGCGATGGCAGTGAGGAGGTGCCTACCCAGCCCACCCCAGACCAAACCACAACAGCCTCCACTTCTCGGGTTGGCAGGGAAGGCTGTTCACAAAAGCAGCCCTCAACCTACTTGAGGGCGTGGGGGCTGCTGGCACAGGTCCCTCCATGCCTCAGGGCAACCCAAGGAACCGTCCACACAGGACAGGACTCCCAGGCCATTGTGGTGCAGCAGGATCAGGCCCTGGGAAGAGCTGCCGCCGAACAGCTGATGGGGGGCACTCCTGCCCCCCTCATCAGCTGCTTGATGCACTTACCCACCCACCCAACAGCTTATAGGGGGTGCTCCTGAGGGAAGCACCAGTCGGACTTTCAAAGTGACAGGGAGCCAGTCCACCCGCTGCCGCTGAGCAGACTGGCTGGCTCCCTGTCACTTTGAAAGGCTGGCTGGCACTTCCCTCAAGAGTGCCCCATCTGCTGTTTGGAGAGCTGGGTGCATGGACCAAACAGCTGATGAAGGGGGCCCCAGAAGCACCTCCCATCAGCTGTCTGGCAGTCCAGGTGAGTGCACCAAACAGCTGATTGGGGGGACCTGAAGGAGCACATTCACCTCAGCCCTGCCTAACAGCTCATTGGGGAGCCTGGAGGAACCCAGCCCCCCCACCCATCAGCTGTTCAACAGGGCCAGGCCAAGTAAGCATGTTCCTCCAGGCCCCACAATCAGCTGTTTGGTAGAGCTGGGGTGAGCGCAGGGATCTGATTTGCTGACCCTGCCTCACAGTGGGACTGGGCAGGCCTGATGTGCGGGCTTACGTTGGCCCAGATGGGCAGGCCTTGTCCCAGGATGTGTCTCCAAGTTTTTTCCAAAGAACATATCCCAAAGCAGCCAGCCACACACATTGGTGCAGTCACAGGCCAACATCTGGCAGGGAAGAACAAACATGCAGGGGAGTCCTAGGCCAAAGCAGACACTGTAATGTGTTTTCACCCATGGTCACAAGATTCCCAGCAGTGGAAGTGTACAGTCTATTTCTGTTTTCGAATGGATAATTCCCTAAACTGATCAATTTCATTCTACACATGCAGTAGTGCATGGGAGCGTTAAAAGAACTTCTGCTCTATAGCTAGACTGCAAGGAGGACACAACTCTTTCCATCATGACAGAGCAAGTTGTTTTGCTTCTTACTTTACAATTTGCTTTCCTCACCAGAATTGTTTGTTCATTTTTATATCCTTTAAAATTTGCAACAGCAACAACAACTATACGATTGCAAGCTGAATCAAATTCAGCATCAGTTCTGCTTACTTGAAGATATCCTTTTGCAAATGCCTCTCTGGGATACATTAACAGAAGTATCCTGAAAAAGGCATAGTTTGTAATAATTCCACTCTACAGGGCACTGGTCAGGAACTGGGATGTTCCAGAGCACACAGACCGGGAGTGAAGTGGGGTTGGAGCTGCTGTCCATTTAAAAGCACCCATTGTCATCCATTTTGGAAAAGGGCTGGACATGCATAAAACAGCCCCAGTGGTCATTCTGCACATGCACCCCAGCAACGCAGCCTCAGCAGCCTGAGAAGGTGACCTACTGGGGTTGGAAGGCCTCTCCCAGCCAGGCCAGCTCCGACGTGGCCTCCCAGGGGTGCAGCTCCAGCAGTGTGTCCTGGGCAGAAGGCTTTTGGCGGTTCCTGGCACCTCCACCCTCCGAAGCCCAAGTACATGCAGGGCCCCGGGGGGTGGGGTGGGAGTCAAGATGGGCATTGGGGGTGGGGGTGTTAAGGACACAAAATTCCCACCCCCACCCTCCGAGGCCGGGGAAGTATGGTTCACCTTCCCATTGAAGTGGGAAGATTTCCCCACTGACTTCAATGGGAAGGTACAGATCTGAAAATCTGGAACTGCGACGGCCCAATTTTCGGATCCCTTTGTTTTAAACTGAAACAGCCATTTTTGGGCTGTCTCGGTTCAAACCAAAACCGAAAGTCCCATCCCTAGTACTCAATGTAAAAAAGATACATTAAAAGAAAGTTATTAATTCACAACATATAGTACTAGTTCAGAAACATCAAATTTAAGGCTGCATAAAAAAAACCTTTAATTCTGCCTTGTTTTAAGTATGCACTATGACACATTCATAAAGTTACACGATCACATAATCTTCCCCCCTCAACAGCAATAGCAGAATTATTTTCTGTGAACCTGCCACTAAGGAAGTGTATGTAACATGGTGAAACTGGGGGGTTACAAATTCAGAGGTAATCTCCATTTACAGACAGCAAACTTAGGACAAATATTTGGCAAATACTATCTGCCACCTTATTGTGACTTAAAGAGCCGAAAAATGAATCTGACATACTTGAAATTCAGGTACTAGTCCAGGACTGGCCGAAGTTCCTGTCACATACATCTTCATGTAGACAAGAGTGACAAGATGTGTGCACAGAGTACTTTGCATGTAAATCCTAGAGTTGTGCTAATGAATATTAAGAAGCCAGACAATTATTCTCCCCAAATCACCTGCTTTTTAATTGGCTAGCATAGCTGGTGTTCTGTAGTCTTGGCTGCTGAGATAGTGAGGAGCAACTGTAATTCAGCTGATGAGACTTAAGAAAATAAGACACAAAACCATTAAGGTAGCACAGGGGCCAGGACTGACGCTGGCGAAGAGCCATGCTTGAACTACCCAACAGCCACATGTGGCTCCTGAACCACTGTTTGACTATCCCTGTACTATTCAAAGCTCGCACAACCTGCAGATCTTTGCTCAGTAGGCTGCTTTCCGACATTACATGGGGGGGACGGGAACTTGTGCAACCGAAACTGCGGCTCTCTAACTGAGGGGATTAGTGTCTGTCAAAATGCACTAAGCCCCTTTTATCACCGGAGAACACTCCCGCATGACCAGGTCTCCAAATGTAGTCTTTACAAGGACAGGTGTTCTTGGGTGATAAAAGGGGATTGGTGCATTCTCACAGGTGCTAATCCCCACAATTACAGAGTCGCGGTCGCAGCTGCACAAGGTCCCATCCCTCCCATGTAACGTCAGAAAGCAGTCTAAGTAGTACTATAAAAAGCACAAAGTTATTAATAGTACATGGCAAATGAAGAGCCTTAATGCTGCAGATTTGTTCCTTTTTTAAACCATTTTCTCCTATACATCACACAACATTTGTGAGACCAAAAGGGGGACCTTGCAAGAGGGTTGGGAAGAGGAGTATGTGTTCCATCACCCTTCCTAAAATGACCTGCGATTTACCTGTTGTCATGAATGCAGTCTGCTGCTCTTAGGCCGTTTTTAAACAGGCACAGCTGGAGGGCTGGTCTCTGTGCACTGCATGGCCCATGCACATCTAGTGACTGGGGAGGGGGGAGAATCAAACAGGCCAGGGATGGGTGTGTGCCCCTACCCATGCATGGATTGCCCTGCCCCCGTACTGAACATCCTGAATTTTTTCCCAATGCTCCATGCACGGGCATGAGTGGGCGGTGCATAGGTCACGGAAACGTGCCCCCCCCCTTCATGCCGCCTTCAGAAAAGCATCTGGATGCCTGAGGGATGGGTGGATCTCCATGTTTGCATCTCATCAAAAACGGTCTAGTCTTCTCTTACTTCAGAGCAGAGTGCATGACAACTAGTGAAAGCCCACTTCTTAAGCAAAACTTGTGACACATTCTCCTCAGTTTAGTTTTAAATAAAGTCCAAATAACTTTAATGCTGCATATGCAGGCAGGTCCTTTACTGCTGTACTGAGAGTGTATAAAGCAAAGGTTCTCTCTCAAATTTCTTACGGTGCTTAAGTTTAGGGTTTTGCAGTGGATAACAAATTGGAAATACTACTGAATAAATTCTCCCGATCCCTTTTGGGATTCCCCCCTTCACTGCCAGCACAGTTTATTAGGGCAGAATTAGATATAGATTCTTTAACAGTACGCACCAAACTTCTTCTGAACTATTGGTTCAAATTGCTGACTTTCAGTCCGGGACGCATAGTAAAAATGTATTACCTGGAAGATACCTCTTGTTCTAGTTCTCTGCAATCTCCCTGGCTACAATTTGTCACTGATACCCTAATTATGGCTGGATTTGGTTATATGGCTAATAAAGATTTATTTATTTATTTATTTAAAATTTATATCCCACCCCTCCTGCCCTCTGGGCAGTCCGGGACAGCGAACAGCACTCAATAAATATATTTTAAAACAATTAAAAAATACAATATGTGGGGAAACCCCCCTCACCCTCCACCCCTCGCCAAAAGCCTGACGGAACAGCCAGGTCTTACATACACGCCAAAACAGCAGGAGAGTGGGAGCCACCGAGCCTCCTCTGGGAGTGAATTCCACAGCACAGGGGCGGCCACCAAAAGAGATCTAACATCGGTGGCCACCCGCCTCGCCCGGGGAACCTCCCAAAAGGCTCCCACGGACGATCTCAAGGGTCGCACGGGCACATGGGGAGGCAGTCCCGCAGATAAGCAGGGCCCAGGCCGTGAAGGGCTTTAAAGCTGCTTTAGCAGGAGGGGCGGGGTATAAGTCTATTCAATAAATAAATAATAAATAAAGGTTAAAATCACCTTGTGAGATTCTTCCCAGAAAGATGTGAGATTCTTCCCAGAAAGAGAAAAAGAAACAACATTTCAAAGACAGAGATATAGTGCAGCAGTGTGATTTTGCTGCTCTGAGGGTGAGCCAAATGGGTCCGTTATATGGTCTTTGGAAACCGGAGGGAAGAGCTAAATACCTGCAGTTAGACCTAAAACCCTCTAGTCATATCTCATTGGCTATGTTACAGGTAACTGTGGGACGAAGACTGAACATCCCCCTAGAGAAAAGAACTTGCCCATGTGGGATGGGGATGATCGAGGACACAGTACATTATGTTCTTGAGTGCCTATATTTTTCAGACTTCAGAGCTTTGTTACTCTTTCCTGTTTTAAAGCAGATTTAAAAAATTTCCAAAAGAGAAAAAATGATATGGCTCCTCTAGAAGACCGATAGGGATATTATTATGAAGGTGGCTATATTTGCTTCTAGGTCAGCGGCCATTAGGATTAAATATCCCATAACGGCCTTAAAATAATATCAATGTAAGGAATGTCTCAGCCATTGAAAGGGGTTGTTGATGGAAATGAATATTGCACTGGGTATTGAATTTTGGAATTGTATCATTAAATGGAATTATTATTATTTGTTAATATGTATGTGTATTTTATTTAAATGTTGGCTATGGTGAAAGCTAATAGCTAAATAAAGATATTTGCTAACAAAGTCCAAGTGTATTAAAAGGCAATCATTAAATATAGTTCATATTAAGGGCAAACAACTTTGGTTTTAATTTGTAACAGAACAAGTAAAGGCAAATCTATGTTCTTCATGCACCCACACCTGCTTCAATGCACTAGGGCAGGGATGGGGAACCTCTGGCCTGAGGGTCAAATACAGCTCATGGCTAGTTTTTATTGGCCCCTGTATCCAGGTCCTGCCCTCAAGCACTGAAAGACTGAGCTCGGGAAAAAGGGAGGAGAGATGAAGGCTTGCACACAAGGATAGGGGAAGGAGGATCCTTGGCACAGTTCAATGATCTGGATCTTGCTCTTCTTGGGTGCAACCCTTGAGCACTCCTGTTCCCAACTTCTAGGTGGCCGGCCTTCAGAACTTGTACTAATTTTCAAAACGGCCCCTGGCAAGGAAATGTTTCCCTACTCCACAAGTGTGCAGAATAATTGGAAAGTTTCCTTTCATGTGCTTTGAAATTATAACACGGTGGTTTTTAGTAAAGCTTTATTAAATACAGATTTCATGTGCAAACAACAGAAAAGTACTAAGTAAAAACACAGTAGATACAGTCAGGCAGTGTTTTTAAAATGCTAAAAGATTTTGAAGGAAGTACATATTGGTTCACATTGCATTGGAGGAAGTGCTAGGACAGAAAGTAGTATTATGAGGTAACTTACTCATAGCTTATAACAACAGAGTGAGCAGAAGAAGCCTAAGTCTTTATTTTAGTGATAGTAACTCTCAGGGCCCCATGCATTTTGCAAAAAATAAAAATAAATAAATAAATTCCAAATTCTGTGAGCAGAATTAAGTTATTTGAATTTTAAAAATTGTTCAGATCATGCAGGTATGTTTCCTGGCTGACTTGCATCTATTTTGGACATCTTATATCTTTAAAACCCATAAAATATCAAATCTGAAATACCAATACCAAAGCTGACCTATAAGCTGAGGGCTCTTCCCTCAAACTGGGGGAAATGAATTGCTTGTTGCTAGCATCTGTACCAGTGGTTGGTAGGCTGCAGAATCCATGTCCGTAGCTAACACCACCAGCAACCCATTGGTTAGCTCACAGTAGTGCTGGCATCCCACAGGCTGCAGTTCCCCACAGCTGAGGACAATTTCTCCAACTATTTGGACAGATGCCATTTCAGAAAAAATTACTGTGACTGTAGCAATGCAGAATTCACAAGGCCTCTGTTCCGAGAGGCAGGGTGAATTGGTCTGAAAGTGGAGTTTCCTAGGCTGCCCTTACACCTGTAAGGGCTCATTACTTAGCACTCTTCCCCTTGCAAATTTACCACTTGTTCCTTAGTCTGCATTTGTCTTGTCCCACTGCAATATTCTCACTACAATTTAGTCACACAACTGCCAATTCTCCTGCATTTCAATGGCTCCACCCTGCTGCTATTTTACTGTGATGAAAGCCAGTGTGGTGTAATGGCTAAGTGCGCAATACCTGGACCAGAAGGTAGGGGGGGACCCAGGTTCTCGCCTTGCCTTAGTCAGAAACTCACAGGGTTGTGAGGATTAAAGGTTGTCAGTTATATGTAAAGCGATGGCAGGGGGGCGCTAATATAAATATAATTGTTGTTATATTTCCCACAATGCAAAGGCCATGGAGTGATACTTTGCAATATACGTGGCTGCCGATAGTCTTCTGGGTGCTGGTAATGACCTTTAAAGCCTTAAACGGCCTACGCCCCATCTATCTGAGGGATCGCCTGGCTCGCCGTGTCCCGCTGCGGCCTCTGTGATTGGCTGGGGGTGCCTTCCTGGAGACTCTGTTTTTTCGCTGGGTCTCCACTATGAGGAGGGCATTCTCAGCTGTCGCATCTGTGTTATGAAACTCCCTCCCCCAAGCCTGGTGACCTTCCAGAGGCAATGAAAGACAATTCTGTTCCGTTGGGCTTTTGGCAGTAGGGACTGAATCGGGAGAGCAGGGGTGTAATTCTAAGGGGGAGGATGGGCTGGGGGATAGGGAGGGGGATTAGGTGGGAGGTTGTTGAAGGGTGGGGGGTTGTATTTTGAACGTTTTTATACTGCATTTTATTTTTAAAATTCTAAGCCTCCCTGAGCCTTCAGGAAAAGGTGGTATATAAATATAATTAAATAAATACCTACATACAATGTTCCAGAAGTAGCATGGAGTGGGAGAGAGAGAGAATTCCTGTTCCAGCATTCTCTGTGTCACGCCACATCACGGCGCGACACAGGGGACCCAGAAATACCTGAGCAGGAGGCGGAAGGGGAGCCCCACGAAGGCCCCCAGGGACTCCCCCACGTCACCAGGGTTGACCCGGAGCGGGGATCGGCGGCCGCAGCCGCCGGCAACAACATCGCCAGTTGGATCTCAGGCGGCAGCCCCGCCCAGGTGCAGCACATGCCTAGCAGGGCGCTGCACGCTGCCAGGGGGCGGGGCTCCGCCCACATCATAGGAAAGAAGTAGAACCAACGGGCATAAAGAAGACCAGCAGGGCAGCAGCTCCCCACCAGTAATCGCAAGAGAGACTAGCCCCCCCATCCTGGTTCCTTGCAGTGTATTAGTGCATCGCTTGCAGAGTGAGTGCTTCTTTCCCCCACCTTCCTCGTGCGCCTGGAGTATACCTGTGAGTACATGCTACCTACTTGTTCCTTGTCCTGTCTCACGTCCTTGTGTGAGTGTTTCCCCGGTCAACCCCCTCCTTGTATTCCCAAGAGGTGCGTGCGGTCCTTTCCCTCCTGCCTCTCCCCTCGTTCCCTTCCCCGATAGTCCCGTTCCCGACCCCCACCCCCGGGGGCCCCAGGACCCTTTGTCACCTACACCCTGCACCCCTGCCTGGCCCATGGACACCGGTGCATCTAAGTGAGATAGCCCCCCGAGTGTGTCCTTCCTCCAGACCCCTTCCCCCCCACCCCCCTGGAGCCATGTCTTCCTCGCCAGCCCTATGATGATCTGGGTTGCTCTCCGTGTCTGAGAGAAAGCCCACCTAAGACCCTGAGGGCATTACCGACACCACGGTACCCTTACAAGAGGAATCTTGACCCAAAGCTCCGTCCAACTCCCTTCCCTTCCTTTCCCTTACCCCCTAACCCGTCCCCACCTAACACTTTGGCCACATATCTAGGGTCACTCAGAGGTAGGAAGTGACAAACAGGAAATTATGAATTGGGGACTGAAGCTTACTCCAAGTTAATAAAAATTGCACATCATCACTGTTATGCAAAAATCAGATATCTGCAAGAAAATCTGTTGCATCTGGTGACAGAGAACAAGACCTCAAAAAGCAACGAAGCTGTGAAAATTTCACACAATGCTCAGAATGGGTACTTGTGCCATTACCCTAATCAGTGGCTTAGTAAGACTGTGGCGGACCCTGACTTTTGTCCCAATTAGGCCTCCCCCCTTTAAAGAGCAAGGGGGCAGAGTCTTCCCATGGGGTGACCCTCTCAAGGACTCCAGCCAGCCACGTCCTCTCCCCCAAAAGGTTGTGATGCTGTCCTGACTCTCAGTGAGGCTCCCAAAGTGGCAGCAGCCCCACTAAGAAGGAGATTTTAAGAGTCTGTGGGGCCATCCCTCAACCTCTGCGCAATAAAACCTTCCATCTTGGCAGGGCCCTTTGGAAGCGTCCTGAGCACATCTTAAATCTAAATATTAAATATCTAGAATAGTAGTGCATGAGTGTGGTTGTGGGCAGAGTGTTGGCCCCACTCCCTTCCACTCTGATAATTTTTTTGACAATACTCACTGCTTGCGGAGAGCCGCACCGTAGAGTTCAAGGCCTTGGCTCAACTGAGCCCCCTCACTCCATGGTAGCTATGCCCCTGAGCCTATCTAAAAAGAATGTTTTATGAATGAGTCTTAATGTGCAGAAGCAGGAGGTGGTACTGGATGTGCATGAACTGGGAACTTCCCAACTATGAGCTGAGTAATCTACAGCTTCCTCTCCTTAATGTCAAAAAGATGGTTGTCTAAAAGCCTACATCAGCTGCCTTTAGATGCAATGAAAAGGGGTGGCTGAATGTGTAACACCACTGTATAGCCACACGTGTTTCCCGGTGTTTAAACTTTAATATGTTGCAGAACTTACACGTAACAGCTGCCTTTCCACATTCAGGGGCTAACTGGGCTCCTAAACGCCACTTACACCGGAAGCTCTCCCTGCAGAAGCACTCCCATGGAATTATGGGAGTTGTAGTCCATGCGGAAGCACGGCCAGATCTACCCCAAATCCTCTGCTCTGTGGCTAAACAGCTCATTCTTCACTGCTCACCCCACCCCCCAGGTGCTTTGGGAAAGCGCAAAGACAGCGAGCAGCAAAGAACGAGCTGTTTGGCAGAGGCACGGAGTGGAGGATTTGGAGCACACCACCTGATATCTTTAGATACAATATTAACCATGGGGAGAGGGGAAACACTCAACTGCTGCACCCGAGACATCCATGCAACCAATGAAGAGGTAATGGGAGGCTAATGGGAAGCAGACCAGTGACCAAAAGTAGTGATGGTGCTTAGACACAATGCGCAGGCATGTGGCAAACGTCTACCTGATCACCGTTGTGTCTAAAGACACCCATCAGCATCCCAAAGTCTCCATCTCTTTTGCCTGTCCAGCTCATCCATCTCCACAGCCTGTCTGTGCGACCACTATTTTTGGCCCTTGCATACCTCTCCTTATTTAAGTAAATGTCTATGACCATGTTCTTATATAACAACAAGCAAAACTGCTTCATAAAATGCCAAACGTTCTCAGGAGAATAATGTTTACATAAACACAGAAGGTAAAGTACAATAGTGTTTTAATAAACACATTACAGCCAGTCCAAAAGTTCATAAACAAAGTAGGAGACCAATTAAGTTCTCTATCTAGAAAGTCCAAGCATATAACAAATTCTTTGTCCAATGTTTCTCTAACAAGTAGCTTCTTCAGGGATTTTCAATGTCTCTTTCCTTTCTTAACAGACAAATATAATACAAAGATGGAAATTAGAACAAACAGAAACACTAAACAATTTAAAAACTCTCTTTCCTTTCTTAACAGACAAATATAATACAAAGATGGAAATTAGAATAGACAGAAACACTAAACAATTTAAAAACATACAAATATATGTACTATAGAAGCTCAATGGCTCACCACTAAAAATTTCAGAAAGCTCCTGTCCAAAATGTGTTCCCATACACAAAGTGCCTGTTCTTGACATCTTTACGTTGCCTGTTGACCCACCCATCATCCTTTTGATCAAGGGCGTAGCTACCATTGGACAAACAGGGACATTCATCCCAGGGCCCGTACAGGCTGGGGGCCCAGTATCAAAGGTAGCTAAGCCACCCTTCCCCCCACTTTTTTTCTTTTTTTAAATTGCCACCTGAGCTGGCTGGGGGCCCTTCCAGCTGCCGCATGAGGCCCCTCCCCCCTGCCCGCGGTTGCAACATTGTATCTGACACAATGTTGCAACCACAGGCAGGGGGGAGGGGCCTCATGCGGCAGTCTGCATCAGGTAGGGTGGCTATACCTCCCCTTTAAAAGAGGATGCTTATGGAAAATACATGGTGCAGGGCTGCACTGGAAGCAGTGCAGTTCTGCAACATGTATTTTTCATAAGCGTCCTCTTTTAAAGGGGAGGTATAGCCACCCTAGCATTAGGTCAGGTCACACTCACAAGCCTCGCAGCTCGGCTTGTCCCCTTGGTGCTGCGTCGCAAAGGAGTCCTCCTCCTCACCAGTCCAGACCCGGTCCGGGCAGGGATGGCTTGAGGGAGGCCCAGCCTGAGTGGGAAGGTGCCTCGCGATGGTTCCACTCAGTAAGGGAACCATCGCTGGGCACCTTCCTGCTCCAGCACTCCCCGCATCAAACCGGACCAGCCCACCTGACCAGCCTCTGGCCTCCAGGACTGGTCGGGTGGGCCATGGCAGCAGTGGCACTGCTGCTGCTGGCTGCACTTGGCCCCAGCGATGGATGGGCCCAGCAGCAGGCCACCAGCAGCACGCCGCAGACTCTGCAGAGAGCAAGTAAGTCCCCAGCACCAGAAGTCCAGCACCCTTGGGTCGTCTGACGGCTTTACCACCAGCAGGAAAAAAAGAGGGGAGGGGCTCACGGACATTTCTTGTCCCTGGGCCCATCCCAAGCTAGCTACACCCCTGCTTTTGATCATCTCAGAGTGTTCCCGTGCTAGTAAAGAGCTCAATGGCAGTCAGTGGCAGTCTTCAGAATTCTTGGGTAGGATTCTTTATTGCCAGGCAGAAAGATAGATTGGAGGGGAGATTACGTTTGAGGTTCACTGCCAAGGGGGAAACACACTTTCCCAACATATTCATCTGGCAAGAAATAACTCCTCATTAGAGGCATGTTTTGTTTCATGAATCTGCAAAACATGGGCTTGAACAGAGAGGTAAATGAGCACTAATAATGTCAAGATCTGGAAGGCATGAGCGGCAGAGAGAGCAGGAAAATGGAAGGATTACTTAACTTGCATCCAGCTGAATTGATAAAGGAAAGCTGTAAGCCCCACACATCATTGTGGTCTACCCCATTTCCTGTGACTGTATTCCCATGTGACAGCCAAGATGGCACCACAGTTGAACAAGTAAAAAATATAATTACCAGGAGTGCTTGCCTCTACCATATTCCCTGCCTGTCTAGCTTTCTCATGGCCTGAATCACTCTTATTCCACTCTTGCCAGGTGGAAAACAGTATCCTGCTTGAATCAGAATTAAAGCTGCATGATCAACCAATTTGTAAGTCTGACATTTTCTAGAGCCCAAGAGCTTGACTTTGCATCTAAACAGCATTTAAATTTTTACTATGTTAAATTCCATCCAGTGCACCAAGTGATTAATTAGATCAATTAATGCTTTCAGCCCTAGAAAATTTAAATTTAAAACTAATTTACTTTTTTTTTTAAAAAAAGCAAGAGACAAAAATAAATGCATTTTTCTTATATGCAATTTTATCAACTCCGTTCCGATCCTGAAACAGCAGCAAGGCTCAAACTCTGAACCTTCAAGCACTAAAAACAGAATTCTACCACTGGAAACAGAAAAGGCACTACCCAAATCAGTTGATAGCAGGAGAAAGATGTTACTCCATGAGGTAAGCCAGTGGGTCCAGAGATTAAGTTAGTGGGATCCCTGCCTAGCCTAACCCTCTCTTACCTCTGACTTTGGGAAGTGAGCTCCTGTAGCATCAGGGATGGTGAGATGTACCACATTCTATGACTAGGGGTTTATCAGTTATCATGGTAAGCTAGACTTGACCACCTAAACTGTTCCTAGGGAACAGGAGAGGAAAGATACTGTCACTGGATTTGGGGGGGGGGGGGGGGGGG
>QEPC01009171.1:2415499-2458216 GCA_003113815.1 Sphenodon punctatus | reverse complement strand
GATGTTTCCCCCCAGATGTTACCACGGCTGGGGATTGCATTCGACACGTGAGCAGCCGAAGTGGGGGGACCGGAGGCTGCCGCGTGTCAAATGCAATCCCATGCCGGGGTGAACCCCGGCGTCACATCTGGTCGGGCGCCACGGCCCGGGATCACCGGCGGGACCCCGGGCCGTGGCGAATCCGGCCCGACGCGGCGGCCTCATTGGCCCCGCCGCCCACCTGTCTCCCCGGAGGACGGGCGGCGGGAGCGTGGAGGGGGCGGGGCCGTGCGGCCGCACGTTGCGCCGCGCGGCCCCGCCCCCTCCCAGATTCCCCGCCGGGATCCCCCCGGCACGTCTGTTGCGGCGTGACGGGGTGACCCCGGCGGGGAATGACTAGGGTGATTTCGGTACGGGGCCAATGGGCCCCGTTACATCTGAAATCACCCTCTGTAAACCTAACATCCTTTTGTACACTAGGGCTGAAACTCGATCTCGATTTTTTCTTGATTCTCATCGAGAATCACAGTTCTCAACGCATTTTTAGCAAGAATCATCGAGAAAAACCCCGGTTCTTGACACTTTCTCAGTTGAGAATCTTCTTGATTTACTGTTTTCCGTGATTACCATTTACCGTGATTTACCATGTACTGCTTACTGTATACCATGTTTATCCCAGTAATGTACATGCCATTCAAAGATGGCACAGGCAGCGTCGTTGCCATTTTGATCAAGCACATTACCAGAACAAATGTGGTTCTTGACCAAGAAAGTGTCAAGAACGGGGGTGGGGGGGTGTCTCAATTATCAGTTCTTGCTAAAAATGAGTGAAGAACTGTGATTCTCAGTGACAATGGATAAAAAATTGAGATCAAATCATTTTTAACAAGAATCAATAATCAAGAAAACTCCAGTTCTTTACACTTTCTCGGTCGAGAATTTTCTCAATTTACCATGATTAACCCTGTACTGTATACCAATTTACCATGTACCCATTGCCATTTACCACATCATCCCAGTATTGCGCATGTGTAAAAATGGCAGCAACGCCACCAATGCCATCTTGGAAGAGGGATGCATACGCACGGTTTTGCTCATGCGCATTACTAGGCTGAACACAGTAAGCTGTACACGGTAAATTGGTATACAGTATATGATAAATGGTAAATGATAAATTGAGGAGAAATCTCAACCAAGATCTCAAACCATTACTTCTCAGTCCCGAGAGGTCAGTAACAACTGTTGCGAGATTTTTGCAAGAAAAAAATTAATTCTCATTTCAGCCTTAATACATACACAAATCCCAGGCCACACAGGTGTAACGTATTTACACATTAGGTATAAGTGGAATTGAGAGTCCAAATCCAATTGTAGATTGCCATCATAGACTATAACCATCCATGAACAAAGAATGCCAACCTTTTAGCATATTCATTGCTAGGATATCCTCTGAAATCATATCCCCAATGCTAGGTAAACATACAAGTATAGTATAAATAATAAAATATTTTATTGTGCTAGCCTATTGGCTATGACAAAATCATAAAACAACCAGTATAATACAATAAATATATCTCATCAAAATCATTAATTAACAAGTCAACAAAATCTAACATCCCATTAAATCAAGTTTCTACTTCACCCTCACAGGGAAGGATCAAGGGGGGGAAGGCTACTCAGAAATCCCCACCAACCCGGTATCATACAATAACGGTAGTAATTTCCCCCACTTCAACTTGGGGTTAAAACAGAACTGTGCATATATAACTGTTAACAAAAAGGTCACCCCCCCCTGTATAATACCCCCACACTGGGATAGATGGTCTTCTAGCACCTATAGATGATTGTTCCAGTCCTTCACTCCCCATCATACTATTGCCTCCCCCCTAACGGACTTTAGGGGGCAGCGAGCGAATTTCTTATACGGACCACAGCCCCACAGAATTTAGCCACAGCCCTAGACCTATCCGAGTCAATTGGGTATAGTAGTTCCCTCAGAAAATTATTGGATGCGGCCCCCTTCTCAAGGTAGCCCCCCAAATACCTGAGTCTTAATCCATCAAATGCCGGACATTGCATGATTGTATGAATGGGGGTATCTACCACCCCCTGCTGGCACATATCCCAAATGCGCTGATCCCAAGGGATGCTCGCATATCGGCCTTCCAACATAACCGAGGGAAACACATTAGCCCTCATCCTGAAGAATGCTATTCGACTGTTCGCATCCTGCCAGTCAAACAAATAATATTGATTAGGTCTCTGAATATTAAAAAATGGATAATGAGCATTGAATTGGGGTGCCACCTCGTGAGCTCCTCTTTGGGCATTTTCTGATTGAGCAGCCTGGTCCCACACCCGCCTACGGACTAGTTCCTTACAAGCCGCCCACCCCAGTCTTTCCAGGTCTGAGCAGGCAAACCCCAGTCTGGCAATTTCCTGCCTGGTTCCCTGTACCCAACGGTTTCCAAGCCCGGCAGAAATTGTTTCGTTAAATAGCGTATTATTGTAGCAAGGAAAAAGTGTTCTCTTGAGCCAATAGCTCAGCCATTGCAAAATAGCATGCACTTCCAGAGGGGGAACAAATGTATAGTATTTGAAAGTTGCTTTTTTTATTCCTGATGATTATGTGCATCAGTAGTAGAGTTTAATAATTTTGTATTCAGACTCTTTTATAACCGTCATATGTAGACCTTTCAGATTCTGACATTTGAAAGTTCAAATTCAATTACTTAAGACTAAAAACCAGCATCACATTTTTAATGCCCATTTGTTGCAGTGGAGTAGATTTTTCCATGGGAAAAGATTTGTAAGCATAAGCAAACATAGTCAAGAAAAAGCATTTATCAATTTAATTGTATTACTGCATTCAATTTTTTAAAGAAGATACAGGTTAACCGAGTTTATTTTTATGCCTAACGTACCTAATGATAATTACAATTTTCTTATTTTATAATCATCCAATGTGTGCCTATTCCTGAAAAAAATGTTTTGACTGCAGGGCAACACCTATATTGCAATATATTCAAAATATTCTGAATATTATTTACTCAACTTAGCAGTTGGTTGTAAAAGCTCATCCATTTAGGAAAGTGTGATGGGTAAGACAGGGGAATTCATACTACACAGAAGCTTGTTACATCATAATTATTGTAACTGCAAATTACTAGTTTTATAAAAGAGATTAATAAAATGGAACTTGCAGAGTATCTCATACCCCTTCCAAGAACTGTAGTTGAACTCTCAATACTTCATAACATACAAAATACAATATACCTTCTAGTAAGCATGTAAGTATGTAATAAAAGACTTACTACAACAGTCTGCTATTAAATGTGAGAATGGAGCAAAAAGCCACCTTTTGGTAGATAAGTGAAGTTCTAAACTCCCCCCTCAGGCTCAGTTATATTTATAGTATTGGTGAAAATGAAATTTAAGGGTGTAATTAAAAATTCTCCTTAAAAATTATTGTGGGTTCTACTTTGTCAACACCTAATTCTTGCAAACATCTTGTCTTCTTAATCACACACCAACAGCCTCAGCTAAAGAGAGGCTTTACTTTTGCAGCAGTCAGGTTCTGCTTACTCTGTTATCAAAAATAAAAAGAACTGTACGCTAATTGCTGGCTAGTATGACGCAAACAGTTTCCCTGACAACAGCCCAAGTTCTGGATTGCCTGCTCCAGCATTTCCTCATCTGTTTGCACTCACACCAGCAGTCTAACAATGTAGTCACTACATCCTGTTTCACTCAGCAGCCAGAGAAACATACCAAGAACCCTTTACTAACATCTTTACACTTATTCTAAAACAGATATCCATAAAAGATTAGCTTCATAGCAATGGTTTAATTTTCTTATCTCTTCTCATCAACATATGCCAAAGACAGAACGTATGCATAAATTCAAGCAAAATATTGTTTTAAAAAAATAAAAACACTGTAGCCACAAGAAAGAATTGGGATAAAGAAAACATTATGTAGTCAAAAGCCATTTACTAGCTATGAGGTTTCCAACAAACAGCGCAAAAAAAGCACAAACTATCAACAACACTCTGACATAAACCACCAAAAGCAAGAAAATCATTGGCTATAGTTCTGTCATAAAATAACTGTATTGTGTCTCGATACTCTAATGTTTAAAATGTATTATATGCTCCTAATGTTCAGTCCTTTGCTGTTTCAAACAAAATAACTTTAGAGTAGTGCTTCAATTTTTATCCTGAAATTCATTCATTTCTCAACATATTGTTCTTAAAATGCAGTCACAACACAATAGACACGTGTCTCTCATATTAAAACAAACAGTGCACATTTTGTCTATATGGATTTGTAAATGCATGTTTTAGGAAAGTCATAAGATTACTGTATGTGCACAGATTTGAAATATTTTCAAAACATTCATAAGTCAGTCTATATTGGTATGGGAAATTCAAGTAGCATGAGCTACACTAGTAGAAAAACTCTCAAAATATCTGAATTAAAGCTAAAGCCAATGCAAAGTGTAGTAAAGCAATCAAAATCAAAAGCATTTCAAAAATCTGTAGTCTATCTGGAATTTTTTATAAAACATTGAGTAAAAAAACAAAAACAAAAACAAAGAGTGATAGAGATGCAATATTTTAATTATTTAATTTTAAAAAAAAACTATGGTTCAACTAAAATCATCTTGTCACAGCTCAAACTATTTTTGCAGAAAAAGTAATAAGCTAATTAAAAGTAAGAAAGGGGAAACTATTTATGAATGAAGCTACTGTTGAAGTTTTCCTTAAGAATGAAAGAGCTCTTAATTCACAAAGAACTTACAGACATCAGGCCCAATCCTAAACCTGCATGTAATGCATTGCACATCTACACATTTGGGATCAGACTCACCACAGCTGAAATACAGGGTAAAAACAGACATGATGGTGGCTTGCTGTGGCCCACTTCTTCATGTTTTGGGCCCATGAGCCACCAGCATGTCCATTTATGGGCCACCAGATGTTCACTCGAGATTGCCCCTGGCTATGTTGGCAGCTAACCCAGGCTCTCACCCCTGGATTAACTCCAGGTCACAGCCCAGGCTACGGTCTGTCCAATCAAGGCAAAGAAGGGCACAATGGGCTACCACATCTAGGCACAGCACGCGGCAGGTCCGGCCACACATAGGCGCAGCTCCCTGCCAGCCCGGTCACAGAAATATGCATTTGGGCACCCCGACCCAGTCCGGACTGTGTCCACCATGACTTCCTGACCCGGGTAGCATATGGCCGTTAACACATGGACAGGGATGGGTGGGGGGTGTCCATTTACAGTCAACCCTTTTGGCCCTGTTAGACCTATCGGCTGCTTTTGATACTGTTGGCCATGTGATGTTGGTGACTCGTCTGCGGGACCTGGGCGGGATTATTCTTGAATAGTTCCTCTCATTTCTGGCCGGAAGAACTCACCGTGCGGTCCTGGGTGACAGTACATCCTCTTCCTGGGATCTCACGTGTGGGGTCCCGCAGGGTTCCATTCTGTCCCCTCTCATGTTCAACGTGTATACGCAGCCTCTGGGCGAGGTTAGAAGAGGCTTTGGAGTAAGCAGTCATCAATACGCTGACACCACTCCGCTCTACCTCTCGTTTTCAGCAGATTCAGGCCCCACAGTCTCATTGCTTACTTGGTGTCTGACAGCTGTGGGGGACTGGATGATGGCGCGCCACCTAAAGTTATTTATTTATTTAATTCCATTTATATGCCGCCCCCTATGCCTACGACATCTCGGAGCGGCTTCCAACATAAAATAAACAATTTATCAGAATATATTAAAAATATACAAATCTACACAGATATTTAAAACAATTTTAAAATACCCACATACAAAAGTTTAGCCCACCCTCCCCTCCCCATCTCCGAAGGCCTGGGAGAACAGCCATGTCTTGCAGGCCCGACGAAAGGCCAGCAGACTCGGGGCATCATGCTTCCTCTGGGAGGGAGTTCCACAGCCGAGGCCCAGCCACCGAGAATGCCCTCTCCATTGTAGCCCCCCACTTTACACGGGGAACCTCCAAGAAGGCCCCCCCGGTGGGCCAGAGAGTTCGTCCTGAGTCACAGAGGGCGAGGCAGTCCCTGAGGTATCCAGGTCCAAGACTGTACAGGGCCTTATAGATCAATGTCAACACCCTGAACCTGGCTCGGCACATTACAGGCAGCCAGTGCAGCGTACGGAGGACCGGTGTTATGTGCTCTCGTTGGCCTGTCCCTGTTAGAAGATGGGCCGCCGCATTCTGCACTAGCTGCAATCTCCGGGACAGCGTCAAGGGAAGCCCCACATAGAGCACGTTACAGTAGTCCAGCCTCAAGGTGATGAAGGCATGGATCAAGGTGGCCAGGTCGGTTCTGGAGAGCCGCCTTCGCCACCACATCCACCCGCTGATCTAGACAGAGACCCGCGTCCAATAATACCCCCAGACTCCGCACCTGCTGAGCCACGGAGGGGCACAACCCCTCCACAAGAGGGGGCACCACCTCCCCCGCCCAGTCCACCACCATCACCTCCGTCTTATTGGGATTGAGCTTCAGTCTGCTCTGCCATAACCAACTCAGCACGGCCTCCAAACACTGAGATAGCACGGAGACAGCAGGGCCTGGGTCATCTGAAAAAGAGAGGTAAAGCTGGGTATCATCAGCTTATTGGTGGCAACGCACACCAAACCCTCTCATTATCTCCCCCAAGGGCTGCATATATACATTAAATAATAAAGGAGACAAGATTGAACCTTGCGGAATGCCACAGTCCAGGGCCCGGGGGCTAGATGTTTCTGCTCCCAAGACAACCCGCTGGGTCCTCCTCGAGGGGAATGACTGGAACCAACCAAGGGTGGTCCCATCCAGACTCCCCAGGTCACGCAACCGTCTCAACAGCAGCCCATGGTAAAGTTGAATCCTAACAAGACAGAGGTGATGCTGGTGGGGAGGGCTGAGGAAGTGGAGGCCCCCCATCATTGGTGGGGTGCGCCCTGCCTTTGTTCTTCAGGTTTGCAATCTGGGTGTGCACCTCAATTCGCAGCTCTGCATGGATGTCCAGGTGGCAGCTGTAGCGAGGAGCACATTTTCTAATTTACATCTGGTACAACAATTACAGCTGTATATTTCGCACTGCAACCTTGCCACCATCATCCATGCCTTCATTACACTGAGGTTTGATTACTGTAACACACTCTACATGGGGTTACCCATGGTGACGGTTCAGAGGTTGCAGCTGGTGCAGAATACCGTGGCCCACCTCCTTATGGAGACAGGCCGCCAAGAGCACGTAACACCAGTGCTCCAATTACTGCACTGGCTGCCTACAGCTTTCCAGACCCGATTCAAGGTGTTGGTGCTAATCTATAAAGCCCTACACCATCTGGGCCCCACCTATCTGCGAGACTGCCTCAACCCCAAGATTCTGGAGCAGCCTCTGCAGTCAGCAGGGAGCACCCTTTTGGAGGTCCCACATGTTCGGTGGGGAGCTCCATTGGAGAGGGTGTTCTCGGTTACTGCACCCTGTTTGTGGAACTCCCTCCTGGTGGAGGTTCGTCAGGCCTGGGATCTCCCCTCCTCCAGGCATCAATGTAAAACCCAGTTATTCTGCCAGGCTTTCAGTGGGGGAGACGGGTAGTGGGATTTTTGCTGGCCCGTATTAAGATTGTTATTTTTATTTTTATATATTTATATCTTATATTTGATATTATATATTTTTATGCTGTTCACCGCCCTGAGCTACCAAGGCAGGAAGGGATAGGATATAAATTTTTTACACACTAATATCTACAGATGGGACATTTCCTAAGTGGTCACTTCATACATCAGGCACACACTTCTGTGTAGATTCAAAGGTAACCACAGTTGATTCATAACTGAACTGAGCTGTATCCCAAGGAGTTAACATTTGAGATGGTCATGCTCCAACTCACTTTCATTAGTTAAATCCCAGAAGCCAAAATATTATATGAACATTCCAAACAGAGGCAGGCCACCACAGAGGAAACTATCATGTGTAAAGTATCCCAAGGTGAGTTCATCATCTGAGCACATTCTAAAATTTGAGAAAAAAGTAGGGATGACCTTTTCCAAGACTGACAGAGTAGCAAATTCCAGTCATAATAAAATATTCTAAGCCTCCATCTTTTTTAGCTGTACATACATAATGTCTGTAAAGCATGAGTCTTGTAATACCATCTGCTAACAGGTAAAGTTGATCCACTAGCCACTAAAGTTTCTTGTTATTAAAACTGGTTTACATACAAATAAAATGCAAATGTTTTAATATAGTTTATCTAGATAAGCACCTTGGCAGCTAAAATAGTGTTAATTTTGAACTGTATATACTAAAACACAAAAAAATACAACAGATGTAACATTATGCAGCATTTTCCATTTTGAGTAAAAAGAGCAAGTCTTCATAAAATGTTTGGAGAAAATTAATTCTGAAGCTATTAGGAAAAAAGATAAACAACTAAGTGTGTCGGCTAACATTCAGATTAGGGGGATTTTTTTCTGAAAAGTCAAACTGTTCAAGAGAGAGAGTTCCTGAGGGACTTTCCAAGTTAAGCACAAGTGTCAGAGATAATTGGTAAAAATATTTCAAGATTCCAAAATGGCTTAAATCAAGAAAGTTTACCTACCAAGAGTGGCACTTCTAAAAGTGTATGTCTACAAAATGAGAACTCTGAAAGCACAGACCTTCCCTGAAAGGCAGAGTTCTTGTCTGAGGTCCACTAAAAATCCTTCTATTCTTCCTTATGCTTCCAATGGCTCCACTGGATCAGAAGTTATTTGTTTTCTTATACTTATCTACTACTTGTTTAGATTTGGCAATAAAAAGAGAAATACACATTGAATAATCTATTCTCCACTTCTATTCAAATCCAGTAGTCCTATGAAACTGAATGCAAATGGCCTAAAAGGCTGTAGGTTTCACACAATGCAGAATACACAATTTAGTCCTCTGCCAATAATTGCCCTTCACCACTGATCATCCACTGTAAACAATCTGTTGAAATGAAAAAGGACCTCCACAAGTAAATGTAACTTATGCTGACAGTATATACCATTTATCAATTTGTTTGCTTTAGTTGCTAGGATTCAACAGGCCTACATACCTCCAAGTTATAAAATGTGAAAGTTTGATATTTATTAAATTCCACAACCAAAAAAATAAAAAAAACCAAAAAGTGAGGCTACATGTCTTATAGAAACAGAAGTCCTGATCCTGAGAGATGCTGAGAACCTACAACTCAAACTTCAATAAAACTTTATCTACATTGCAACTGCTTAGCATGTTAACATATTTTAAATGTAGCTAACACAACTGTAAAATGAACTGCAGAGGAGGAATAAATGCTCTCCATTCCCCTTTGTCCAAAGGGACAGTCTGAACAACGTTTATTCAACTGAGTAGGGAGCCTTACTGCCCTGAACAGCCAAGTAAAAGACAGACACAGACACAAGCAGGATGAAAAAGCTGCTTGAAAAATATGAATTAGAGCATTACTGTCTTTCTTAACACTATTACTTCAATAATGCCCAAAGGTTTACTAGATGCTTCACTGAACAAACAAGTAATATGTTTTTATAATCTTAACACCAAATTCTACAAAAGAATTTGTGCAGGTGAACCCTTATGCAAAGTGGAGCAGATGATGGCTCTACATACATCTGGGACTCTACACACCTGAACTGTTTCATAAGATTGAATCCTGACTGAAATAAATTAAGTTTCACATGCATTAGAAAAGACAAGGCTGATAAAGAAAAGGAGTTACAGATGCATAATTTTGAAGTTACGCAGTTTAGGCATCTTTTAAGTACCAGATACGCAGATACACTGGTACATTAGTGGGAATTTAGGAGGAAAATGAATTAAGTAATGAGTTGATCTTGATGCACAAGGTTATGTTTTAATGGTATTCAAATATTTTTTGCAAACAGTTGCTTTTGCACATGTTCAAAGAAGTGCATAGAAATTAAAAAAAATTAGAGATCGATTCATAAGTAATAATTTACCAAAATGCAGCATGTAAAAGAGGCAAAAGGCTATACGAAAAGGCAAGACTTTAGTACTTGTTTTAGAAAGAGGAAAAGCTAGGCTTAAAATAAATAAAAAGCAGAAGGAAGTATTTCAGAATAGATAAATATGGGAGGGTTGTAATAATTTTTGAATAAGATTTATCAAAGCTTACTTGAAAAATTCCTTTATTCTATTTGGAAAGCCACAAACCCTTAAAAATTAGTTTTATCCTTGCTGCTCAGGAGGCACAGTTTGCCCTGTCAACCAACAGCAATACGAGTAACAAGCCTTCCAAATAGCCCCTTAGTTTCAGGTAAGTTACACTTATAGCAGCAAATGCTGGAGTTATAAGTAACATTACCTTTTAAGTTCTTAAGAACTAAGAAGTACAATATTCTGTGGAAACACTGTAAAGCTTCTCTTCCACAACTATCACCTTTGTACCATTTCCTAATATGTAGAGAGAGAGAGTCAACATTTATTGTTAGTTTTGCAACTATCACAATCATTTCCAAATATGTTGCTTAGGTGGGACACCTCTGTAGACCTTCCTACTAAAAAAGCTTTTAGATAAATATCAACCATCCGCTAATACTTTTGGAAACTACGCCTTGCTCTACTAAGAGGCAAGTCTCTAAATTAGCACTTCCCTAAAACAACATTGGTGTCATGGCACACAGGGATCCCCAGCATGGGTTTTGTACTGCAAGATGGGAGTGAAAGGAAGGGATGCTCCTGTGTCTTGCTGATACCACCCACAGCATAATGTGACGAGCCAAGCAGGCCTGGGCCAGGGCGAAGGAGCATGCCAGTATAAGGAGCCACAGCAGGGGGACCCAGCATTCATTCATCAGGGTGTCACCACATAATTCAGGGTCCAAAAAAGCTGATGCAAGCTTAAAAGGTTTCTGAACCATTGTTCTAAATTAACAAAAAAATTGGGCTTTCCAAATTCTGGAGGACACAATTAAAATAACAAAACATAAAAGTGATCTGTTTCAACTAGATTTCTACAGAAACACTTAACAAATACATTTCTACAGACTCCGAGTCTCCCACTCGGGGAAATTTACAGTTTAAAGTGGACATTTTCAGATAGCTTTTTAAATAAATAAAAAAAAGAGGCAGGAACAGACGTAACGCATGTCTTTTGTTAGCTGTAACAGATGGAATTAGAGGCTGAATAAAGACACAAATCCTGCCATCTTTTAAAAATGTTAGAAACAAACAACTTTTAATTCTGTAAGAAATATATAATTCCTACCAATGATGGTATCATAGGTTTTTTTAATTATATCTGTTCCAGTGGTTGCTGCAACCCCTTTAATAAAATAATAATTTTAAGAAGGCCATCTTGTTTAAACTTGCACCATACAAAAATAAATTCTATTATAAATAATAATCATATTTATTTTTATATAGCACCCCCCTACCATAGCATGTGGAGCACTTTACATATCACACACACAACTTTTAAGCCTCAAAACAACCCTGTGATGAGGTAGGTTAGGATGAAAGAATAGTGTGACTGGCCCAAGGTCACCCAGTGAGTTTCTGGCTAGGTCCCCACCCCACCCCACCCCCATCCCGTCCCAAGTACTGCGTACTTAGCCATTACACCACACTGGCTCCATAATAATATTATAGTAATATTAAATGCTCCAAGTAAAACCAGGGGCCCATTTGTGTTTTCTTAGACATTGTAAAAATGCACAATAAAAGTCCCCCATGTTCAAAAGCAATCAGAACCTAAGGGCTCACTCCTACAAAGACTTACCACTAGTGTAGTATTGAGTCCTTTCACTGAGTGTAAACAGATAGTCGCAGAGGCCCAACAGAGGGACAGCAGCTCCAATTACAGCTGTCAGCCCAGGTTTGGCCAGCCCTGCTCCACACGGTGTGCTCCAAGGTGTTCTAGAGCACCGCTGGCAGGGCTGCCCCGGAGAAGGCACAGCCTGCTCAGGTTTGCACATCTGGCAGCTGCTCTTTACACAGACAGGTGTTGGTATTGATCTATAAAGCCCTGCACGGTCTGGGCCCCTCATACCTTGGGGACCGCTCATACCTCGGGGACCGCCTCGTCCTCCAGGCCTCAGAGCGATCCCTTCAGTCCACTGGGGGTGCCTTCTTGCAGGTCCCCCGGGTGAGACGGGGGGCTACAATGGAGAGGGCGTTCTCGGTGGCCGGGCCGTAACTCTGGAACTCCCTCCTGGAGGAAGCCCGCCTGGCCCCAGGTCTGCTGGCGTTTCGTCGAGCCTGCAAGCCCTGGCTGTTCGCTCAGGCCTTCGGGGGTGGGGTGGGGGGGTGGAATTGTTTTTAGTTTATTGATGAAGTTGTTTTTTAAATATTGTTTTTATGGAATTTTATTGTATTGTTGTAAGCTGCCCCGAGATGCCGCAGGCATGAGGGGGCAGCTGAAAAATATTTATAAATAAAAAATTAAATAAAAACCCAGGGGTGAAGCAGGCTGGCGTGAGCAGAAGCAGAGTTGCTGTCCCTCTAAAACTACCCGTTGTAATATCTACAGGGCAGCAGTTATATATTGCTATGTATTTTATATAAAACATTTTATTTTTTTAAATGGGACCTCAATCTTAGGCCCTTTTTGCATGGACCACTGCTGGGGGGAGGGGTCCGTGTGCGCACCCCTGCGGGGGCTGCACAGGGGTGCAGGTGTAGACAGCCCCATCCCCATTCCTCACCCATCCCCAAGCATCCCCACGTACAGAGCAATCTGCATTTTCACAGGTTGCTCCGTGCGTAGGGGATGGATGGGGATGTGTGGGTTGCAGAAGCACACACTCACACCCCTCCACAGTTATACAAGATACTCCCACATGTGGACGATGGGTTCCATGCATGGAAGCGTCTCATATAAAAAGGGCTTTGGCTGGAGCACTTCATAATATTATACCAGGGACCCATGTTCACTGCATTGGCTCCATTGCCACCAATGGGGAAAATGCAATGACTATGAGTCCTGGACTGCAATACAATTTATCTGTGCTGCATTTTTGTTGTGCACTATTTGCAAATTCAATAAAATGGCCTTTTAAAATTGCTCCTCTCATTGACTAAAATGGGACTACTCACTGAGAGGCTTGCAACTCACCTTTTAAATGTGTTTGGACCTAGCCCTATGCAGAACTAAAAAGCCTGCTCTCAAGGCCTGATCAGAAATCTGCACCCGAAAGAAATCTGGAGGTGAATGAAATGACCAGTTGCAGTGATGCAAGAGACCCAAGCACTCAGCTGGAGGGGGAGATAGGTACGTAGATGACTACTGGATGGAGGCAAGCAGAGCAGCCTGCAACCTATAATAGGAAGTCAGCACAGGAGGCAGGGTTAGATGAAAATATATGCTAAACCTGCAGGGGAGAAGTCTAACTAAAAGGAGAACCAGGTCCAAAAGCCTTATATGTTTGGGTAGATGTGTTTGTCTGGAAATGTGTCCCAGAAAGATGGGGTACTAAAATAGAAGCACTGACTCAGTAGGTCTCTGTTGAAAGAAAACTAAGGCATCAGAGTACAACACTTATTTGTTCACATAACTATTGTGTACAGGCACAACTCTTCGCAAAACTGAACCCCATACAAACAGTATGGACAAAGCCTGATTTTTGGTAGGAAACGGAGGCATGGAGAGATTAAGGCCCTAATACAAGATAATGGTGAACGCTGTATGCTCACTGAATATAGCGGAACTACTCACATGTTCAAAAAAATGTCCTCAAGGATACGTTCCAATTAACAGTTAAATCGTTTAATAAGTCCTTAACTTGCTTGTGCTTTGGAATCATTCATATGTCAAGCAACTTAAACGGACAGTATTCCAGAGTAGAAGTCAAAGTATGTATGCTGGGAAAATTCATATTCACCTTTCTTTTTTAATCTTTTTTTATCTGTAATGTGAATTTTTTCCATGTTTGGTGGTAAATACAGTATGGCTGTGAATTCTATGGTTCATTCAGGCTGCTGTTCAGGAAAGCCTTTCAGTTCTTTTGGTACATTCGGTATTTCCATACTAAAATTATTCGTATGCAAGGCATGAAGGGACGTCTCATGTGCTCTTCATGACATGACCAATAAAGACAGTCACAGCACTAAATTGGTTTTGAGCTGCAGTGTGAATGATACCAAAGTGAGATAGTAACACTGATTTAATTAAAAGGCCTTTGTCAAATTAGTTTTCCTTATTTATCAGAATGTGCCCTAAGTACCTTGCTGAACTGCTGGAACCTGAATGAGTTGCCTAAGTCACAGAGAAAGCCTGTGGAATAAACCGAACACAGCTTTCCAACATCCAAATCCACTATTTTAGACTTACAAAAATTATCATTCTCTATGCCAAGTTTCCTGTACATCTAAACAAGTAGTCAGATAAACAAAAACAGTAATCTCATTTATGAAGTCATATGTGGCAGTATGACACTTACTTGTCCACAGTACTATTCTATACACACACAACTCTTTGCAGAATTGAAACCATACAAGTCACATGCACACAAGCACGCTGATAGCAGAACCCCTGAGGGTGAGGAGGGGAAAGAGCCAGAATTGTACCTTACAGGGTGGGGGGAGGGAGGATTCATAGAATTGCATCTAACATTTTAAAAAAGAAAAGAAATCCACAATTTAAGGCTACTATCTTGCATTCATTGGGGTTTTTCTACTAAATTAAGTGTTTCCCATTTCATTTTTTCTCCCAATGTAAATTTTCAATTACCTATATTAAGTATAGCACCATAATAAGAATTATTATTATTATTTTATATAGCACAAGCAATATATCTGGCACTGTACAAACAACAAAATTATCTCAAGTTACTAGAGACATATTCATACCACTGTTGGTTTGCACTGAGTTTTTGTAGTCTGAGGAGATTTTCAGATAGTATTTGTTAATCCTTATGTAAATTAACAGCTTAAAATACACTAATGCAAAAACTGATACATTATAGTTTTTTTTATAAAATGTGCTTCAATAAATAGTGTTGTATGTTAAAATTTAAGTGCTTGGACACCTCTGACGTTTTATTATTTCTGCATTAGATTCTCTCTCTAAATAAGAAGTTTAACTTTCTCTGGGTTTCCACCCTCTATGGGACAGTACAGGAAATTTTGTGTTAACAAAAACATTCCTAAATTTATTTATTTATTTAAAAAATCTACAACCTTTAAGATTGTCCTTGATAAAGTATGTTTACCATGAAACATACTATACTGTTAAAAAGTGTTAGAGTAGAAAAACAGGTCTTGGTTTTTTTCCATTTGTATGGAAAAGGCTTTCAATGCTTGGATTTTTTAAAACAAGTTCTATTTTACCATAAACACCTATGATGGAAGCTTCAAATTGTTTAAGAAGTTAATTTTTCTATAACACTGTCACTACTACTTATCTACAGCTATTATACTTGACATTTATAATCTTTTTTTAAAAAATCAGGTGACTAAGGCAGTCATAAGTAAACTTAACATCTATTTCAAGTTACTGAAAACTTCTAATAACTAGCACAACTTGTTCTTATCCTATACTGCATATGTTTTCACATATGAAAAGCTACTTGTCAGGGGTAGGTAATGTGTGGCGGCTAGCAAAGAATACTAACAGCTCTAGTATACTAGTCAATAGGAACAGAATTCCTGACATTAAATGCACTAAATGCATCTAGCCTGCGTTTATAGCTTAGTTGGCTACAAAACTGTCCTTGAAACCTTGTTGGTATTTGCATTTTAAATTAATGTGTTATACAGATACAAAACCTCCAAACTCTTCAACGAATCTTAAAGGAATAATATAGCTATGCTCTACAAATGTGCCAGTCCACTTTAAGGAATTTTCCCAAACTTTCACTCTGGTTGGATTCAGTCACCAAATAAGCGTTATTTATCATTAACACTGGGGCAAAAGGCTTTCTGGAAAACAATCATCGATATACTGAGAAATTCACCTCAGAAAACAGCTGTTTCCAGTCAGCAAGCACCTCGAACCTCAGCTGCTTCAGAAGACAAAGCTAAGAATGCCTTCGCTATTAACTTCTTTTTAAACACTGTGAAACCTATCTTCTCCGTTCTAGTACAGGCTGGTTTTCTCGTTTCAAATTGCCCCGGGCCAGTTCCATCAGCAGCATGCCACAGAGTCCCTGAAGTTCACGTGCAGCAAGATATAAACAACCTCCACATGGAATTCGCATTACAAAAAGAGAATTCACCGCAGAGAAAGTTGCCTAAGGTAGGACAGGAGTTGAATTCGGGAACCAATGTCGTAGGCAAGCCGGTACTGAACTACTCTCTATTGTTAGGAAAAGGGTCACAAGCCAGAGCGACAGAAACACGATGTTTTCTCATTCTGGAAAGAAACTAAGTTTATTGTTTTCGTCCCTGAAAATCGGTTTATGAAATCCTATTCTTCTCCAGCCGTTAACTGTCACTTGGTCTTGGTCAATATTCTGTTTTATAAGATTTTATATATATTGTATATTTTATTGATGTCAGCCGCCGTGTGGCAGGAGGGGCAGGGTATAAAAATTGTAAAATAAATAAATAAAAACGGGGGGAAAATTAAGTGCTAGTAGTGCAACTGGAAACTTGTGGTTACATTTGCACTTCATTCTCCCAAAGTTAAGCAGCAGTTTGGGGGGGGGGGGGATGCAATCAAAATAGCGGTAAAGTCAACTAACACATACAATTTTTGTTTGGTTGGGTTTTTTCCTTTTCAGAAAGAATTTTTTTTTTTATTTTTTTTTAATAGCAGCCACTGTTTGTCAATCTGATGAACAGCATCTCCCCTCCCTCTGCAGTCCTGGGAACACATTTGGGTCTCTAGAAACTACATGTTAAGAGATACATTACGGCCCCCAACTTTCAAACCAACTTAGAGATGTACTGAACTGAACTTGAGAAGTGGAATGTCTACGGACTTCCCTGACGATCACGGGAGTCGTACTTAGTACTCTTGTTCGGGTGAGGTTTTGCAGCAAGAGGTGCTAGGCATGGATTCCCTCTTCTGTAAGTTGTGTTTGGAAGTTGGGATGCCTCTCCTCCCTCCCCAGCTGGGTGCGGTGGGGTGGGGTAGTAGCCTACCTGTTCTCTGGAAATGCAAGGCAACGAGGGTCTCCGGGACATCTTGCAGCTGCCGTAGTAACTGGTAGACGTCTCCCCCAAGGACACGCAGCTGGACCTCCTCCTGGGTCTGATCACAGGCACTTTCTCCTCTGGGCTGAGCGGCAGCCGCGGCTGGGGATACTGCGCCGCCCGACTCGGCGAGAAAAGGAGAGGGCGCTCCCTGCGCAGCAGCGCTACCAGGCAGCCGGCCATCCCGACCGAGGCGGACAGCAGCGGCCTGAGAGCCGGGGGCAGCGAGCCGAGGCTCGTGAGCGAGACCAGCCAGACCAGGCTGGAGAAAACCAAGACCAAGAGGCTCCTGCGGAGCTTGAGGCTGCGCTGCAGCAGGGTCAGCACCGCCACGGAGCCCAGCACGGCCAGCAAGCGGCCCGCCACCAGCTGCAGCTCGGCAGGGGGCTGCTGGGGGGCGCCCGCCTCCCCCTTGGGGGGAAGTAGCAGCCACTGCAGAACCACCAAGTCCCCCGAGTAGCAGCAGAGCGGCAGAGCCAGCAGCCACCAGAGGCCGGTCCCGCCGCCGGGCTCTCCCCGGTCCAGGTAGCAGGTGAGGAAGAAGAAGGCGCAGGCAAGGCTGAAGAGGGGGCTGAGGCAATGGGACAGTCCCAGCAGGGTCCGCAGCGCTGCCGCGGCCGGGGGACTCCGCCACCCGCTCTCGCGGCCGCAGGAAAGCAGCAGCGAGAGCACAAAGGCTGCAGCCAGGGCGCCCAGGCTGAGCAGCGCCCGCGAGCCCGAGACAGCGGGGGGGAGCAGCAGCCGGAGGAAGCCCCGAGACGGGTCCTGCCTCAGCGGGATCACGCAGCCCTTCACATAACCGTTCCGCAGACTCTCGCCCCCCGAGGGCGCTCCCGGTCCAACGCCGTCCGGCTGCAGGCTGAGGAGTTTGCCGAGTCCGTGGGGGGTGGCGGCGGCTTCTCTCTCTTCCCTCATGGTGGTCAGGAGGGAGGGAGCGGGGGTTTCTTCAGCTTCTCCACCGGTGGCCGGGCGCTGCCTCCCTCATTTCTCCACCCCCTTTAGGGGGAAGGCTTTCGGGTCAGCCGCGGGCTCCTCTCCCGGAGCAGCGGAGAGTCCGGACTCGGAGCATGGCGGGGAAGAAGGTAAAAGTCTTTCTGAAGCGGATCTCAGCGGGCTCGCTGTCGCCTCCCAGAGCCCAAAGGCTGTAATGGCCGCTAGCAGAAGCCCTGGGAAGGGCCGGACGACGGGTGGTTACTCCCTCCCCTAACGAGTGGCGCGCGGAAGCAGTCCAGCCGCGGCGCGCGCCCGACAGAAGAGTTGGGCTCGAGCCTTTGTTGCTACTGCAGCCACCCGCTAGCGGTTCCTGCTGCCCAGGGCGGAGGGGGAGTTCAGCGCTGCACGCCGCAACTTCTGTAGCAGGGGCAGTGAGTTCCTTGGGTCGCTTGCCCCCTGGCGCCGTTGTACCGCACTCACTTGCCTGTGTGCGTTGGTTACTGAGAGTCCTTCTTTGTTCGCTTACCCCGGCCTCTTTCCTAGTTGTTAAGCTTGACTCGCCACCAGAGGACACACGTGCTAGTCTCATGCTTCAGTATTTTGTTTCGGGTTTTCCTCCCATCCTACGAAAAAAATTTCCACCCCTTAAAAAGAGCATATGAATTCACCGTTTTTAACTTACTGCTGCAACACTGGCCTCTAAAGCCTTGGGCAAAAAATAGCTGATGACTTGCATGGATCGGGCTGCTATCATGAGAGGGTGATGTTAGGTTTTTTTATTATTATTATTATTATTATTATTACATGGATAAACTTCAAAATTCGCAGATGAAACACTTTAGTAACCTAAATAAGTGTTCAGTTTTAAACCTCCAGCTTTTACAGAGTTTCTTTTTTATGCTTATCTGGTTGCCCCTTCCCCTCCCCCCCAAAGGACTGAAGGTATAATTAGAAATATTTATAGCAGCTCACAAATACCTTGTTAACAAGGCCTTTCTGCTGCCTTGTCCACTGTTTGCAGACCTATGCTAGTCCCTGCCCTCAAGAGTGATATTCTAATTTATCTAATTCTGTAAGAGTTGGGTACCACACTCCCAGCCCTGACCTCCCTTTATGTGTATCCTGGTAGGATTTTAACAGTTGGTTCTGCCAAACTGGTAGGATATCCCTCTTGTCTGCCTTCCTACCCCTGCGTAAGAAGATAGGCAGCTGGCAACCGTATACAGTACGGGGCCCTCAGCCACTCATCTGACTACTTCAATCTCTCCTCTCTGTACTGAAGCAAAGGGGGCAGAAGGAGTTGTGTGAGTAAGCAGACCACTAGCTAAGAGACCCATACAGTGTGGGGTTCTCAGTTGCATTTCTGTTTCAGTTCTCCCCAGTACAGGGCAGAAGCAGGGAATGGAGGGACCAGGGCCGCCTTAGGATGCAGGCAGACATAGGGTGTTTTTAAAACGAGACGTGTCCAACCACTTGTTTGAAGTTGGTACCTGGGGAGCTGTGCTCCCATGACCCGCACAACAGCCACCCATGGAAAAGGTGGCACACGGAGCACTCCTGAAAAATCCAGGGTGCCCCATGCAGTGGTGGCCTTCGTGGATAGGGCAGCCATGCTGGGAGCTGTTCGTTTGAAGCCCTCCCCACACACCTCAAATGCATGGGTGGCCACTCCGCCCGCTTCCACCCATCACCCACGCACGGAGCAACGGGTGCCAATGCTCCGTGCATGGAGGGGGGGGGCGTGGGAATGCACCCCCTCCCATGCACTGCTCAGCCACCGCACCACCCACCCTTCCCACCACGGCCTAATTTTTGATGTGCAATACTTGGCATTGTCTCTGCTGTCTGAGGTCAACGGATTATATTTAAACTTCAGAATGGAGTCTCACAAGCTGAGTCTCACAATGTTGAGAACTCTTGGTCGACAGAGAGTAGTTGCTATGTTGTCCCAAATATAATAGGCACAGGAGACAAAGTTCAGATAGCACCTTTTATTGGACCAACTTCTGTTAGTGGGTGTATGCAAGTCTTACACTTACACAGAACTCTACCTTCCCCAGGCAAGATATTCCTGTCAGTATTCCCAAAATATAAATAGGACTATTTACATCCGGATCCTCCAGCAGATAACACACACATAAGTCGATTAACTTCAATGGGACTCGGATGTGTGCTAATAGTATGCAAGCTATCTGTTGGAAGATCCAACTCTGCTGGTCAGAAAACAAGGACTTGCTGTTTAAACTCAATAGGAGGGAAGAGAGACTGAACAAATACATATTTTGCTAGAAGAAATATACTGACCATCCAGAGTAGAGGCAGTTGGCATATATAAAAAAAGAATTTGAGGCTCTTGCTATTTTAAAGACTACTAGCTTATTTCCTATACATATGTTAATAGTAGGTTGGGTTTAAAACAAATTTGTTTCAGTCTTTGTCATAATGTTTATACCACAAACTTATTTACAAGTCAGACTAAACTATTAGACCAGGCTTGACTACGTACAATACAAAGCTTACTTTATTTTGACTTTACTGAAAATCTCATGTGAAGCCTTACTTTTCCAAATACATAGAAGTCACAGCAGTATAAATACACATGCCGTCAAGCAGCTAAAAATTATTTTCCATTTTATTCCCACCACCCTCTGAGCAGCCTCTCTAGTTGCAATTCTGGGCATTGATCTCCTTTTCAGTTCTTTTTATGAAGGAGACATGAAGCCTGTGGCTGAAACAAATATTCAATCTGAACTGAATATCAAATTTCTCAGATTTTCATTATCCGATTCAAAATACTTCCTCATTTTTGTCTCAAAGGTAATATATCTTTTTAATTACTTGAATGATCAACCTCCTTCTGTGCCCCCCCGTCACAGCCAACACAAGCTCCTTGTCTTCACCTTCAAGGCTCTTCATGGACTTGCTCCTCCCTATGTTCTCATTTCCTACTACATTCTGCCCTGGGAACTTCACTTCTCTGCCACCACCCTCACCTGTCTCGGAGTCTCCTGCTCCGTAAACTGTTTCGCCCCTTCTCACATGTTCCCCTCTATGCCTGGAACTCAATCTCTGAACCCATTCATTCTGCTCCTTCCACTTCCTACCTTTTAAATTCCTCCTGAAAACCTGCCTCTTCCACCAGTCTTTCCTTACCTCTACATTCAGGGTCCCTTTCTCCCCTGTAATTGAGCAAAGACTGCATGTTTACCTGCACATGTACCTGCAACTTCTCAATTTCATGAATGTATCCCTGTCTCTCCCTACGTTCCCCTTTTCCTTGTCTCTCATACATTACAAGCCCCTTGGAGCAGGGACCTGTTTAATTCATGATTGTTCAGTGCCAGCTAACATCGCTGGTGCTATATATACTTTAATAATAATAATAATAATAAAATATTAGCTTCAACTTTGTTGATCAGTGGAACTAATGAGTATCAAATGGTGGACTATCAAACATGGACTTCAGTTTCATTCAAAGTGAGTGAAACTAATTGAAGTAAAAGTTCATGCAGATATTCTCAAGCTGTTAAAATGAATTTGAAGGTGCATTTAAGGAAATTAATCTTCAAATTCAGTTTGCAAATCAGATAAACCCAGTTAATTTCAGTCTCAATGAAGCCCTTCTTGAAACCCCTGTAACTTAGCTGTGGTAGTGTTTTCTACTTGTATATTCTACAGAGTAAGGACTTGCATCCTCCAGGCTGTATGAAGATGTGAACATTCTTAAAAATACTATTCTACAAACACTTATACATGTGCATAATTTTGCACTCTTGCGTAATCTCACTGACAAGGCTGCCAAACGTTTTTTGGGAAAACGGAGGCAAAATGCCCTGATGACCCTCCCATCACCCACCTCTAGGTTTCTCCGGACCTCTGTTTCTGGTCTTTGTAGGGGAGAGAGGGGCTATCTGTGAGGCCCAGGACGTACAACCTAGCTACCTACCTCTCTTTCCCATACAGCCCTGCTCATCAATTTTATTTTGGCACTTATCCTGCAAGTCAGTTGGGCTGTCTGGGGACATAGGTCCATCCGGGTAAAAAGATTGGTTCTAAGGCCGTTTGAGCACTGCAGATTCATTAGGGTTACCCATTTCACAGGTATGCCATTCAGCTCTACCTGTCCTGTTCCTGCTCTGCACCTGTTTGTACTCTGACCTGAACGTTCTCTAAACCCACTGCCTAGGCCGCTTCCTGCTTCTGTCCCGCTATCAGGGCTCAACCCTGGGCTTCTGGGGCTGGGTGGCAGTTCCCTTTTCCCCATGCCACTACCTCGCCTATTTGACATTTTCTCTGAGCTCTTTGTTTCTCCGTTTTTGTCTTGCTCAGTTGATAGTCATGCCCACCAGCTTCCTGATTGGTCCCAGCCTGCTTATAAGGTGAGCTGAGAGCCAGTATGGTGTAGTGGATAAGGTGATGGACTTGGTCCTGGGAAGCCAAGGTTTGAATCCCGCCATAGCCATGAACTCACTGGGTGGCCATAGGCAAATCTCAGCTTCAGTTCTCCAATGGGAGAGTGTATGTGTCTGTCCCTGTGTTCCTCTCACCTGTGTTTATCTTAGATTGTAAGCTCACTGGGCAGGGATGTATCTTGAAAATCTGACTGTAAAGCACTGTTTGTGTCTAGTAGCACTATAGAAAGTAGTAGGTCTGGGGGCCACAGGAAGTTGGTGGAGCATCTGTTTGCTGATGCTGGGAGTGCCTTATTGCATGGATAACCCTCCAAATCCAGGGCTGAGCCCACTTCCTTAAGGTAGGGATGGTTCCCAATCATCCCTGGCCTCTTATCCTAGGAAGGGATTGAGATGCTTTTGACCAAGGGTGGGAAAAAAGGTAAAGGAATATAAAAAAGATACCAGGTCCCTAATAAAGAAGATAGAGGGCTTAGGGTCAAACAGCTTACTCCAAACTAGTGGGTGAAGCTGGTTCTCAAATGTCCCTCTATACTTCAGGGCCAAACTGGAATGGTTCAGTGGCCCAAATACTCTTTAGGCCCCAAAGAAAGGGAAAAAGGAGAAAATGCACCTAAAATGTACGCAAACAGAAGCTAGGGCTCCTCTAATGCTTCCACTCAGAAAAGTCATAGATAAAGGGGCCCAAGCCTCTGTAGACCCTACGTTAAACCTGCATACAGGGATCCAAACCGCTATAGATCCAAAATCCATGCTGCAGAGAGGGGTACAAAAATGAGTGCAAGGTATGAGGCCAGGTGCCAGATTGACTGTAAGGACAGCCAAGACTTTGGACTCCAAACTGTCGAAGTACATGATAGTTGTCTAGGAACCAGTCAGAGACCTGGAATATCAGTGTGTGGCGAAAATAGAGGAGAAAAAAGTCATCCATAGGACAGCTAGCAATCCCCTAGGAAGATTCTTTAACAACTGTCCCTCTGAGTTACCACGACCTTGACCACCACCTGCTTAAGACATAGGGTGAAAACAGACATGACGCTAACCACCCTTTAACCACCCCTGGTGGTCATTTATGCATGTTTCAGGGCTTCATAGGGCACAAATACAGCCCTGAAACATGCATAAATGACCACCAAGGGTGGTTAGCGTCATGTCTGTTTTCACCCATATATGGTGGTGATTATTGCTGTGCCAACTATTTCATGATGGATTCTGTAGATGAGCCAGTAGATTACAGATGTATGATCTGTCAATGGACTGCAGGAGCCCCCCATTGATTGGAAAAAGATAGGCAGGAACACGTAGCACAAGCGATAGTGCAAGCCACACCATAAGAGATAACATTGCCTCCTTTGCAGACCTATGGATGGAAAAAAGGAAGGAAATAAACTTGTAAATAGTGCTGTTATAGAGAGGCTTCAGGTTAATTACCTGGGTGGAATATTATTTTCTACATAATTTCTTGGCTTACAACCTGTATATGTGGGATACCTTCAGTCAAGGTTGGGTTTTGGTTTTATGTTCTGATTGATTGATGATATAAAATGTTTGGATTCATTCTTTGGACACGGGAATGTGATGTTCAAACTGTAAATTTTGTATAATTATTTTATTATTGTTTTATAAGGTTTTTTTTCTGTTTTTAATTTTGCTACAACCATTGGTTGAGACAAATAAATTTATTTACTTTTTACTTAAACTTGTAAATATGAGGACTTGTATGGAAGAAGAAAACAATCACGCAAAGCGGATGGTGCACTAGGTATTGGTTTGGGGACTTTTCTGTATATATTGTATTGTATTGTATTATGCTTTTTGTGGTGATGTGAGCCTGGGAAGACCATGTTGGTGCTGGCTCCTCCAAGCATGGTGTAGGACTTCCGTAGGTTTCCAGGGCTGGGGGCCAGGTTGTCAGGTGGGACTGGTCCCCCACCCTGCTGGGGTTCCTGGCAGGGTGTACTATTCGTTTTATTTTGCCTTTGATTCCAGGTCTTCCTCCTGGTCACCCTGTCTTGTTGAGGGGTGCTGGGGGGCTGTAACAAGGAGCCTGTAGAAGGATTGCTCCCTGTTAGCCAGCCTGGTTACTGTTGCCAAGTGAAGGCTAAGATCGCTCTTAGGGCAGGGCTTAAAACAGACAGCTACCCAGGAGCCAATAAGGCAAAGTGTGCTAAGGCACTCTGGGACTATTTAAGCCAGGGCTTCAGTTGCAGTTGTGTAACTGTAGGAGAAGGAATTCTTGAGAAAACTCTTGCTTCTCCAAGAGGACACCCAGACAGAGAGATCTGAAACCTGCCCTGGTCTTCCCACATGTTACAAGTCCTATTCCAACAGCGGCTGGAAAGAAGCAGGACACAGACGGCATAGGAGTTAGAAGTGGGATTTTCCATATTTGCTCTTTGACATAAACAGGGCTAGTACAGGTCTGGGCTGGAAAGTGGCATTGGCCTGGGTGTAGGGGTGTCTGGAGCCCAGGAACTCTCAACCCCTTGGAGCTGAGAGTTTTACCAACGTGACTTACTCCGAGTAGTACCTGGATCCTGCACAGTCAGGACTTTGTGTGTGCGTGCACTGTGTACACAAATTCCCCAAGAGCTTCCAGAGAGCGTCCCCTAGTACTCAGAGGTGACCTGGTGACCCAGACGAATGGTCTGTCTAAACTAGTATGTAGTCTCTGACAATGACCAACCTTGGTTGCTTTAGAGAAGTGCTAAACAGGTCATAATGGAGTGATTCACTTCCTGCTTTTCACTTCTAGCTCCCAACAGTCAAGAGGTCTAATCCCCTGACCAGTTTGACTAATAGCCGTTTATAATAAGAAATGTTACTCTCATGGTGAAATTCCAGTTTCAGTCTTTCCCAGGATGGTACATCCTGAGCAGAGCTTCTTACTTCCATTTGTTTAAGGAGTCTGGGTCTTTCCAGTTGCATGAGAGTTCTTTTAAAGAGGTAAATCACTACTAAAGCTGCTTAGAAGATTACTCTGTCAAGAAAGAACAATCTGGATGAATTATTTTTTTGTTTTGGAGTTTATAAAAATAATTCCATAGCTACTTGTTTAACCAGAGAGACTCAAAATGTATCTCTGCCCTGCCACATAAGTTTTTATCATATCTATTCATATTTCTATTTAGCCACTTTAAAATGTTTTCAACATTCATTTTGCTGCAACTCAGTCATGTGTATTCATATGCCTCACTGGATAGCTCTCGGATCATATGCTTAGGCACAATATCCATCACATTCTTGTATGTAACTGTAATCTTGCCAGTTTTCTGCAGTTGGTGCCAGTAATAAAGATAAGGCCCCATGTTCACTTGTTTTCCTCATTGGCGGCAATGAGGAAAATGCAGTGAACATGGGTTCCTGATAAGAACACGTTTTTCACACCCTTAAACAAAGTGGGCTTAGGTAGCATTTGTAGTTGGGGCTATGAACATCACTACTTGTGCTCTCCTTTCATGCGTACCAACTGCAACATTTTATTTTTATTTATTTAAAGTTGTATCCCACCTTCTCCCCTGAGACTCAGGGAGGGTTATAGTATTAAAATAGCATAAAAACATAACCACCCCCCCTCCAAAATACCACCCCAATCCCTTCTCCCACCCCTTGCCAAATTCTTGACCAAAACTGCCTCCAGAAAACACCCAGGCTCAGGCTTTGATGAGTCTCCAAGGAATGGAGTAGGTGCATTGAGTTGTGCTGCTGTAAGGGTCATGGGGTGAGAGGCCTCCAGGACATGGGTGGATGTGGGGTTTTGGGGAGAAAGAGGTCAGTAATCAGGGCTAGAGGACAAGACAGAAAGGGTGTGGCGAGGGCAAGGCAGGAAGGCCTCCTGCAGAGAGTGGCTGGGTCCAAGACAAAGGCCGTTTTTATACGAGCTGCAGGAGCATGGGGGGGGGGGGGACAGCGTCGGTGCCAGTGCACATGGGCACACCCCCACCCCCTGACGCATCCCCACTCATGGAGCAATCTCCGTTTTTGCAAGTTGCTCCTTGAGTGGGGATGCAGGAGCACATAGGTGAGGGTTCAGTTGTAGCATGTCATGCCATCCATTGTGCAACCTTGCAGATCATGAGGTAAATTCTTTTGAAGAGCATACAGGGGAACTGTGTATCCTAGCAGTAAATGCCCAAAGTTGGAAATTCTGGGGAAAAAATGTCTTGCCCTTTAAAAATTAAAAGGGAAGCCAAGAGCAAAAGCCCTTAATTGGGTGAGATAACTGCTGATAGTCACCATTAGAGACAGCAGATTTGAAAATGAAAAGAAGAGAGGTAATATGTAGGGGTGGAAATGAAGGAAGAATAAGGGTGAAAATAAATGAGACAATAGCACACATTAGCTTCCACCAGGTAGGTGTTTATCTGCCTGTCTAGTCGGTGCTTGCCAGATGTTAGCCCGCAGCCCCCACACGCTCCCCACTCACAGCATCATTAAAGGACATCGCAGGCCCACCATGTGGGCCAGTGCATGCCCACATTGCAACATCTTATTAATTAGGTTGTGTGCAGTCTCACCCGCATCCAGGGCTGCCAGCACCATAGACTTGTGCCTAGCATGGCTGCTAGAGAGAGAGAGTGATTGTACTCTCTTAGCTGACAGGAGGCTGCAAGAGGAGAGAGCAGGGGGTGCAGGAAGGACTGTATCCAGAGGATTTGTGGCAGCACTCCTCTCTCAGTTTGGGAAAGGAGGCGAGATAGGGCTTCTGCGCTCCCCTCAGTTCCTTTGCCAAACAGAGAGAGGAATGAAGATGCAGTCCTCTGGAGAAGGTCCTTCCTGTACCTCCCCCCTCCCCCCCCTCCTTTTGCAGCCACCTCTCAGCTGAGAGAGTGCGATCACTCTCTACTCTTGTAGCTGCCTCTCAGTTGGAAGAGCATATGTGCACTGCTTTTGATGGAAAGGGGTGTCATGACCAGAGAAGAAGCCTTCTCTGTCTGTTGCCTGCCCCCCCTCCCCCCACTTTTCCATCAGAGCCAGGGCTAGGGAGAGGGGAAATGCTGAGTGGCACCACTGGTGGGGTCTGCTACCAACACATTAAATGCAGGCAAGTGGGTTGCCCGTTTATTAGCTCTGCACACTAAAAAATGTGAGTGTGGGCTGCACGGACCGAACACAGACTCCAGCGGACTATTGTCTCATTTATAAATGCCCTAAAAAGATTTATTTATTAAATGTATTAACATTTTACCCTTCCCATCCTAAAGACCCATGGCAGCTTACAAAAAACAACACAATTAAAAAACAATACAAGTAAAAAACAAAAAACTCGCTCCAACCCCAGTTGCTCAACAAACTCCCACCTAATCCCTATTCCCACCCACCAAATGCTTTACTAAAAAGTAAGGTCTTACACAGTCTTCAAAAGATGCTCAGGCCTGAACGCCGATGAACCTCCAGTGGGAGGGAGTTCCACAACATTGGGGCAGCAACTGAGAATCCCTCCCCATGCCCTTGTAAGGACAAGCGTAGCAGATGGAACCTGCAGGAGGGCACCCCCACCAACTGCAGGGGCTGTAATGGGGCATAGTAGGAAAGACGGTCTTTCAGATATATGGGGCAGAGGACATTAAGGACTTTAAAGGTAAAAACCAGCAGCTTGAATTGTGCCTGGAAAGCTATAGGTAGCCAGTGCAGATTCCAGAACACTGGTGTAATATGTTCCTAGCAACCCATTGGTGGAAAGAGCAACCCATCAGTGGAAAGAGCCAGACTGCTGCATTCTGCACCAGCTGCAGCTTCTGAACAGTCACCAAGGGCAGCCCCACATAGAGCGCATTGTAGTAATCTAGCTTCAAGATGTGAAAGCATGGCTGACAGTGGCCAGGTTCAAATCGGAGAGAAAAGGTCACGGCCTCCTCACCAGATGAAGTTGGGGAAAAGTGCTCCTGGCCACCACAGGAACTTGATTATCCAGGTGCAGCAAGTGGTCCAGAAGCACTCTGAGGTTGCGATTGAGTGACCAACAGAGGCTGGACTCCATCAATAACAGGAGTCCTAATTCCCCTCAAGTCACAGGCCTGGCCCACCATCATCACTTCAGCCTTGTCAAGATTCAGCCTCAGTCGGCTCATCCTCATCCAGTCCACAACAGCTGCCAGGCATTGAGTAAGTAGTACCAAGATTGCAAGACCTGGGTCGGATGAAAAAGAGGTAGAGCCAGGTGTCCTCCACATATTGATGACACTTCACCCCAAACCTCTGAATGATCTCATCTAGTGGCCTCATACAAACATTGAACAAGAGGGGAGACAAGGTGCAACCCTGCAGGACCCCAAAGGGGAGGTCATGAGAGGATGAGGAGCAATTGCCCATCACCACCCACTGAGACCTCCCCGACAGGGAAGAATGGAACCACTCCAGGGGAATATTTACATTATTTTGTAATAAAACTATATAAGACATCTTAACATTCAATTTCCTCATGTTAAAGTAAGTGTGAATGTGCCTTAACTACATCTTAAAACCAGCTAGGTCCTGGAGGGGGGCAGGGGGCAATGGGGCTAATTGCCCCAAGCTTCACACATGGAGAGGACCACATCAATAATGAAAAACAGTACTATGTTTGATCAAATTCAGATCCCATTTTTCCCTCCAAGGCAGTAGTGCTGGTCAGTGAAAATGTAACCCCAGGAGTGGGGCTATAATTTCAGTACTTTGGGTTTGCCCTGTGCTCCATTGACTGAACCATTCATTTCAGTGGGCGAAGGAACAAGACTTATTGTCCTGTTGTTAAAAACACAAGTTTCGCTCCACCACCTATGCTTGAAGGGATGCCTTCCAAAGTCCCAATAAAACAGCCTAAGAAAAAAAACTTTTTGACCTGTGAATTTAACCAACAACTAGCCCATTAACTCCTTCCCCCCTCCTCTCCCACACACTCTTTTCCTGACACATCTCTATGTTGAACACAGGCAACAACATTTTTGTCTGAAAGTCAAAAGTTGGGTGAGGTTTAGGTATTCATATCCTCCCTCCTTAGCCCCTTTCCATAATTACACCCTACCCTAGACATGGTCCATGGATTTGGATTCTATACAGCTACATCTCCTATCTCCAATTTCCATAGGTTGCTGGTGAGTTTTGAAATCAAGAAGATTTTGAAATCCTCTTAGCCAAGGGCGACAATGGGGGGAGGGGATATGAAGGGGAGAGAATCCCTTTGCTGAGGGAAGGGCAGGGGGAAAGGGGCCCCTTTGAGGGTGCACGGGTTGGAGAATGCGGGGTTTTCAAGGGGAGGAAACCCTGCTCTCTGCTGGGAGGTGGGTGCTGTTGCACTCCAGTTCTCCAGTCTTTTTCAGGATCAACACCCTCCCCTGCTGTCTCTGTGGGTGATCCAAACTGAGTCCATAGAGCCCCCAAGCCAGCCAGGCTAGAGCTGCTAGAAGAGCTCTTAGCCCCTCGTGGTTCTGATGCCTGGCTAGGCAAGGTCCCCCAGGACATGCAACGAACCCTCTCCCAAAGTGGCTGTAGCCTGGCCACGCCAAACCTCCCAGTTGTGGGGGGGATCACAGTGGAGAGCTCTGTGCTGAGCCCAGTGATGAGGGCTATGGAGGACTATAGCTAGGTTTAATGCCAATGAGAAGCAGCTGAGGAACAGGGTGGTGGCAACTCACAACCTCCCCCCACCTCACCCAAGCAGACCCGACCTTCCCCCTCCCCCCCACCTCACCACCAGACCCAACCTACTAACACGTCCTCCCCTTGCCTCACCCAATAAACCTGACCTACCCCCTATGTGCCTTCCCCCACCTCACCCGACCTGACCTACCCTCCCACGTGCCTCCCCTGCTTCACCCAACCCAACATACCCCCCTGAACCCTCCCCCCACCTCACCCAACTGAATCCAACCTGTGCCCTCTCCCTGCCTCACCTGACCTCACCCCCCTTGCGTACCAGAGCTGTCAGGTGAAAGTCACAAGCCGACCAAAGAAACTGGGCGCAGAGCAGTGGGTCCACTTTAAAAAAGCTTGTTAAGTGCAGGCAGCTCGTGGACTTTTAAAGCCTGTTAACTCCCCCCTCCCACACACCCTCCTCCTATCTCAACCCAACCCGACCTACCCTTGCCTCACCGACCTGAAGCGACCTACCCCACCCCACACTCCCACATCACCTGACCGCCCCACACACCCTTGTCTGACCTAACCTCCCCCTGCCTCACCCAACCTTCCCTCCCCCTGACCCACACCCCGCGCCCTCCCCCTTGACACAACTCCCCCCCACCCCTGCCAGGTGCACAGGTGCCATCAGATGAAATTCACAAGCCGGCTGAAGAAGCTGAGTGCAGAACAGTGGGATGACTCTGCTAAGTCCAGGTGGCTGGGGGATGTTTAAAGCCGGTTCCCTGCCCCAGCACAACCCAGGCTGGGATGCACGGGGCAGGGAAGTAGCGATGGAGATTTAAATCTTCTGAAGCCATGTAGTTGGACCGCGGAGCATCTTGTTGACTGGGGGACATGACATTTGAATGACAGCACCACATAAAACACGCATGCATGACATAAGTATTTTTCCCGTTGAGTATAATGACATCTAGGTAGGATACGTTTTGATAAAAAAAATACAAAGAACCACCAGAAATCTCCTGCAAAAGGTCTGGTTTGTAAACTCAGAAGTAAAGTGCCCCAAAACTCCAATATTAAAGATAGGCAGAGATTCAGTGAGATCTCTGTCTTGCCTTAACTATAGAGCCGTGACCACGGCTTTATAATGGAGGTATTATATGGGCTGATCCACCAGTCACAGGAAAGATTAAATCTAGATTGAATACTATGGATCTGATTTGTTTCATCTGAGACTTCAGTTTACTGTTGTGGAGATTTGTCTCTCTACAGAAGCATCCAATTCATTATAATTGTTTTCTTCAATAATCTCTTATTTTGAGATACATTAGTTGTTCCCCTTTTAAGAAACATGAGTGTTGAGCTGAGGTATTCAGTTGACCAACTTTACTCTTCTATTCTTTTCCTTTAAATAACTCTCTGTGTTTGGTTAGACCCTAATCCACTACAAATGAATGAACATTCATTAGATGGATTTAGCAAAGGTAAATCATGCCATACTAATCTGTTGGAATTCTTTGAGGGTGTAAATAAGCATGTGGACAAGGGAGATCTGGTAGATATAGTGTACCTGGATTTCCAGAAAACATTTGATAAGGTCCCACATAAAAGACTCTTGAGAAAATTAAAAAGTCATGGGATAGGAGGTAGTGTCTTACTATGGATCGGTAGCTGGTTAAAGGATAGGAAGCAAAGAGTAGGACTAAATGGTCATTTTTCACAATGGAAAGATGTAAAAAGTGGTGTGCCCCAGGCATCTGTATTGGGACTGGTGCTGTTTAATGTATTCATTTAATGATCTGGAAAAGGGCGTTAAGAGTGAGGTGAGCAAATTTGCGGATGACACCAAGTTATTCAATGTAGTTAAAACATGAGCAGACTGTGAAGAACTGCAACATGATCTTATGAAACTGGGTGCCTGGGCATCTACATGGCAAATGAGATTTAATGTGGACAAGTGCAAAGTGATGCACATAGGGAAAAATAACCCAAACTATGAGTACACAATGATGGGTACTAAGCTAGGAATTACCACTCAGGAAAAGGATCTGGGAGTGATTGTGGACAATACACTGAAATCCTCAGCCCAGGGTGCAGCAGCAGTCAAAAAAGCGAACAGAATGTTAGGAATTATTAGCAAAGGGATAGAGAATAAAACTGAGGATGTCATAATGCCTCTATACAAATCGGTGGTGCAACCGCACCTGGAATATTGTGTGCAGTTCTGGTCACGCCATCTCAAAAAAGACAAAGCTGAACTAGAAAAGGTACAGAGAAGGGCAACGAGAATGATAAAGGGTATGGAACGACTTCCGTACAAAGAGAGGCTTGATAAACTGGGTCTCTTCAGCTTAGAGAGGAGAAGACTGAGAGGGCACATGATAGAGGTGTATAAAATCTTGAGTGGTGTGGAATGAGTAGATAGGGAATGGTTATTTACCCTCTCAAATAGTACTAGAACTAGGGGACACTCCATGAAACTAGCTGCTGGCAGATTTAAAACAAATAAAAGGAAGTACTTTTTCACTCAACACATAATTCATGTACGGAATTTGTTGCCGGAGGATGTTGTCAAGGCCAGTAGTATAGCTGGGTTTAAAAAAGAACTGGATACATTCTTAGAGATTAAGGTCTGTTAATGTCTATCTTCTCGCATGTGATGGAGATTGGCCACTGTCGGAAGACAGGATGCTGGGCTTGATGGACCATTGGTCTGACTCAGGCTGCATTCACATCTGCGGCGGCGAGACCCACGAGGGAAGATGCGGCAGTAAGGAGGAGCCAGAGAGCAGAAGAAGAGCCAGTGCGAACGGGGATGTGCCATGACTTCTCTCACGCATGTCAGGGCAGGATTTTGCTGACATGCAGAAGGGAAGCCATGGCACATCCCCGTTCGCACTGGCTCTTCTTCTGCTCTCTGGCTTCTCCCAGCTGCCGCGTCTTCCCTTGCAGGTCTCTCCGCCACAGATGTGAATGCAGCCTCAGTATGGCACTTCTTATGTTCTTAACATCTGCAGGTATCATAGGTCATTTTGTCAGACTGGTGTCTTTAGCATGTTAATGGAGTTGTGCTGATATACCAGCTATGGATTTGGCCTATTCTTCAGCATGTGGTTATCTGTAATTTCAACTATTATATCTGGCTGAAATGATTTGATCTAGCTATTGTTAGCTGGAGTAGGTAGCAGGCCATTTGGACTGCTGGCCCTTTAAGGGTGGCAGCACCACTATGGGCTGCAGGTGTTATCTGGGGCTCAGGTGCTAGTGACTAAAGGGCAGCACCTGAGTGCCTCACACCTGCACATAGGCATAGCTGGTTCAACAAAAGCTCAAAAGCACTGAGCTCAACTCAGGAGAAGGAATATTAGGGGAGAGAAACTCAGAGTGGAGCTGTTGGAAGAGGGCTGAAGCCCGACTTGATTGCTGGAAGCAGCTGGTCTCAGCAACCCAACCCTGGAAACAGAACCTGGGTTTGAGGTGGAGCAAACTGGGGTACAGGACCATCACCAGAGAGGTGGCTTGGCTAGACTGAGGCTGTTTGGGGATCCACCATTGTGGGAGAAGCCCCAACCAGGCAGATTGGATGGCTATAGGGGAGGTTTGGAGGCCAGACTAAAACAGCACAGATAATTCCAAGCCTTGCCCGTTAGAGGAGCACTGATGCTATGAGACAATCCTTATAGTAGCCACAGAGTAAAATTCCCCAGAGTAGTCTTGTGAGAACATCCTCCAAGAGGAGTGCTCCTGGGATGCTTTTACAATAGCACTTTTATATCTTGATGTTTGCATTGCCTAAAGATACAGTGCAGCCAGAATCATAAAAAAGATCATTACATTATACAGGTCTCCTTCCACATATCATCAATAGCTGTGCTGTGGAAGCTAGGCCTGCCCCCAGACGGCCAATTGATTAGAGAGGGGTAAAATGGAGGAGCTGACTTCACTACTTGTGTTCCCACAAAGTCCCAAGTAGCTAGAGAAGATAAGGAAGAGGTCCTACCCAGCTTCCTGCTTTCAACTCACTTCCAACTGGAGGAGAGGGATGTGAATATTATGTCCCTCTACAAGCTTAACACTTGCCAATTTCAGAAAGTTTGGATAAAGGGTCCTGATGATATAAGACATTAACTTGAAAATACATTTCCAGCTGTAACATTTTTATATTCCATCCTGTTCACAGGACATTTGGCAGGAATGTATCACATACCTTCCTTGTCATCTCTGCCAAACTACAGGACAATTTGATAAAGGGACCCAATTGTACAAGCAATAATTCAGATAAATCAGAGGCAGACACCTGGCATGGCAGGGTGAGGGAGGCTGTAGGAGGGAAGATGTGGAGCAACCCAAAAGACTGACAGATACATTCACTGGCCAATTACTGCATGCTTCCAGCTTTACGGGACCAATCGATAGTGGCTTTGAGGCGGGCATAGGAGGCGGCCCTCAGGCAAGCATAGAAGGGACATAACTGGGACTTTGGGGATAGCATCCCAGAAATCAGGAGATACAGTTTACACATCCAGGTTGGCCAATTATCATAACAATCACATCCTGAAGCACTGTGACCTAGGACATCAGAGAATCTCTATTGACTCTTTCCTAAACAGATGCTTCTGACTTCCCAGTAACAAGTTGGGGAGAGATGTTGGGATGGTCACAGCACAGAATGAGGATATTTGGTTGACATTTCTGCTGGCCAATTGGCATCACAAACCGATCTTATACCACAATGACACGTATGAGAATCCCTAGCATAGACTCATTCTCTGCATATGCTGTGCAGGCATATAAAATTGGGACCCTTTATCACATCTTTTGAATATTTGGCAGAGATGATAATGAAAGTGTGATATACAGTCCTGCCAAATTTCATGTACACTGGTTGGACTACAAAGATGTTAGTCAGACAGACATTTATAAGTTAATTGCTTATACCACCAGGACCCTTTATCCCATCCTTCTGAAAGTTGGCATAGTTAGTAAATATGGGAAGAGGTGTAAACTTGACAAGTGTCATCTACATTAAACGTGAGTCAAAGAAGTTACAGCTAAGAATGTATATGAAAATTATTGAAAAATAATATAATTCAACTGCTCATAAAATTGTATTCCTTTATCCAATCTTCTTGGAATTTGGTACACATAATGCCTTCCATTGGAGGTAAAATCCCTCCAAGTGTCCGCCAAATATAATGAAACACAAAAAGGTTACAGCCAAAAATGTGTTTTCCATTGAAACCAATGGAAAACGGAAACAAAAGCAAAAACTAAAACGAAAATTTGATATTTATGAAAACAAAAACAACAGATTTAAATAACAAAAATGAAAACAAAAACGACATGGGCCCCTGGTGCACACCTCTAGTAAATAAACTGGGACTTTACTCAACCCTGAGCAACCACGTTCTTGGAGCCTGGATCCTGTGAACACTCACCCCATGTTTAAGTGGGGCTCTGTTACAGGGTGTGTGAGAGAGAATGAATGGAGTGTGTTTGTATGTGTGAGATAGAGAGGGACAGAATGAATTATGGGTGTGCGAATGAATGGGGGGTGTCTGTGTGTCTGTCTGTGTGTGAGAGAGAGAGAGATTAGAATGGACTGGTGCCTGCCTAGAAGGGAAGGGACACACATAGTAAACTGTTAACTTTTACGTTTCAACAGAAGAGGAAATTACCTAAGCAAAAAATGTGTGGTTTAAGAAACTGGATCCTCTAAAAGCAGTAGGAAAATGATTTATCCCCTCACATGTAAATTATACATGACTGCCATCATGTGCTCTGTTTCACTCTGTGAAATCACAATGGAGCTTAACATAGAATTCAAACCAATAAGTTTCCCAGACTGTTAAGATATTTTTTCCTGCTTTTTGTTTATGAAGAACTTGAAATTTTGATCTTGTGTTTCACAATTCAGTTAAAATCTGATTGTTCCACTACTTAAGTTCCCATCTTATTCATTCTATTGCTTTCATCCCTCTGCATCTTTGAGTTGCCGTAAAATCAACATTTATTACCACTGCTTGTAACGTGTTCCCAATTCCCAGTTAGTATAAATTATATCCATATAGGAGTTGTGAACAGGTGTGATTAGAAGCAGATCCCTGCCCTGAGGGGCTTACAATATAGGATGGACAAAAGAGAAGAGGGAAGGGAAAAGAGGGAGAGACCAGGATTAATTTAAATGGTTGAAAAATTTCAGGTCCCTGCGCTTAGCTTACAAAGGGAGGGGGCCCATCATAAAGTCCAGCATCTTTAGTAGATATTGGATTGAGACCTAGATGAGCAGAATAGATTGCACCAGAAGCTACAAGGTCTTTGCTTGTTACATCCCAACTTAAAACCTTGTAATAATTTGCCATCAGTTGTTACTATTATTTGTATTACTGTAATGCCTAGAGGCCATTGTGCTGAACTCTGTAGAAACATAGCAAAGAGACAGTCCCAAACTAAGGCCTTTTTTACACGGACATCACCCACGAACACCCATAAACACCCATGGGATGGGTGTGAGAGTCCCCATGTAAACGTCCATGACTGGGTGGGTGTACATGCACAACCCACCCACCAACACCTACGGAGCAGCCAGGAAGGAGCCGGTAGGCTCCGTGGGTGGAGATGGGTGTGGAACACCCACCCGTCCGTGTAAAAACCAAAACACCCACACCCACGGGGATGGGCCCACCAATACCACAAAGAGATGGCTAGAGAGGCCATGCAAGTGCCCCCAAGCAGACACGCCCACCGTGGGAGATGCTGTCCGCCCGGCCAGGAGCCCTTAAAGGAGAACCGAAACATGACAGCGGTGCGCCGGCTCCCAAAATGTCTGGATGGAAGGCAGCCAATAAGATGAAGGGAGCCAGCACTGCAACAGGCGCGGGAAAGGCCAGGGTAAATAGATGGACCCCGGGACGCCATGGGGAGGGAGGCCGGCCCAACGAGTCAGGGAGGGAACGACGGTTAATCACAGCACACCTGTTCCGTCACAGGGTCGAGGGCATACCACTCCACCCGCATCCCCCCAGACCACCACGGGGCATGGGGAAGGGAGCACTACTGACAGCGAGGTAAGAGTGACAGCACCCCAACAACCTGGGGAGGGGGGCCTGCACACCAATACCAGAAACCATCCAGAGGGAACACAGCGTGGGCAGCTGACAGCTAACGGTTCCCAACCTCCCAGGAGAGCACCCAGACACAGGAAGAATGCACCACCAGGGAGACGGCTGAGGAGGGCCTCCATGACAGGTAACCAGGTGTGCTCCCTGGGGGGAGTGGGGAAGGATCCCCCAATGGGAGCAAAAGGGGGGCTGTGGGGCAGATGCTAACCCCCATACAATACCTCCAACAGGAGACGACCATCTCCACTGTCACCACAGCTACCGGGAGGGCCCCAAGCTGCCAAGCTGGACGCCCCCACCCCAGGCAGTCAAGGGAGGAGATCAGGGACTTCATACGCATGTGGGGGCCTGAAAAGGTCAAGCACGACCTGATGTGCAGCTACAAGACCAGACCTGTCTATGAAGCCATCGCGCAGGAGATGCAGCAGCGGGGTACAATAGGGATGTCACCCAGTTCATGCAGCAGGCAAAGGACTTGAGGTCCAGATATAAGTATATCAATATCAAGGACAACAATCTCAAGTCTGGCCATGCCATGCATACAGTGGAGTTCCATGATGAGCTGGACTGGTTCCTCTGCATGGACAGGGACATAGTTGCCTCCCGCATACACAGCACCACCTTTGCCAGGGGAACACGGAGGGCGCTAACATCACCCCCCTCTTCAACCTGCCGGAGTAGGGGGAGACTGCTGTCCCTGGCGAGGCCAATCAGGATGCAGGAGGGGACAGCCCCATCACATGGGGAAGAGGCAGCCCGGGAAACCACTCACAGAAACATCACCACCCCACATGTGCAGAGCAGACGGAGACCCAGAACGCCACCCAGGACATGGAGGAAGATGATCCAGATAGAAACACAACCAGGGCCTGGGGGGGAGAGGGACCAGGGGGCCAGGGCCCTGGCCACAGTGACCAGAGCCAAAACTGGGCAGCAGGGATCAACTGATGGATCCCCATTCCTATTAAAGCTCAAGGAAGCCTGGAGGTTCACGAGGAGGAGGTCGCGGAGGAGGTGGTCGAGGAGGAACCGGTGGCACCCCCGAGACCCGGTCACCAGGACAGCAATGGTAGGCCTACACAGAAAAGGGATGGGTCATGGCAGGGCGGTGTCGGGGCAATGGGGTAGCAGGCCGGCCACAGGGGCTGCCCCTAGAGTATACCACCCCCCATGCATGACAGGGAAGGACCGGTGCCCATCATAGTAAGGTAACCTAGCCACACGTGTTAACATCCCCTGATGGGATTGCAGATGGGGGGTCACAAGGGAGGAGGGACCATGAGACATGCCCACAAGGAAGTGCTGGGACAATGCAGTCCCAGGTGAAGGCACTTTCATATGGGGCAACCACTGTGGTCTGACACAGAAGATGGGAATACAGGGACCCCACCCGAGCAGTCACACTCACCATAGGGGCAGACACGGAAGGGGGGCAGATACCCCCTGTGGCAAAACAGACGCACCGCTAGGTGTGCAGAGTATGGACATGGCAACCAACACAACCCAATGGGGTCACATGTCATCCACAGATGGGTGCCCCGGTCCTGCAAGGCTTGCTGCCACCGGCAGCACTGAGAGGAATCGGGAGATGTGGGTCAGGAACCGGAGGAGGAGAGAGGACCTGGAGAGGGAACTACTGGAGGAAACTAGAAGGTTAGCCAAAGTGCACTCTGAGGAGCTCACCCTCACCAGGAAGGTGCAAAGAGGGGAGGGGGATATGGACCGGGACATATTGGCATCCATACTCAACTGGTCCCGCACCAAACACCTGTGGAACAGGTGCCAGACTGCCACTCTCCATGACGAGATGCGGCTCAAGAGGGCGAGGGCCTATGTGATGCTGGAGGGGACTTCCGCACGGGCCCTTGACTGCATCAGGGAGACTGTGGGGCTCCTGCGTAGAGAACCCCAGCATGGCATGGACCCTTCAGGCCCAGATGGAGGGATGGCAGCCGATTACCACTGGGGCGCACTCCCATAGGTGCAGGTGCAGGGGGCACCTGCACCTATGGGAGTGCGCCCCAGTGGTACGAAGTGCTGGGAGGGGCCCCAGCACTTCGGTTAACCCTGGTTTCCCCAGTAGCACTCCATCCCTGGCCTCGTGCACAGGGTCCCCCTCCCCCACATAGCCCCACAACAGCAGCCTGTGAGCCTGTGGGGCTTCCCTTCCAGCCTGCACCTCTCCCGGTTCCTCCAAAGCTGCCTCCAAGACCCCTCCTCTGGGAACCATGGTCTCCTCTGAACATCCCAGAATCCCCAGGTGACCAGCCGCCCATGCCGTCTGCCCCACCAGCTCCGGTAAGCCGGACCATGTATGTGTCTGATAAGGAGGGGTGGTGGTGGAGGGGAACGCATCGCTATCTGCAGAGGGATGGGCAGAGGGGATGCAGCATGGGGATCCATGGCAACACCAGAGGGCCATGGAAAGTGCCGTGGTGCAGGGGCAACATGTCAGGTAATAATGTACCTCTTACCATATGTTCCAACATTGCAAGGTCCAATACCTCAACCCAGAGTGGAGCAGCCAGTGGATGATGGAGAGCCCGGGCCATCAGGCTGCCGCTCTCAGGGGATGGCAGCAGCAAGGGCCCGCAGGGGAGCAAGCCCCGGTGGTACGCTGAAGCGGGCATGGGGAAGGCCCTGCAAGAAGTAACACCCCCCCTTGTACATACACCCAAATAAACTGTACTTGTACCTTACCTCTACGTTGATCGTTATGTCCAGGGCCCCGAGTCTTCTGCACTTCTGCAATTCGCGGAATTTTCGCAGAATCCTGCCCTAGGCAGGATTATCACAGAAACTGGGGAAATCCCCGCGGAATTTCGCTTCCTTGGTGGTGAGTCAATCCAGGACCTGCTTTATTCAGGCCACAAGCCAATCGGGCTTGCACGTCCTTTATAAAGCAGGTCACATCAGCACATGTCACTTATGGTCCGGAATCCACTTGAGACCGCCACTGCCGCCGAGGGACCCGACGCCAGCCGCTGCTTCTCCGGCCACTCCAGGATCTCCGCTGCTGCCGCCACTGAAGGACTCCAGCCCAACCTCGAGCTGCCGGCTCTGCATTTTACAGTTTGTGTGTGTGGTGGGTCCCGCTGCATGCTCTGCATTTTACAGTTTGGGGGGAGGGGGTCCCGCTGTGTGCTCTGCATTTTATAGTTTGTGTGTGTAATGTGTGTGTAACATGGCAAAAACACACTTTGCCATGTGTTTTTGTGGGTGGGTTTCCTGCTTTGCCATGTGGTTTTTTTCTGGGTGGGTTTCCTGCTTTGCCATGTGAGTCGCAGAATTTTGCCATATGGGTTGCAGAATTTTCCATTTTGGGTTGCAGAATTTTGGAAAATATTTTGCAGAAGAATCGGGGCCCTGGTTATGTCATGGGGGCCCCATGCGTGAGGAGGGGTCCTGTAACCTGCATACGGGGGCATGTCATGTGCAATGCAGGTGCGGGACCTATACGGCTCCTGCCTGTCAGGAGCCTGGGGGGAGACAACAGACCACCCATGAATGGGTACAGGCCTGCACATGGATAGCATGTTAGCTCTGCCCATGCTAACTGCCATCCAGAGATGGACCAAAGCCTGGAGCGTGACAAATGCCATGGCTACAAGCCAATAGGCGACCTCATGGCATGGGACATGGGTCACATAGGACTGGGGAACCCCTAGTACCCAACCAAGAATACACATGGGGATTGTAGTACATACATATCCGTATTTATTGGTACTGTTGACACAGTTCGTGGAAGGGGAGGGGGACAGGCAAATGCAAGGGTTAGTTGCCAGCCATCTGGGCAACTATGCGCCTACAGAGCAGATACTGTGTAGAATGTAGGCCGCTAGGACAAAGATGGGAGTATGCTCGAGGTCGAACTGGCCCTGTTCATGAGTAGGCGCCAACGCATCTTGAGCTGGCCAAATGTCCGCTCCACCACACTCCGAGCAGATGATAGTTGTTCATCAAAGAGCCTGCGCTCTGGTGTGCGAGCCACGGGCTCAGCAGGTGGGCAAGGTCCCCAATCACCACCAGAGCCATGGAGACCCCCCCAATCACCCAGTACAGGTTGGGGCAATCTCCCCATCGAACATGCGGGCTCAGAAGGGGGACGCCCGCAGAATGCGTGCATCATGACTCCTCCCTGACTGGCCTGTGTACACGTCAGTAAACAGGCACCTGTGATCCACAATGACTTGGAGATTTATTGAGAAAGCCTGCTTCCAGTTCAAGTAGTCCATCTTGGCTTGTGGGGACCAGATGTGGGTGCTGTCTATCGCCCCTATGCAATGGGGGAAGCCCATGTGTTCAAAGCCACGGATCACGACCTCTGAATCCCAGAGCTGGATGATCCACTTGAGCAGCAGCTCCACTATCAGGTCTCGCATGTCATGGAGCATCCTAGTAACGGTCGTGGTCCCCACTCTGAACTGCTCCCCAACGCTCTGACAGGAATTGTAGGTAGCCAGCCTCCACACCGTCATGACTAATCTCATCCCTGGTGGCATCAGGTTGGACGCTCGCCTCCGGAGATGTGGGTTCAGGATCTCTCCAAGCCAGGTCAGCAGGGAGCGGTTCATGTGGAAGTGGTCCGTCCATTCCTCATCCGTCCAGGTAGCCAGCATGTTCTCCCACCCTTCATTGGTACGTGAATGCATCCAATTCATCCTCCACGTTGGGACAGTCACACAACGGCCGCATAGGTTGAGAGGCCACCAGGAAAGGACAAGGCACATGTCCTGGGACACAGATGTTCTGAACAGGGCATGTTAGCGGCCAGCTATCCTCCTTGCCCACCACAACGATGCTGCTCGGTGCATGTTGGCCACTTCCCTGCACCATGCTCCATGGTTGTAGAAGTGGGGTCCTGGCAATAGTAGCTCAGTCCATTGCTGGATCACCTGGGCCAGGATCATGAAGCATGAGGTCAGGACCATTCACAGGATGGCCCTCTTCTCAGGCGGCTCATCAATAGGCAGCATAGTACCAACAACAACGCACACTCAGTGGGAACCCACCACCAGAACCAGTGATGAATCACCACACAGCTACCCTACTAGGCGGTACATGAGAGGGTGACTTTGCCCCAAGGCCTGCACAACTGTTACAGTGCCCCCCTTAAGTACTCGGGCAGTCACTGGCCTGTGCACCAATGTACCACCCGGTTGCGGCCTCTGCCTTCAACCCCCATGCCCTGCACACCCACACCGTGCCTCACACGTCCCCTGTCGGTCAACGGCTGTCCCAGGGTAATGGGGACTGCTGAAATGGGTGAACCTCACTGGACACCCTCCTCCCCCATGCTCTGTGGGTACACCCTGTACTGGAAAACACCACCAATGTTCTAGCTCTGCTCTCTGTCACGATCCCCTCTCATCCACCACACCTAAACCACCTCTCTCTACACACCACACCCGAACACTGGAGCCAGCCCACATATGTACTATGGCGGACTGTGCTGTGTGCCCATCAATTGGTGCAGTACCGTGGGTGTGCTCCATGCACCTGATAGGGATCCCCGCTCCCCGACCAGCCAGCACATTCCCCCCTTCCCCCCCCCCCCCCC